>CP126892.1:179470000-179897500 GCA_030440675.1 Furcifer pardalis | reverse complement strand
TATTTGGAAAAAGTTCTCATATGACTAGAGCTAGAAGCTCAAAGTTTCAGACTGAGTATATGGCTAGATGGTATTGTGGATGCAGCGGGCACAGAACTGGGCGGGCTGAGGAGAATGGTGGAGGACATAGGTGCATGGAGGACAATGGTCCATAGGGTCTCAAAGGGTCAGAATCGACTGTGCAACTGAACAACAAAAAATATTTTATTTTATTTATTATATTTATACCCTGCCCTCAGGGTATTTATACCCTGGACTCAGGGCAGCTTACAATTTAAAACAATTAAAAACACATTAATTATAAAAATTAAAATTAAAAGTTAAAAGATTAAAAATTTTAAAAAGTTAAAAACAACAACAACAGGGATAGAGGTGGGATATTCAAAAACCCTAAACTATAATGCAACTTAAACAGAAAACTATTTTTAGATGGATAAAGTGCTTTTTCAGAAAAAAAAATCTTGAAAACCAATTTAAATTTTAAAAGATTATAATTTCATTATAAATCTATTTTAAATAATCAGTGATTTTTACCCACCTTGGCCTGCAAGATTCCTAGCAAACATATTCTTTCCAACCTCTGAGCAGCACAACCCATTTCCTGTAAGGATTCCTCCTTTAATGGGAAGCACAAAACAGTTCCAGAATATTTCCCTATGACACCGTCTGTACCACCAGTTCAAGTCCATTATTTGTGTCTCTTCCTGAGCAACAAGGAAGGAATGGTGAAAACATCGCTGATGCTCATGCTTCACCTTTAAACCAGAGCCTCACTTATAGGATGATGAAGGCTGTGTGCAACTGTATTGTTGGTTCCAATGTGAATCACAAGGAAGAGATAATAGTCTGACAAATATTGCAGACTATGTCATGTCCTGAACTTAGCAATTAGCAATAGGATTTATATATCACCCCATAGCACTCAAGAGCGCTCTCTGGGCAGTTCATGAGAATTAACATTTTTGCCTTCAACATGCTGGTTACTCATTTTACCAACCATGGAAGAATGGAAGGTTGAGTCAAGCTGGAACCCATCGAGATTGAGCTCAGAACATCAGCAGTTTGGGCTGCAATACTACAGTTTAACCACTGTGCCATGAGGGCTCCATGCGCACACCTTTCAGGACTACATAACAACTCTGGAGCTGTTGCTTCTGTCTTCCTCAGTATGAAGTTGCTTTCCACCAGTATATCTCTTCCTCCCTCTCTCCAAAGTGGCAGGGATCATTTCAGATGCTGACCCACCCATGTATAAATCTTAAATGCAGTTTATTGTGGTTGTTCCTGAAAACATTAGGGGGGAAACAATGAAAAAATATTTTAGTCATATCAATACTGGGAACTTTCCTTTTGGCCAAGCAGCTAAGTCACTGAATTTAGATTTTGTAATGAAAAACCATTTTAAGAGTAAATACATTTATCCCATGTTATCTATAAAATGAGGCAATTTGCTGGATTTAGGTGGATATAGGATAAGATTTCCCAAGGTTATTGACTGAGTCTATTTGGATTTCTCTAAGAGTTACTCAGCTTCTAGAGGAGTAATTTGCTTGTAGAAAGCCACTCCTTGCTTTTACATGGATAATGAAGAGGCAATAAATGTAAAAGCTATGCCTAATAGGCCAAATTGGCTTCCTCTGCTGAAAACATAACATGACTTATTCTTATTATTCAGGTAATATTAAATATTCAATGGTTTGTCCAGTCATCTTGTTTTGAAAACATCTATTTCTATACTTTTCTTTGCTTGGTTGCATAAGAAATTTGAATTGGAAACTGGGGTTTATATGACCTGTCTGAGGCAAATGATGATGGTTGTCTTAAATTGATGAGGAGCTTAGCCTCCATCCTTGGGGACTAAAAACACAATGGAAATATACACTCAGCTATTTTCTGGCTCCACTGAAATTCCAGTATATTGAGAGTTAGCAGGAGGGGTAAAAGTATTTATATCTATAACCTCTTGAGAATTCTAACTCAATCAGAGCCAATGTACTGGCAGCCAAAATATGCCAGTGCAGCTTCTTAATAGCATGGGTCATTGTTCCCATATGTTATTTTTCATCATCAGCAAGAAGAAGAATCTCAATCACAAAAAGTGATAGCTTTGTTGGGACACATTTGATCCAGTCATTTCTTGCCTGTAAAAAACCTTGTGCACAGTAAGTAGTTGAAATTTGGGAACATTTCCTTTGTAACTTTTTAGGTAACAATGTTTTAAAACATCTACGTTGTAGGTTTTCATATGTGCATATCTGGCAGGGAAAAAAAGGAAATTGGGATGTTCTGCCTGGATAGATGAAGGTGAAGAATCATCTACTATGTTTGGCCAGGCTATCTTGCTATTGTAACAGAGTAGACCGTACTGCCAATTACTCAACATTGAACGTCAAGTGGCAATTAACCAACCTGACAACCCTGAGGACTAAAGGCCCTGGGTGCTGAAGTCCACAGAGAAGGGTGATGGTCCCCAAGTAGATTAAATCCCACTTGAATCCATCTTGATGGAGGGCAGCAGCTTCATCAATACTGGCCTAGGGCTGATGAGGACTTTGCATGCCAAAAGGGCTCATGACCAGAAAGTGACTCACAGAACTGGATCAGTGGTACAGGGGTCATCCTGAAATGCAGAAGGAAGATGCATGGCCACTGCATTATATTCTCAAGACAATCTTAATGGCTGATCACCATGATGATCACCAATATTTGGATTTGGATATGGCAGAAGAAGAATGATCTAAAATGTCTTTTATTTCTCATGAGTGTATAATCTTGGATTATATATATATATCCAGTATATAAAAGTTATTAGAAATATAAAAAATGGTGTCACTACCTCTGAGGAACAAACAAAGAATAGCTTGCATCTTGACCTGGCTTACAGGACTGAATGTGAACACACACCAGTTGTTAATACTACTTCTATGTGCCAACCCACCAGCATGCAACAACTAAGGTAGTAATACTCTTATAACTCACCGCCATGGGAAATAAAGTGTTATTGCACAGGAGTCTGAAGTGAGCCAAGGCTGAGTTACTAAAATGATCCAATAGGATGTCAGTTCAGATTGGGCCATGGTTAGCTCATTTTAAACCATGAGCTAATTCTATGAGTCTGCTGGATAAGTGCTTCTGTATGAATGAGGTGGAAGCCCACTCACCTGACATGAAGTAGGGAAGGAATGCAGACCCAGGAACTTATAGACCTAGGCAGCTGAACTCCCAGAAGAACCCACTTACTGTATATGCCTGAGTCATCTGTGGGAATGCTGCTGGATAAAATTGGAAGCCACAGATGAAAACCTGCCTCAAGAACAAATCTCCTTGAGGAAAGCTCTCCATCCCAGGAAGTGGGGTGAAGGAAGATTCTGCACCTAAATCCCTTTCCCAAATGGCTAAATGTCTGCAGCTGGGTTTTGAGTAGGGTTTCTGCAACTAAGTACTGTATATAAATCTAAGGTTGGAAGTGGAAGATTTTTTTGAGATGGTTTCTTATTACAGTATTATTATTTTGCACCATTTCCTGACTTTGCATCCTGAACTCCCACCTTTTGGTCCCTTGCTGTGAGTTATTTTTGGACTGCTTGGCTATGTCTCTTAGATTCTCCCCCTTTGGTTTCTGTCACAGCTTGACTATGGATAGCTCATGGCTTTCACCTTTACATCTCCCAGATCTGATTTTTTAAACTCTTGAGAAGGACTCTGTTTGCTAGATCTCTACATTCACATGCCCCTGTTCAGGACTCCTTGCCAAGGCCTCTTTGTGTTTAAATTTAAACTTTAGGGTTTTAAGGTCACTCTACCTGGGATAACAACAATAAATGCTTGGGCATATTGTGTACAGAGCAGTTGGCTTTCAGGGCTTTACCTAAATAAGGCAGACTTTAAAGACACAGAACCTGTTTTAAATCCGATCTGGGGAAAGATTTGAGGTGGAATAGTAGCTTGCATTACGAGACACCTTGACATTTGATCTGGCAAACTTATGTTTGGACAGGATGAACAATGTGGTTTTTCAAAACATCTGCTCCTTTTAATAAATTTTATTGAATGCTGCTGCCTATTTTCCTAAACTTAAAAGTCTGTCATTTATCTCAGAAGAAGCTTGATTTTAACTACGTGCAGTGTATGATCTTTTGAAACAGAAGATTGTTACCTTGTCAAGCCAAATTATATATGGGGCAAAAAGAGTTGATGTTAATGACATTAATATTTTTGGGAATTTTGGAAACAGTCTTATCAGGAGAAAATATATAGAGAAAATAAAACCTGTGAAAGTAAGGGAATTCAAGGAGATAGTTTTAAAATCTTGATTGAAATTGTTTCTATAGAATTGTCATTACATCAAGCAGTGTTATGACAAGAATTAGTACTTAAGAAGGCAAAGAGAATTTTAAAAAGAACATGGGTCTATATAGAATAATTTATATTGATTTTTCTTAATGAAATTTCTGCTGAGGTTCAAAGCTGTTTATAGAGTGTTTAAAACTGTTTATAGCCATAAAACATGCCCACTCATGCTTAAATGTGCTAGTGTCTGCCTCAAATGCGTTTTATGACAATGTTTATGGCAGGAGGAACCATGTGACTGGCCTGCTCAGCTGTCCGGGGCGTGGTCAGGCCCATGGTGCAAAAAGTTTGGGAACCCCTGCTCCAGTGATGGGATGTTACCGGATTGTACTGGTTTGCCTGAACCGGTAGCACCCATCAGGAGGGGGTTGCTGGAGTGGTGGTAAACCCCTGGGCGACCTGTTCGGTTGCCTCTCTGGCCTCCCTCCAGAATGGATTTCTGGGCAGCCAAAATGCACAGGTCTATTTTTTAGTGTGCATGCATCAAATAGAGGTTTGACGCATGTGCACTTAAAAAAAAGAACTGTGCATGCGTCAAACGGAGGTTTGACACATGAGCAGTCATTTTTTTATTATTTTATTGTTTATTTTGCTCCACCCACGATGTCATGATGTCATGACATCATGACGTCAGCTACACCCACGACATAATGACGTCACGGTGAGGTAGCAAAGAATTTGACAACCCACCACTGCCCTGCTCTATTGGAAGCCATGCAGTTTAGGTAGCTTAAGACCTATATTCTTAATGCTACTGTGACCTCTTGGATAATGGCACAAATCTCTTTCACACTCATTCAATTTGCTAGAGACTTGCAGTTGGAAAAGAAAAGGACCAAAAGAAATCTCCATCTATTCTCCAACTTACTTGAAGTTGCCAATCTCCTGCTGCTTTGGGTTCCATGGTTCTGTTATGGTATTTCTTTTGTCTTCCCTTTAAGGCTTGTTTTTAAATTTAATCTTTTTAAACATGGGAAGTGGCAAAGGAACATTGAGGGTTCTGAAGAGTACCGCCATTTGATTCAAGCACCTCTTTTAGTTCCTTTGCTTCTCTTCAGATTGCTTTGGTAATGAACAAAAACTCATAATTTGTTTTGGAATCTGAATAAATGCTGAACCCTGGCAAATAGAAGGGGAAGAAATGGAAGCAGTGACAGACTTTATCTTCTTAGGATCCAAGATCACTGCAGATGGTGACTGCAGTCATGAAATAAAAAGATGATTAATTCTTAGGAGGCAAGCTGTGAGAAACCCAGGGAACATACAGTAATAAAAAGTAGAGACATCACCCTGCCAACAAAAGTCCGCATTGTCAAAGCAATGGTATTCCCAGTAGTAATGTATGGTTGTGAGAGCTGGACCATAAGGAAGGCTGAGTGCAGAAGAATAGACACCTTTGAAATGTGGTGCTGGAGGTGCTGGAGGATAATTTTGAGAATACCCTGGACAGCAAAAGAGGCAAATAAGTCAATCCTGAAGGAAATCACCCCTGACTGCTCCTCTGAAGGACAAATATTGAAGATGAAGATAAAATACTTTGGACACTAAATGAGAAGAGAAGGAAGGCCTTGATGCTGGGAAAGATTGAAGGCAAAAAGAGAAGGGGATGAGATGGCTAGAGGGCATTGCTGACATAATGAGTGTAGAGCTGAGCAAGCTGGTGGAGGAGAGGGGTGTCTGGCATGCAGTGGTCCACGGGGTTGCAAAGGTTCGGACTCGACTATGCAACTGAACAACAAAAAAGCACATGTCTATGCAAATGTGATACTACAAATTAAGCTGTCTTTGATATTCAGAGACGGGGTGGAGAGCAGATGAACTTGCAATTGGCGGCTGAATGGTAACCTTCTGGTGTGCCTGATGTCCTGAGCTGCAGTGCAATGGTTGCAGATCTGGTAGGTTTAGGTAGCTACAGTTTGTCTCCAGTTATGCCCTATTAATAGAAGTTGCAAAACTTATAGACTTGAACTTCTCGTATCTCTTAGTACGAGTTTGTTTTCATTGTGTCCATATCAGCATGTAAATGTGACAAGATTTATTTTTTAAATCTGTATGAATGTTCACATTTGCGTACATTTTACATGCATTGTTTGTCTAATATAATGTACATATCATCTCCTTATACATGTGTGTATATATGTACAGAATGAGTGAGAAGGAGAGCATAAACACATCGTTTCCATTAATATACGCTATTGTGCACACTTTGTTAAAGCAGAAAATCAAATAACAGAATTTTGAATTGCAAGTATTTTCCTGTTCTGTACTGGTTTGACAGTCTTAGCTGTGCCATGTTTACAAAACAACAACAACAACAACAACCTAACAATTACAGTTTATACTCAAGTATAAGCCTAGGTTTTCAGTCCCAAAAACGAGCCCCCAAAAGGGAAAATGGTTTATACTCGGATCAATGACCATGAGAGTCCCAAGACCACATCAGATTGAAACGTGCCAAAAAATTAATTAATTTCACCATATCTTCATGTATTTTGATTATTGAAACTCACTGTTGCATTTTCCATCCTTGGCTTATACTATGGTCAATCAATTTTCTTGGGTTTTCAGGTCAAAATTAGGTACTTCAGCTTATATTTGGTTAAGCTTATACTTGAGTATATATGGTAATCAAATGTTATAGTAGCATCATAGGTCTCCAGTTTTTTCTCTAAAGAAGTGTTGCAACTAGAACTTCACATTGTCCCAGAGAAGAGTAAAATACTTTCCTATAGTACCATACAGTAAAACCCTGTTTTACAGAAAAATTCCATTCTGTAACTTCTTCCATAATTTACTTTTTTTCCATAAAAGGAAGCAAGATTTCCCATAGGAATGCACTGAAAAATAAAAAAAATTGGTCCCAACGAGACCAAATATATATATTTTTAAAAATACAAAAACATCCTAAAAATTCATTAAAATTCAAGACATGATCCTCTCCCATACCCCCATTGACCCCACCAACTGGTGAGGGGCTGGGGTGGAGAAAATGGGGTGTTATTAAAGGATTTGCCCAATTTTTTATCCCTCACCTCTACACTTTGGTTGATCAAACTCCCCAGCTGATTAGCAGGGTGGAAAAAAGAGAGGAGGGGGGTGTTCTTTAGGTGTGTGAGAGAAAAGGGAAGCACCAAAAACACCCCTCCTTCCCCACCAGCTGACCCCCCCAGGTGCGGGATAAAAAGGGGGAGAAAGCAGAGAAAACAGTAAAAGGAAATAAAGGAACGATGAAGCAATCTCCCTACCTTTTGCATGCTTCTTTTTCCCAGCTGAGGCGCCACAGGGGGACCTCGGAGAAAGATGAAAAGGCAGCAGATATGGTCCCCACAGTCTCCATCTGCTGATAGAAGTGGAGGACAATGTGGAAAATGCCACGTCTGCCACAGCGGTGAGTGATGAATCATGACTTCCAGCGGTTGGAGGTGCTGCCGCCATATTAGAGTCTAAAATGGTGTGGGTCCACCAGTTTAAAATGGTGGGGCCACTATTTTAGACTCTCACAGATGGAAGGTACTCTGGGGAAACCTATTCCATAAGTTGGATTTCCCCCATAAATTGGCATGTGATTTCCCCAGAATTTCTTTCCTTAAAATTATTTTTCCTTAAAAAGAGGTGTCCGTAAAATGGGGTTTTACTGTAGTTGTAAAAATTTGTAGGATAATTTAACCACATCATGTTATTTTATCCTGTGATGGACAGTAAATATTGAGCATTTCATGTAGCATTCTATGTTCTCAAGGGAACACTTCATTTCCCCCAAATTACACATACAATATTCACTTAATTTCCTCTGCTCGATCACCTCAGCTATCCTACACACATATTCAGACTAGAGGCAAAAAAGATTCTCATCATTTCACACATAAATAGCCTGTTCACATTTTTATGGGTCAACAGATTTTATTTCCCCTCCCAATTATCTTTATTGTCAATTTTCTATGCTCTTTTCAGACTGCTAGAGACTGAAGTTAAGATACATTTGTGTGGACTATTGGCCCCACCCCGAGTTTGCATTCATTGTCAGTACATAGAGGTAAAGTATAAAAATTTCTGAGGTGTTTATTGGTGATGCTGGCATAAAATAATGTATTTTTTTTAATGAGATGGCTAGATGGTATTGTAGATGCAATGGGCACAGAGCTGGGCAGGTTGAGGAGGATGGTGGAGGATAGGGATGCCTGGCGTGCGGTGGTCCATGGTGTCAAAAAAGGTCAGAATCAACTGTGCGACTGAACAACAACAAATTTGTATCATGTCAGAAGCACACAAAGGCGCTTTTTGGATTGAAATTATTATTATTATTATTAGTATTTCAATTTCTATACCGCCCTACTTGGTGGGACCGACTCAGGGCGGTTCACAACATATACAAAGTTAAAAAGTTCACAACATATACAAGTTCATAAAACAACATATAAATATCAAATAATCAGTATCAGACCACAAATCATCAAAATATCACAATATCACATCACAGCAAAAAGTACCACATTACAGTAAAAAAGTAGCACATTACAGTAAAAAGATTCAATAAACATCAACATCAATAATAACATCAATAATCAAAAGTATCCATATCTCTGTCAAGTCTGCAAAAAGAAACTAACAAAACAACGTACCAGTAATTGCTAAGTGTTACAACAAATGACAAGCCTCTCTGCCCAAGCCGCAGATGTCTCTTAAAACCCCAGCCGGCGGCAGTGGTGGGAAAAGTCCTGCCTCAAAGCATCTCTTAAATCCCCAACCAGGGCAGAGCCCCGGGGACAGGTGGAAAGGGTTCCGGGGAGAAAACACTGAGGTGCTCTCTCCACCCCGCCACAGATATTCCTCATAGCGGTGGCAGTGCGAAAAGTCCTGCCTCAAAGCGTCTCTTAAATCCCCAACTGGGGTGGAGCCCTGGGGACAGGTGGAAAGGGTTCTGGGGCAAAAATGCTGAGGCGCTCTCTCTGCCCCACCGTAGATGTGATTTTTATTGGAGGAACTCTGCTGAGGGGATGCTTAAATGAGGTTCCCTTCATATCCCCAAGATCTTTTCCCATCAAAGTGTTTCTTGTCTGTTAGAGTCAAAGAACACAATTATAAAACATTATGAAGGTGGTACCTGACTCCAGACGGGCACTCTGCACAGTACCTATGTTCATTAAAATATATAAGTGACTGCAGTGGCTCAGTGGTTAAGAAGCTCACCTTGTTAGCTAGAAGGTCAGCAAGTCGGCAGTTCAAGACCTGAGTCCTGCATGACGGAATGAGTGCCTGTCTCTATCCCAGCTCCTGGCAACCTAGCAGTTTGAAAGCAAGACATTGCAAGTAGATAAATAGGGACCAGTTTTTTAAAAATAAAAACATACAAAATAGAACACAAATATATTTCAATAAAAAAATTACATTACAATACAAAATAAAACATAACATAACACAAAAGAAACAATTTTGTCTTCAATATAATAAATATTTTTCATATTAATGACTTGCTGATCAATTATATACTCCTTATATATTTAACTTTTATAATATGTATCCTTGTGTATAATCATGTATATATATGTGTGTGTGTGTATTTATATAAGTATTTATTCAATTATATCTAGTACTCGAATATTATAAACTTCTCACATATAGTCTTAGGTCTCCCCCAGCTGGTTTTTGGGGAAATTCAATGACTAATTTGGAGAGCCAAAACTTAGACATCCTAACTCCAAACTTCACCAAACATGGAGAAAGTTGAGAGCAGAGTCAGCAAAAGACTCTCTCTAATTCTATTGTGTCTTAGTGGCTATATATCTATCGACAGGATAGTAACAAAATGCTGCCAATAGAGAACATTTTGAATGGAAGACTATGAGTGAGGTACTGGTACCATTTGGGCATCTGGATAGGAGAGAAAAAGGCGGAAACTAGCCTCTCATAAGAGCATGGGAGTATGAAATAGTTAACAAATAGATTATACAAATTTGTCTCTAATCTGCAGCCCATAACATTGTTTAAAATCCCCCCTACTTACCACATTTCTTCCAGCAAAGGACCTATGTTCATACACCCATGTGACTGAACATGAAAGCAAGCAAATAGTAATCAAATTAGAACAACAATTTCCCAGGTGATGGAAAGTATAGTCTCCTTCCAAATCATAGATCTGAAACATACTTAAAAATCAATAAACGGAGAAGCTGAAGTGTGTGGCCACTATGTGTTTTATTTATTGCAGTAGTAACACTGCCTTGTGTCAAGTAGGAATACTTGAGGATTTCATTCACTCTGTATTTCAGAGCAAACTGACCTGGTTCTGGACTAAGCCATAAATCATAGCACAGATATCCTTAAATTCATACCGCTGTGAAGTTTGGGAAGCTCTAACTCATAACCAAAGTGCCTGAGGAAAAGCTGTCAAACCAGAGGCTGAAAACATTAAAATAAAAAGAATCAAGGATGAACAAAGGGGGAGAGAAATGAGAAAGCAAGGAAAGAACTTCCTGACAGCCTAACAAATTCAGAATCAATTGACCTGTCCCCATTGTTTCCATACTTCCAGGCTACTTTTTGGCTTATTATTCATTTATTTAGTCACCCATGTATGCATCTATATTGCTACTGCTTGGTCTTAATCCCTTAATCCCCTGCCCAAGTGATGACCCTGATAGAGTTGGTCACTTTGGATGAATCTTTGCAGCTGGATGTTCTCTTGTAGGAAGGAATGTAGCCATGGTCATAAACCACTCTGCTCCTGGTGTCCTGATATCACACTAATTGCTAATTAAGTGAATGGGTTTCAGCTGAAGAGTTGGGAAGGGGGAATAGTGAAGTTACTTTGGTAAAGGTTACTCCCTTCTGGAAAGTCCAGGGAGATTTAGAACCTGGTTAATGGAATACTATGGAAGAGAGACGATGGGTATAAAAATGGGAGGGAAAAGTCTTTACTTTAACTTAATTTATGGAGATACCTATGCCTACCTGTTGGTCTGCCATTTAGTTGGGACCCTGCTATAATTCAAGCATTAGTGTAGCTAGTTTTCTTATTTTCTGGGAGATTTATTCTTGAACTGCCTAGTTTATGACCTTTTGAACATCGATTTGCTTTACTTCTTGTTTTATTTTTCTTGAAACTTTGAATCTCTTTTTGAACCTCTATTTTATAGGAACTTTAATAAAAAATAATTCAAAGCAGGGTTGTTGTTTTTTTGGGGGGGGGGATTGAGGGTTGATTAGTACTACATCCAGACTTTACCTTGGCTGTTGGTTAGATCCTGTATTTTGCAGATATTCAGTTTTCCTATCTAGCAAGGCTGATGTACAAGTATGACTTCATGTAATTCTACATGTAATTCTTCATGTAATGACTGCAGTGGCTCAAGTGGCTAAGATACTGACTGGAAGGTGGGAGGTCAGCAGTTCGATTCCTGAGTACTGCAGGACGGAATGAGTTCTTGCCTTAGTCCCAGCTCCTGACCACTTAGCAGTTTGAAAGCAAGAAATTGCGAGTAGCTATTGGTTGGAGGGTAAATGGTGTTCTGTGTGCTCCGATGTCGTCATGCCTGCCACATGACCATCTGCAGCAGCAGACAATGCTGGCTCTTCGGCTTTGAAATAGAGATGAGCACTGAACCCTAGTCGGATATGGCTGGCTTTCGAGCAAGGAAAACCGTTACCTTTACCTTAATTCTCCATGAGAATTACTGGAGTACTGAAGAGTCAATTGGCTTACAGTGCTAGGAAGGGACTGGGCAGGAAGATTTCCCCCAGCTGCAGCACACTGACCTTCCTGGAAATCACCTGCACCAAGAAATTATGGATAGTGTAGACCTCTCTGTCCTGGCCAGATTCAAGACATAGAGATTCAATATTAAGCAGCAAATAAGCTACTCTACAGTTTGAAAGCAAGAAATTGAAAGTAGATAAATAGGTATCACTTCGGTGGGAAGATAAACAGCATTCTATGCACTCTGGTATCCAGTCATGCCTGTCACATGTCCATGGAAATGTCTGTAAATGCAGACAGCACTGGCTCTTTGGCTAGAAACAGATATGAGCACTGAACTCTAGAGTTGGATACGACTGGTTTTCAAGCAAGGGTGACCTTTACTTAAGCTATCCATGTTCCCTGTAGGAAACCCTTTATCATATTTTGTATGTATGTATTTATGCAGAGGTTGATTAGCTTTTAGAAATCACCTTAATAGAACCATTTAAATAGCAAAATGGGTGATTAAGATGGGAATCATGCATTGTGTCTCATTTGTGATGGTTTTTAATTTCTCAGTGCATTGTGAAGGATTGGTCAGTGATAGCTGAAGCTCCATTTCAGAGTAATGATGTGCTTTGTAGGGAGACATTGGTCTAAAATTAATTAGACCTAACTAGAGAAGAATCCTTGGATCCATAAAATATTGGCAATTCAACATTCATGTAGGTCCCACTGACCAAAACAGCTCTACTTTTGCAGTGACTAACCTTTGGAATTAGACTGTGCTTTCCCTGTCAATTAATGTTGATGGCCTGTTGCAAATAAAATGCAAACTAAGCGCACAGTTTCTGTTGCTGGCTCTGACAAGACTAGATCCAGAGAATCAATTCCTGCATTTTGCAGATGTTCAGTTTTCCTATCGAGCAAGGCCGACATGCAAATTTAAAGTGTGCAACCTTTTGACATCTTGCAATACTCCTGCCAGAGTTTAGGCTTGTTGAGTAAGTGAGATTTAAATACTCCAGGTGGCATGCCAGTAAAATTTGGCCCAAAATCGTTTCCAATAAAACAAATATTTTTGAATGTTGTCCTATGTTGAATAAAGCATCAATCAAAATCGTTCTTACCTGTTAGCTGGAATGTGGTGGTCATTTTAGGTGGTGGAGTGCTTGGGGTAGCATGAGAACTGCCACCACCTGCTCCTTTGACCTTTTCAGCTCCTGTTTCTATTCAGTGTATTTGGAAAGGATACATGGACCTTCTACATTGTTTTGACCCTAAAAAAGCATTAGCCAAGCAGCTGAATGCATAGACCTGTGAAGGCAAACCTTGGCACTCCAGATGTTCTTGGACTTCAATTCCTAGAAGCCCAAGCACCCTGTGAATCCACATGAATGGGTTTACTGTGATTCATCCAGCCTGCGCTGCCCTCATTGCTCCCGGAAGTAGAACACTTGATGATGATGTCATGAATTCCCAGTATCCCTCACTTTGAAACAGGGCCATATCCAGGGCCCCCGGGGGGGGGGAATCCTCCTGAGCTAACAGCCCCCCCAACCCATTCCATGATGCCAATGTTATATATGTGAGTGTGATATTGTTGCCCACCTGAATTTTTTTCCCTTGAAAAAAAATCACCCCCCAAAAAAATCTAGAATCCTGGCTACAGCCCTGCTTTGAAGTTACATCTGACTGATATGTATTTATGTACATTTTCATATTTGTCAACAACAGTTATGGATTTTCCTGTGGGCCATATTGCATAGGCTAGTCACTGTTTCAGTGAATATCTTGCCTCAGAAATGCCTCCAATAGTAAAAAACTGTTCCACAACAGCCTAGTTTATGAATTTATGTACCGGTAAGTCAAGTTCCAGGAAAAGCAGAGACTTTATGTCATGGCTTGTTCATCTAGCTTTATATGTACAGGCTTGACCCAAAGGACAGGCAATCCTGGTTTTTGGAGTGGGCCAGTCATACCACTAAGGGGAAGTTGGTTTGTTTGTTTTTTTTAGCTGGTGTGCCAGTCTGTAATGAAAGATGCACCAAACTGAGCTTAATGGGTATATTTTGGAAACTCAGTGACCTTTCTGCAACTTTTATAATGTTAGCAGAAAGATGGCAGAAGAAAGGAACAACTAAAAAAACAAAGAATATTAAAAATAAGAGCTGGTATAGTTTGGCTGTATTGAACAGCCCACTGTAGCTGTATAGATGGAGACTTTTTGAGTTTGAATACCTTATGCTATCGTTCTAGCAGGTCCTTTCCCACCACCCAGGTACTGGTAAATAAGGTACCTTGAAAGATTGCTTCTGTTATCATGCTCTATATGACCTTCTAGGGCAGGGGTTCTCAACCTTTTCAAGCCATGGGCCAGACCGTGCCCCCTCAGACAGCTGAGCAGGCTGGACTTGTGGTTCCCCCCACTGTAAACACTGCCGAACACTACTGTAAATGCATTTACAACAGCCACAGATCCATTTACAGCTGTCATAAACGTGTCCACTTCCACTGGTGCCATCGGCACGGGCCACATGGGCCGTAGTTTGAGAACCCCTGTTCTAAGCCATTTTGGCCTCATTGGCAGTTCAGAGGAAGTACATCTCAGGTTTCAATGCATGAAAGCAAGATGGTTCTCTTGGTTGCTTAGTTAGACATCATCTTGATCTCCATAGATGGAGGATAAGCAGCAGCTGCGGTAGAAAGAGCACAATAACACAGTTGAAGCTGTAGCAGTGGCAATGAGATAGGGGAAGCTGCTAGCAACATTTCTCTAACCATAGCCAACCTGGCAAACCACTGGCCATTGCCTATGGATGAAACTCTCCATCACAGTTCAACCCTTTTATGGTACAGAATCCCAGTTATTTATTTTGCCTGAGCTCTTCCCCACAGTTTGCACTAAAATGAATGCCAATTAGTTGACATATAGAGCAGGTATTCTCAACCTGCAGCCAGTGGGCCAAATGTGGCCAATGGCACCATTTCATGTGTCTCCCAACACCTCCAACACAACAGGAAGTGCCATGTGGTGGAGGAAGGGCAAAATGACCGCCTGGCCCCCAAAGCTGTCTGAGGGAGCATGACCCGACCCTTGGCTTAAAAAGGTTGAGAACTGCTGATATAGAGTCAGTCTCCTTGCTCTGGTCCACCATCTGGCCCAGTGCTGTTGACATAAAGTAGCAGTGACTTCCAAGGGCTTAGACAGGAATTTCCCAACCTCTGTACCAACATTAATTCTTAATTATCTCTCTCTTTTGCATTGGCCAGTTAGAGAAGCATAATACATAACTTCAGGTGTTCTGGGGGCAGATGATTTTCATTCTGAGCAATAAGACCACCAAAAGCAAACTTCCCACCTGGAGCAGAAAAAAATATAGTTCAGCCTCAAATTTGTGAGTCTATGTCATTGTAAAATAATAATATAGGACATTGAACTTGACACAGCTATGATGAGAAATAAAGAGCTGATATTAAACATTGCTGCCTTTTCATAGGAGAGTAATACATTGGGAATGAGTAAATTTAGGTGACAGTCTCTTTTTATTTTTCATGGGTATAGCTGTAATTATTTGACTTTCTTGTGATTTTTTCCCTTGATTTAATCTGTCACTTCATTTTTGGTTGCACAAACCCATGAAGCCTTTAGAACAATGCTATGATTTGTGAGCAGCTCTAGTTATAATTGACTTCTTTATGTAATGTATTACAGTATATTTATCTTGATTTTTTTCAGAAATAAGTACATCTTCAGATTATTGGTTTATGGGACAAGGTTTTATAGTTTAATAGGCTTAGCTTTTTGACAGGATTAAGCAACAAAGTATTATGGATTATGTATCAGTACTTTCACAGTCATAACAAAATCTAAACATAACATGAGTATAAGAAATGGAATTAGTCTAGGTTTAATAACTCTTGGGTTTTAATCAAAGACAATTTCATTGTATCACTAGGGCCAAAATAAATCTCCAAATAAACTCAGTGGTGTCTAAAGAACAAATAATCACCAACAACATGACTACAAAACTATGTCTATATCTCATTTATTTAGGTGATGATAAAAATGTAACTAAAAATTTCTTGTTCACAATATACTGTAGGTCATGTATTAGGATGATCAAGTGCTGAGGCCTATTTCATTCAGAACAGCCCATAGTTTCTCATGATCTACACAATTAAAGGCTTTGCTGTAGTCTATATAAGCTGATCTTCTGAAACCTGTTGGTATATTCCTTGCTCCATATAAGATAAAAGGTTTTGCTGTGACACCTTAAGCATCACGTTTCTTACAAGATAAATTAAAGCAATGGTAATATAATTACTACACTCTTTGTCAGCTCCTGTTTTGGAGATTGGAATGCATTTTGAGCATTGGAGAGCTATGGGCCATTTTAAACATTATTCATAATGTGTTGGCATATTCTTGTTAGGATTTTGACAGATTTAGTCTGTGTAGTTTGAAATAGTTCTCTTGATATTCCATCTATCTCAGTGACTTATTTCTTCCCAATACTTTCAGAACAGCTTTCACTTCATTTTCTAGAACTGCTGGTTCCTTGTCATATGATTCCTCTTCAAAAAGGCCTGTCATCCTCCCCCCCTTCTGTATAGGTCTTTAATATTCTGTTGCTACCTTTTCATTGTTTTATCCTGGTCAGAGTTGATCATTTAGAATTCTTTATTATGGCTTAAATTTTCTTTGATTTCTTGGATCTTCTGGAAAAGATCTCTTGTTTTTTTCTCTTTTGTTGTTCTATATTTCTTACCACTGGTTATTGAAATAATTCTCTTTGTCTCTACATGCCAGTTGCTGAAAAACTGCATTCAGGGTTCTAACCCTATTTCTGTCACCTTTTATTTTTGCTTTTTGCCTGTGCTTTACAAATGTAAATATTTTTTTCTCCATCGTCCATTTACATGTTTATTTTCTTTTTAGTAAATAATTTTTAGTAACAGAATTAGGCATGTGTGAAATCCACAGATGGAATCTCATTTTTCATTCTATTTTCTTGATTCTAAACATAGTAACGTGTAAATAAAAAAACCTGTGTGTAACTGTGAGATTTGTCATCCTAGATATACATCCATATATATAAGAGTTGAAGGAGTCATTTATTTGTGATTTGTTCAAAATAGTTGAGTAGCTCTGACATAGAATGGGCCTGTGATGATTGTTTGGAAATAGATCCCCTACACTGTTAATGTGCTATTGAGATAGAGCAGTGTCTCCCAAACTTTGGTTTTTGGACTTCAATTTCCAGAAGCCTAAGTAAGTACATTGGCTGATCAGTGTTTTGGAGGATTGAAGTCCAAATACCAAAGGTTGGGAAAGACTGTGCTATATGCTCATTAACAAAAAATAGATTTGGATTGTAGTCTCTCTGCCACCTGCCACATTTAAATGAGCTGGATGGTTTAGAATACTGTACAAGGCAGAGATGGCAAACCTTTTAGAGACCGAGTGCCCAGACTGCAAACCAAAACAAACTTATTTATCACAAAGTGCCAAGACAGCAAAAGGGAAGGAAGGAAACACTCCCACTGGGCTGCTGGGCAGAGGAAGGAAGTGCTCCCACTGGGCTGCTGAGTGGAGAGGTGGGGTGAACTCTGTGCTGGGGGAGGGAAACACTCCCACTGGGCTGCTGGACAGAGGGGTGGGGCAAACTCTGGGCTGGGGTACCTCCATGGTGCCCACAGAAAGGGCTCCAAGTGCCACCTCCAGCACACGTACCAGAGGTTCGCCATTACTGGTATAAGCATTTTGAATTTTATTTTATGATGTATTTTTGGTTGTTTTATTTTATTTTGTTGTTTGTTTTATTATTTTATTTTGTTATTTGTATATGCACCACCCAGAGTGGGAAATATCCCAAATGGGCAGTATAAAAATGCAGTATGTATAAGTAAGTAAGTAAGTAAGTAAGTAAGTAAGTAAGTAAGTAAGTAAGTAAGTAAGTAAGTAAGTAAGTAAGTAAGTAAGTAAGTAAGTAAGTAAGTAAGTAAAAGTGCCTAAAACACTGTGAAAATACTGGGCTTGATATCCCAGTGGTCTCATTCAATATGAGACCATAATATTAAAAAACAAACCAACCAACCACCCCAATTTGGCTTACAGAGTATATAAACTAAATACAGTATTATCTAAATTCTCTATGCATTTGTCCTCCTTCACAAATAGAACCATGTTTTACGATATAAGGTACTATAGGAGAGGAGGTACTTTGTCTAACAAGTTGAGGACATTCTAATCCACATTGCCAGAGGAGAAATCTGATACAGTATATATAATCTCAGAGTAATTTTTACAGCCCTAAATTTGGGGGGGGGGGGTGTTATCAAGTAGGAATTTGAACCACCCAACTGGCTATGCAATTTGATGTTTTTGTGATTATCTTGCATCTCTGCCACCTCTGTAAAACACAACCTGATGAAGAGTCACACTCAGTTGGAAACTAGTTTGTATTTATGATATTCCACTCATTTAAAGATGGTATAGCCCATCTTTATTTTTGGATTGTGAACAAGGTACATTCAGCTTCTGTTTTCCTTCCTTCCAGCTTACATGTCATTATGTAACCTTTGTATGTCAACATACAGTTTTAGATATTTTGTTCTATTTTTTTTTTAAAAAATGAAGTTTAGATACAACAAAGAACTCTGACATGACAGCAATGTTTAAACTAGCACTCTTAGAAAGATATTGTACTCATCAGAAACAGCCATCTCCACTCCCAATTTATGTGCTATAGAATCATCTCATTTTTTAAAAATAGAATTTAGATTTCATAATGCAGTGACGAATTCGGATGTGGAATGTTTATTTTAATGGAAGAGGTTGTACCTTTGTGTGAAACCCCATCAATATGGGGCCTTAAAGAGGTAATGTCCTTTGGCTGAATCAAATGTCAAGGTAGTTAAATTTAATGAGATTGCATTAAATGTGGGAAGCAATATTTGTTACAAAATAATCATAACGTTAAGCAATACATAGATGTCAATCATTCTGTGAAAGAGAAGCAAGGACACAGTCATTTTAACAAAATCTTTTAAATTCATTTGAGTAATTCCAACTGCTGCATTCAACCACTTTTTAAAAAATACTGTACTGCAATTAATGTTTTGTCAGATTGCTTGCAGTTCATTACAAATTAAACATGATCCATTGTGTTAACTGTAAGAATAATGGAGCCACCTATTCATGAGAGTGTGACTGTTATTCTTATAAGACTGTGACTGTTATGTTATTTTCTATGTCATGTATATGTAACTGGAATTGTATTTTGTAACCTTATTTCGCAGTGTGGTTTTGTTTTATTGTACTGCTGTATTGCATTGTTATATTTATTTAATATATTATTTATATATATTTAACCTTGATTATGCTATATTCTTTTGATTGTCTTATATGTATGGTTTCTGTAAACCGCCCTGAGTCGGTTGTACCGAGTAGGGCGGTATACAAATCAAAGAAATGAAATGAAATGAAAGAACAATCTGCAGGTTTAAAATGTCATTGGGTTCTTTTGTGGGTTTTATGTTAAATCTAGTTCTTGAGAGGCAGCTATTTAGAGAGTATGTATATATTGTAGACATATTCACATACAGAGTATGATATTTCTATCTCTGAGAAAATCATAGTATTTTATTAGTGTTCTATGTGGAAATACAAGAAGATGGTGAGGAAGGGAGTTGTAGAACAAGAACTTTTCGACATATGGTGCCTGACATAGATATTATGCTTAACAGGTATATTAAAATCCTGCTGGTCAAAACATGTTTTTTGCACTCCAGTTAAGCATGAGCTACATACATACTGTATGTGTTTGTTTGAGCTCCTTCTGGGTGGACAAGGCAACTACCAAGATGTCACTTGCTTGTTGTTAGATCTGTGTTTTGGTGTATATGTTTAGAGATGAGAACATTATCATAACTGGTCCTAAAATTCTGTTTTCAACAAAACAAAGAAACCATGTTTAGTGCTCACAAAAGATGGAAGTTTCCATGTGGGGAATATGCACCATTCATTGTTTGAAAAGCCAAAGGAAGTGCAAAGTACAATATTCTAAGTGTTAAGCATCTCACTGTTTAAAAATTGAAGACCTTTCTGGCATTAGGACCACATTTATGAGGTCGGACATATTTTGTCATACGTAGAATAAAGATACAAGCTGGTGTCTAATGTTCTACCACAGAACTCGTGTACAATCTCCATGAAGTAAGCAAAACAATGGGGACAGGGTGGGGGATGCACCCTTGAGCAAGCTCCAAAATATAGAATGATCCAACCAAAAGTCCTCATATTGAGTGGTTTCAACAGCCATTTTAAAATCCCTGCAATGTTGCAAACCTCATTATCATCACTGTCATCTATTTATGTGCACCTCACTTTTCCACCCAAGTCCAAAGCATCTTACAAGCCATAAAATTTTTATATTGATGTGTTTTATTCTGTGCTGTAAGCCGCCCAGAGTCGGGCTTGCCCGATTGGGGCGGGTTAGCAAGTGTGAGAAATAAATAATAAATAAAATAAATAAAATAATATGATCCAGTTTAGGGTACCATAAAATGCAGGACACATGGGGTACCATGTCTGCTGTCAGGTAAGTACCAGGAGATTGTCACCCAAGTCCTTTCAATCTCCTTCCATACAATCTCATGAATCATGAAAGATCCTCTTCTCATTTCCCCCCATTGACATTGCATTTTCTATATTTTTGAAATCACACCATTATGATAATATGTTATGTTAAGGCCAAAATGACAATTCCTCTCCCTTTTTGCTATTTTTGATAAAGAATTTTTTAATAGATAGGACAAAGATATTTATTTTATTCAGTCTATTTATGATTTAATAGCCATACTGTACTGGCAAAAGGCTTAATATGAGGATAGGTGTCCCTTTCTGCTTCAGCAAAAAGAGCTTTCCTGCCTTCATTTTCTTTGAAATGGAAGGAGATAGGCTTGTGGCCTCTGTATTTTTCTCCGTGTATGTGCATCAAAGCGTGGAAGCTCAAAGAACTGCTTTCCTATCTATTTTTAACATATGGAGGTTACATTTATGGACCTCACCTGCTTACTGGACCTCTAGAACTTCCATTTCACACATTCCTGAAATAATTAGCTATTGGCTTCCTTTCCCGACCTTTCAGCCAATACATTCTGTTGAAGAAAACTCTTGGAACATTTCTCTATCTCCCTACAGAGTCATGCCTCCTGAGGAAATAATTACACTATTGAAAGTAACTTCTAATGCAAATCATGTTTTCCATTTGGGAGAAATATCATACCGTTGTGAAGCTCCACTCCTGAATTCTGCTTTAGCTCAGATTGCAGTCGGTCTATCCTCTGCACATGGTCACACCAAAATAGAGTCCTGTATGCAAGGAACAGATGAGGGAGGTACCTGCCACATACCTATATTCACCTGCCACGGGCACATTTGACAGAAAGAGACCCAGATTTCATACCTTGTCACTGCTACATATATAAAGAGCAGGTTGTGGAAGATAAAGAGCAGGTTGTGGAAATATTTGGTCCACAACCTTCTTTATTACATCAATTTGAAAATGAACTGTCATTTGCTCAGCAATTATCTTACTTCTGAGCATACATTCCCAACCTTGTGTGTTTGTTAATGTGTTATATTCTATCATGTCATTTCTGGTGTATGGCAAATTTACTAATGCTTGCAAGGTATGTGTGGTATATAAAAAGTGTTTTTGCCAGAGCTGCTCCCATCCTCTCTGAAAGCTCCAATGGCTGAACAGAGTCTTGAATTAATGTTTTCTGAATCCTAGTCTAACAATCTCTTCAATACATCTTACTGGTTCTCCCAGTTTTGTACTATGAGTTAATGAAACAAATTCAATACTGATGTTAGACTAAATCAAAAGTTTATTTAAAATATTTTATAAGCACTTATAAAACTGCATATTTCTGATAATATCCAATTAATGGTGTTCCATGTTGCTAGAGAATGTCTCAATGTGTATCTTAATCAATGCAATTAATGAATGAAAACTAAAACAATCATTAGCGTAGAGCCTGCGAAAGTGACCATACTAGCTAAGGGAATCTTAGAGTTGTATTCCGTAAAATAACTTTTTCACTGATTATTTTTTTTCCAAAGTAGTTCATCAGCTGTTGGGAAAAGGAAATTTTTCTGTGCTTAAGAAAATGATGGTGCCATCTTATTTTATATCTGGAAACCCAAGACAATATATTTAAAAAGTTTCTTATCACCTTAACACACTTTGGCTGGCAAATTAATGAGTGTGAAACTGTATCGCAAGATCTAGTGCTCTTGCTAAGACAGTGGATTCTTTCTTTGCAATGTCAATTTATTTTTATTTATTTATTTTTCACATTTATGTGCTGCCCTACTCGCAGAGTGACTCAGGGCAACTTAACATGGTATAGCAGAACAACATTTAAAAAACACAACAATCCATCCAAGCCATAACTGCTCCAAAAAAAATTAGATTAAAAAAATTAAAGGAATTTAACAAATTAAAAAGTTAAAATATTAAAAGATCAAGAGAGAGGTTTTAAAAGTTCTATGATACAATGGTGTTTATCATGAAAGAAACATGGTTTAGGTTAATAGATTGTGTGTATCTAGAGTACACAGGTTACCTTTCAAGGTATTTGTTCAGTGGGTGTACAATTTAAGAACCGGTGCTGAAGAACTGGCTTCTTGGCAGAACGACACTGTGAAATATATTTCTTCAAGCTTTTCACACAGTTGTGGTACTCCTTCAGGATGAGCATGGAAAGCACCTAAGATGTCCCAGCATTAAGTCACTCTGTATTTTAGATGAAAATGTAAAGTACATTTTAATTGCTGTGATATTCAAAGTAAAATCCCTGTGTCAATTAATCCTGACAAAAGGAAGAAAAATAATTGGCTTATTAACATTTTTGTATTTTGAGTTCTCACCACAAATGCTGCTGTACGGAGACACAGAGGAGTTATTAAAAGGGAGCTGAACAAAGATACACTAATGATGAGTTCAGTGGAACTGTACTGAACCGAAAAGGAGCAATCTGTGCTTGTCATTGGACAGACAATGCAAAGGGAAATATGTGAAATATGTTTGCTTAAAACAACATCTGCTAAATCCACCATTTGACATTCAGGTTTGTGGAGCTTTCTACAAATAAATAAAACACCATAGAAACAGAAATATAGTAGCAGTGGAAAAGACAACAGTGGACATGTGGGGCCAACTAAACCCATATCATTGCTTGAGGGAGAGTGTCAAATGGCAGCCATCTACTCACCCAAGTTTGTATGTTTATGACATAAAAAACCAGCCACGTTATTTTAGCAAGAAGGAGAAAATCACACAGGGCCCTCTCCTCTCCCCTAGCAAGAATCATCAAGGCAATAAATACAGGCATACATCTATTTATGCTTTGGAACTGGAGACGGGCATATCTTACCTTGGATATTTTGAGATAAATCTCCGTGGTGTACAGCTTACCCATGCCCTGATCTACTTCTGTGATCAATGCCAGTGGAATTAGGAATTCTAACTCTTGTTCTTCCTGCTGTTCCCCCCTAAAATTCTGAGAAGGCTTCACCATTTGCTCTGTGGCCCAAGATTTCTGGGAGCAGTCGTCCAAGAATGTCTGGGGCCCAAAGCTGGGACCCACTAGAAGTTTCCCCACTCCTTTGGCATAAAGATAACAGCAAGCAGGAGAAGAATTCACTAATTCTGATTTAAAGAGCAGGATATAACAGAAGGACATGATTGAATCCTGGTCTAAATAACTAACCAGTAACTAACAATTTGATTTGAATTTATGAATATCCAGAATCTTCAGCTAGAGGCAGCTATCTCTTTCTGCCTATGTTGGGATCTGCCATGGTACAGGGAGGAGTGTTGGGGAGGAAATAGAATATCAAATAATGATAAAGTTTCTCAAATGTTTATTCTGGGACACCTGTAAACTCAATTCAACACCACTTCAATCATTTTATCTGTGATCAAAAGGGAAACCAGAGATGAAAAAGAACTCGGTGTTTATCAAGATCACAAATTCATAACACATCCTTTTTACATTGAAACCTTAAATGTTAAGTTTTTGCAGAAGAATAGTTACAAATGCATGGAATCATGATGGCTATCAGGGAGTAGGAGAGTGAATCATTGCTGTAAAATAAATAAAAATTGCATGGTGTTTAATTGTAGAATAAACAGGGATTTCTTTAAAACATCAAGGTATCATTATTTGTTTGTTTGTTTGTTCAAACTTGTATGTCGCCCTACTCACAGAGTGACTCAGGGCGACTAACATAGTACCGCAAAACAACACAACATATTAAAACACCATAATCCTAACAATAAAATTCACCTCTAAAACCCAGAACAGTACAGTTAAAATTTAAAAGATTAAAAGATTTTAAAGAGTCAAGAGACAGAGAGGCAAATGATTGAATCAGCCAGCAGGCCGGGGTTATTGTGTTACTAGTACCCCACATCATCCCACCAGCCATGTCTTTACACCTTTTCTGAAGGGCAGCAACTCTGTCTGGAGACACAACTCAACTGGCAAGAGGTTCCAATCATCATACACCTGTATTCTCTGCCATCTCTTCCACCAAGTTTCAAAGAGGTTTTGAACTTGTTTTGCCCTTTCTGAGGCTTCTCATTTCCTCATTAAGATGTTGAACCAGTGAATAATAGCTAGGAGAGATGGATGTTCAGTTAAGGCATTTGTAAGAGTTAATAGAAATAATACATTATTGTAACTACTATTCACTGGACATCCGTCCCACTTTTGTAAGGTGGTCTTACCATATTAGGACAATTTTTCATCAGCACTGCTACAATACAAGCTTTATTATGAAACTGAGAGGTCCCTGCATAATCTTTCTTCTGCTAATTCCCTTTGGTTTCTTTCTTTAAAAATAAATTCTATTCCAAAAGAATATAAAAGAAGACAAAATAATAAATTCTGAAATCTCCTGTCATTATTTTTCATTAGCTGGATTTCCACATTAAAAATCATTAAAATGGTTCATTTTGGGGAAATGGGAAATTTTTGTCGAAAGGGAATAGTGCAATAATAAAAGGCCTATCATCTGTGTTAGAAGTTAACAACCAATTTGCCAGATGCCTGCATCGATAATGTTCCATGAGTTGGGTCTTCATTTCACTGCTGTGATGCCATGGTTGTTATCAGTCTGAGGCCTGGATAATTCATATCTATCAGAGACAAACAAGATTGTTAACCTCTTATCTGTTGCACTTTTTAACAAGATTGAAACAAAATTGACTTAAAATCTGTAAATAGATTCCTAAAATGCAATTGATCACATACAGTACAGTAGTACCTTGGATAACAATGAGACTTGGTTCCACAAGTCGCGTCGTTATCCAGTTTTTAACGTTGTGCGATGCACTGATCGCACAACGTTAAAAAAAACCCCTGTTTCCCTGGAGGATGCAGCAAGACAGAACATTAGGATTTGAATCCTGACGTTTTAGCTTGCTGCAGCCTCCAGGAAGGTGGGGGAGCTTTGGAAACAGCTTGGATCCGGTCTTCCAACCTCCCTGGAGCCGGCAAGGGGGGGGGTCAGGGAGCCCAAAATGGGTAAAAAAAGGTCCGTCGGCTTCCCTAGCCACCTGCCCATGCCTCCACAGCTGTGGGGTGGCTGGGGAAGCCGATGGGGGAGCCCCCCATCAGCTTTCCAGCCACCACACCCCTGCCTCCGCAGCTGTAGGGTGGCTGGGAAGCTGAACGGAGAACCCCATTCAGCTTTCCACCCCCCTGCTGCTACGAAATGACTGCACTGGATAATGCTAACAGATCGTTATCCAATGGAAAATTTCCAAAGAAAATTTGCATCGTTATACGGTTTTAGCGTTATCCAATGCAGTCGTTATCCAAGGTATTACTGTATTAGGTTTTGTATAGGGAGGCAAAGATGGCATTAAAATTTTAGGCTGACTTTATGAATATTTTATATGAAACTTCAAGAATACCCAGGAACAATACGTTGTTGCATAACAGAATATCCAATAAGAAGCATACAATCAGATTTTATAAATACTCTAGTGAACCTCCTAAAAATAAAAATAATAATTCTGTTGCCATTAACACTCCCCAAGGAACCTGCATCTTCATTTTCAGGAAGCATAACATAATTAGATGTGCTAAGAAGAGAAACAGCAGAAACTACAATTGCTTTAGCATTACAAAAAAGAAATCTGTTCAGAATCATCTAACATCCATACAATGCATGAGAATCAAGACTGAAATAAGTCAAAGCACAAAAAAAAAAAAAAAAAAAAAAGCAAGCAGCAGAAAGGCCTGGAGAAACACACAACATCACATTTCCAGCCTATGTCATTTTGAAAAAGTTGGAGAACTTGTGTATCCTCCCCCATCCAGAAATAAAGAGGCAGCACACATATAAACTTGGCCTGTGGAGGGCCCTGGTAGTGTGTAATCTGGTACTAGCACAGGTGAGTTCCTCTATACCTCTCTAGCCCAGACTGATGAATCCCCAGCCCTGCTCAATCCTGATCCTTACTAGCTACTGTGCAGGCCGGCTGGATCGGGGTGGGTGGAGTGGGGTGGGGGGACATAACTGCAATCATTTCCATTTCTATTCCTGGGAACAGATGTTGGTCATATCACAGTACTGGGCCATGGTGTCTGCTGAATGCTCCACTGATTTGACCAAATCACGTCAAGCATACAGTCTCCACATCATCCAAAAATGCCCTGAGGGATTCACCTCTACCACCCTAACCCTGCATTACCTGCCTTATTGCTGTTGTGACTGATTTAAAGATGGTGCCCCTAAAGAAAGCCCCTATTGTCCCACAGAACAGAGTGGGATAGACAAAAAATTACCTGGAATCATTTCTTGAACCTGCCAATCAGGAAACCAAGCCCCAAAAAATTCCTTTCCAGCTCTGAAAGTGAGGCATAAGCACTCAAGCCTTCAGGGTGGGTTGGCGTGCCATATGAAGCAACTGCAAAGAGGCTGAAATGGTGAACGAGCAGGGCTTAAAAACCCTTTCTGCCCCAACCTCAGCCAGCCAGCAATGATACTGAGCATCAGTGCATCTTGGTGACTCTTCCTTCTTTGGAGGGTGGGACAATTCCCCCCTTCCTCCATGGCTCACATAAGGCAGGGGTCAGGAGGATGCATTCTTTGCAACTGAACACACAAAAGTTCTCAGTTTCCTTACTTTGTAATAGAATATCATACCTCTTGCCATTCATCCATTTACCAATTTTTAAATTGAAATGAGCTTTAAACCAAGCCCTTTGTCAAAGGAAGTAAGCAACAAGAAAATTACAGATGGACATGTGCTTTTGAAGAGAAATCAGTATTATGGAAGGGAGAAAAAACTTATGATTACAGACTTTGTAACAGTAGAAGCTAGAGGTTATGAGTCAAAGTTTCCTTGAATGAGTGATAAAGAAACCCACCCAAACTCTAATCAACAGAACACTGAAAATGAGGTAAATTGTAATCCATTCTATTGCTTATGGTACGCATACCCTCTGTCTCTTGCTATGTACTGTATTATTCTTATCTGACTTTGACATGGCTGTGATCTGACTTTTCTGTTTCTTCTCCCAGCAAGGCTGTTTCTTTCGATTAAGAAAATGTTTTTCCCCCAATCCTGAGAGCCACTGTGCCTTTGGGAAGAAAGTGTTCTGTCTTAGTTATGTTTTGACTAGAGAGTGCATGCCATATAGCAATCTCCTTTTAATTTATGCACCATCCAAAGTAGTGCTCACTTTAGGGATGAGTGAGAACAGAGCTCAGATCATTACATATTAAAAGGTACTAATTACATTATTTGTTACTTCATTGCAGCCAAGGTGCCACTGACATTGATCCAACTGTATATGAAAGGCATTTAGCAGCATTGTATGTTGTTAAGACATTGAGTTGCCATTAATGACATGCCAGAATAATAGAGGAAAACACTCCTGATTTCTCTCTAGTGTCTAATTCTGCTATTGTTTGTGGAATATATTTTTTGAAAATGCCAAAGTACTGTTCTTTCACTTAGAATTAATAAAAGAATGGCATAAAACTTGAAAAACACATATCAAAATGAATTTTAAAAGCGACCTTTTACTCATTACATGTTCGAAAGCAAGAAATTGCAAGTAGATAAATAGGGACCACTTCGGTGGGAAGGTAACAGCATTCCATGTGCTCCGGTGTCTAGTCATGCCTGCCACATGACCATGGAAACGTCTGCAGAAGCACACAGTGCTGGCTCTTCGGCTTAGAAACAGAGATGAGCACTGATCCCTAGAGTCAGATACGACTGGCTTTCGAGCAAGGGAAACCTTTAATTTTACTGGCTAGAATCCTATTAATATTGCCCATTGGGATAATTCCATGGTGTGAACTTCAACTGTGAATTGTTGCAGATTAAGAAACTGGTATCAACATTTGGTTTTGTACACCAGTCATGTGACCCTCAGTGCACAATAACACCTATGCTCACTTCTTAACTTGTGTGAGTTTGCCACTGAATCTTACACCAATGGTGCTATATTGGCTTCATTTTCCAATTCAATTCTAGCTATTCCCTGTTATGTCCAAAACATATACTGTTAGCTCATTACATGCTACTACATTACATTTCATAGTTTCAAGTTGTGTAAGAACATTGTGTAAGAAGAAATTCAGATTCCCATAATTTTTCAAGACTGAGATTAAAAAAAATAATGAATGCGGAAGAAAACACAGACAGATGGATTTGAAAAATTCAAATTCAGGGGAAAGCAGAGCAGACAAATTTCTTTCCCCATCCCTAATGCAGATTCACTATGCTGCTGCTGTAACACAAATGACCCTGTAAATGTTCTGTTTAGTTACACTAGCTTGAAAATCTGCCACACTGTTAGTAAATAGATGCACATTCCAACAATAACTTTTCAGCTTTTCTCTTTCCTTTACACAAGAAACATATTGCCTGCTTGCTTACTAGATCTTTAACTTATTCCTAGCCATTTATCTTATGTGATTTTTGCAAAACCTTTCATACACAAAGCCCCATTTATATGAGCAGTGTTTCTTCCATGATTCATCTCCACTACTTCTGAGTCAGACAACTGAATGCAAATGGAGATGAAGCTATGATCAGATGGAAGTAACACTTCAAAGTATAAACAAAGAAGTAACAATACACCAAGGCTCAGCCTGCTCACTAGGCAGATTTGTAATACATTAGCGCCGCAATTACACGATAATTCTGTTTCATGAACTGTGCAAATCCATGAGATATTGGAACATTGATCAAATGGGAAAGCAAAAGAATATTCTTATAGCATAATGATTCAGTGCTTTCTTAAAAGTTACACATCCCATGGTGATAAGCACCCACAAGCACATGTGATACATTCACAATGACTGTGTTACTTAATTTACTGATGCACCTGGTTCAAATGACATTCTTCTAGCATTCTGTGGCTGGGGAGCTCCTAGTTACTGGGCTGAATGTAGCTTCCCGGTGTTCTTGAGCTAACCAAAGCCCCTGCTGAAGAATAACATCATCTTGTTTCCCTAACTGTTGTTTTCCCATTCTAAAAGACTGTGATGCCTTTTCTAGGGGTTGCTTAGTGGCTATAATAACTTTAAGTAGAAATATGAAGACTTTTTTTTATGAAAGCTTTGCCTTTGACACTGTCTGCAATGAAAATGCAAGTGTGTCCAATAGCAGATACAGTGGGATATACCACTAAGCAGATACAGTTGGAGGCCTAAGTCTGAAGGCCTACTTAGCAGTGGAAACTGACTGGGCAAAGGGAATGCAACTGATAAACCCAATCCTTAAATATTTCACTTATCATAAAAACCTAATTAGGATTGCTGTATGTCATATGTGACTTGATGGCATGTGTCACAACACATAATACCAATTCTTTATAACTGAATTTAGCCGATGGATGTACTTCACTGCTGTTATATCTTTACTCTAGTTCTGAACTCTAAACAAATGTATTTCAGGAAATCTAAAGCAGCACAGCAAAAGGAATGTGGCTGGCTACTAAAAATCTGTGTTGCTTCTTTCCATTTCCTTTTGTACCTATATTTTTCCCCCAGGATCTGTAATCTGGACTATTATTTTTAGAGAGAAACAGACCTATAGTCAACCTACGGTTGCGAGGACAGGTAGAATACATTTTTTAATATATACCCGTATATGCCGGCATATAAGACGACTGGGCGTATAAGACGACCCCACAACATTTCCACTCAAAATATAGAGTTTGTTATATACTCACCGTATAAGACTACCCTCTCTTCCACACACCTTCCACACACCAAATAAAACATAAAAGAACATCAGATTTGATTTCAACATCTCCCTGTGGCCGGCACTAGTGCGCAAGTGTGCATGTGCGAGCTCTGCGTAGACAAGGGGTGGGGCGGAGCACCGCTACTTCCCACCGAGCAGAACGGGCTGGTCATGCCGAAAAGGCTGGCACCCCTGTCTCGCTGCTGATGCTCGCCGCAGCCACGCTGGATATCGCGTGATACTGGATGGTATGTAGAATGAGGTGGGTGGGCATCGGGAGGCCACTATGGGCACCAGGCAGACATCGGGAGGCCACTATGGGCACCAGGCAGGTATCGGGAGGCCACTATGGGCACCAGGCAGGTATCGGGAGGCCACTATGGGCACCAGGCGAGCATTGGAAGGCCACTATGGGCAGCTGTGTCTATCCCAACTGAAGTGCACCTGGCATATAAGATGACCCCCCCCCCAACTTGGAGGCATGTTTTTCAGGGGGGGAAAGTAGTCTTATACGCCAGCATATACAGTACTTTATTAACTTTTTCAGAATTGACTGTATGACATTATGTTGTTATATGTTGCATTTTTGGGGGGAATGTTATTTTATTTTCAAGCAACATCTTATTCTGCAGTTCTTTGCTGCTAAAAGTTTGACTTCATTGACATAATTTGACTTTAGAGGCCCTTGTGGAACTAACTCCTAACCTCCCCTCCTACCTCTAGGCTCTAGAGGATGACAGTTAACATCTTCCTCACCACAAGAGCAATAAAAAGCCTAAAGATCCTTGATGTATGTTGGCTAGTTTACACACCATTGCTTCTTCCCTGCAGAGAGCCTAAAGGGAACCTTAATGCACCTAAACTTCTTGAAGCTGAAGCTGAACCATGTCTGGTCAAGTCAAAATCCTTGATGGGGAAGGCAGCAAAGAAACCTGCCTTTGGCTCTTTTCCTTGCTTCACCATTTCCTCTCTCCTTAATAGAATTAGCCTGTTAGTTGCAGAATAAATTGACAATGTTTTATTTCTGTTTTTGTTGTGCCCTGTCATGGCTACTATAGTGGACATCATGGCCCATGGTTGAGCAAGTTCTATCTCTAGCTGTTTTATGATTATGGCATCAAGGGATGTGATTTGGAGCTTGTATGCACTTTGTGAAACCATCCCATTGATGTCATTTGATGGCTTTAGCATAAATTGATTGCTTGCAAGTAGCATGAGCAGAGAAGCCAAGCTTCCTCCTCTCTAGCTTTGCTTGCTGACACAGCTGCAGTAGAACCAACCACTCCATTTAACTGATGAAACAAGTAGAAACTTGCCAACTCTGAGCAACAAAATATGTGAAAAACCATCAAGACCACAAGAGAGAACAAGTGGAAGAGGTAGTAATAGGAAATGTATGCAACCAAGAAGGACGATGGTGCCATTAGAGCATATTTTCATCACAATAATAATCATGTATTGTCCAGCCAATTCTGACTTATAATGACTCTCTTCAAGGGTTTCTAGGTAGAGATTACTTATAAATTATTTACGATTCCCTTCTTCCTGGGTATCCTCAGACTGCACAGCTTGCTTACTTTCATATGCTTTCCTAAAAACAGTTCTATATGAGTAAAGAGAGTGATTCACCTTCTAGTCTGACAGGCAGAGTACTGTGGACATATTAGAAATTTACCATCTGAGACCACAGCTTTGGCATGTTGTCTGGAAGATTCTAGGAGTCTTGGTTCAAATGAAACAAATAATACCTTCAGCAACAAAACATGTCCAAGATCTGGGATGTATTTCCATAGGTGTGCCATTCTAGACCTTTGTCTAACTTTCTGTTGTCTCCAACAGAGTTTCTGGAATCCTGGAACAAGTTTGTCCCAAAAGTTTTTTAACATGTGTTTATGTGAGACCCAAGGCACATTATGTTTGGTTTTACACATCACATTTGAGAATAACAGAAATTGTCCTAAAGTTGGGTAACAAGCAGTACATTTGGGTTACCTGACTGGCCCCTCCATATATGTGAGTCCTTGTGGGAGGCAGTATCTATACTCTGAATATTATATCTTCTTTTCCACTGGAAATACCTCCTGGATGGTCATAACTCTGATGCCTTTGTCTTTTTAGTAAGGTAAAGGTCACGCTTGCTCAAAAGCCAGTCATATTTGACCTTGGGGTTCAGTGCTCATCTCTTTTTATACCAGTAGTTAAAGGGTTAGTACTGTCTCTGTCTGCGGATGTTTCCATGGACATGTGGCAGGCATGCCTAGACACCAGAGTGCATGGAACACTGTTTACCTTCCCACTGAAATGGCACCTATTTATCTACTTGCAATTTCTTCCTTTCAAACTGCTAGATTGGCAGGTCCTGGGACAGAGACTTACTCCATTGTGCAGTACTTGGGTCTCAAACTGATAACCTGCCGACTTTCCAGTTGTAAATTTCAGCATCTTAACCACTGAGCCACCACAGTCCTGCCTTTTCAGTAGGTCAATGCTAAACACATCTGCTCTCAAATTTAATGCTGCCAACAGAACTATAATTTGGCTGCTGTTGTTCTTCATTTTGACTAGAAACTACTGACTTGCTTTGGCTAGGCATACCATAATGCTTACATGTTATTATTCCACTTACTTTATTATGCTTTGCCATATTATATGAGGTTATCAGTCAGAAGACAGAAGGTGTTGTTTGGCCTGTATGGGAAAACATTTAAAATGAAGAAATAAAATGCATTACCACAGATCTCTGGTATAGAAATCATTTTGCCACTCTGGAGGCAAAGGTCTCTGCCTTTGATGTGTCAACACATAGCCTTTTTGTTTTTGGATCAGGCAATAGTTAAAAAGACACAGCAAAATGAAAGTTGAAGGCAAATGAGAAAACATCAGGCATGAACATCTGCACCTCCTTTTACAAGCTTTTAAGCTGTTGCCTCTTATTTTGCAATAATTGCTCTCTCTCTCTTATTAATGGAAAACATTTCAGCTAGTCAAATTTCATTTCTCAACATAAATATATAGTGGTGGAAGGGGTGAAACTGTCATGGTAAACAAAAGACAGCTTGTAACACCCAACATGGTATGCAGATGTAGTTATATCTCCAGCAGCCAGATGGAAAAATATAATATTAAATCAGAATTTATTTTAATCTGCTAAATTCAATGCCAGTATTCACAAGTGTTTTGAAAGAACTGCCAGGAGGTTACATGTTTTCTGGATTTTACTGCAGTCATTTCAGTGTAAATCTTTAACAGATATAAGAAGTATCGAAAAAGAAACAAGGATGGATCCAAGTTTCACAGATGAAAATGCAAAAAACAAGACCACTCCAGGTTATAACCCATAGTTACTGAATGACCAAAGCAGCAATTTATGGATCTATGTATTGGTTGAAACTTAGTCATATACTACCCTTATTTCCCAAAGAAAATCTAGTAAAAAAATCACAATAAAAACAATTTAAATTTAATATTTTCACATAATAGTGTTTGAAATACATATTTTGGTGAAATTTTGTTAGTTTTCTCTTTTTCAAACAGAAGTTAATGGCAGGAACTGGGATGGAACTGGCATTCATGTAAATCTGAAATACAGTAATACCTCATATAACATTAGTATCGAATAACACTAAAATCGTATAACATTAAGGAATCTGGGAGGAAGAATTGCATCAGATAACATTAAGATCCTATGGGATGCATCAGATAACAACCGCTAAAGCCTGTGTGGTTACAATGTATCTCTATGGATCCCATAGAGAATCAGATAACACTAAAAATCATATAACACCAAGACTTGTGGAACCAGGTTTTAGTGTTATATGAGGTTTTACTGTACTGTACTTACATGCTATATCCTACAAAATGTTCTGATCTGTATTAAGCTCAGGTTACTTCACTGGCTGGCTGGCAAAATAGACTTGTCCTCCCACTATATTCTAGGCAGGAGCCTTATACACTCCTGGAAATAGGAAACACAAGAATATCTTCACATTGATGGATTTTTCCTTACTAGTCTTTCAAGCAGGAGAGGAAGGTTATTAGCCATCTAGAATGGGGGTTAGAGAAAATGCCCTAGCAGACTGGCCTGGGAATTCTGGAAGGTGTAGCTCAAAATCTACCTCTTCAGTACAATGGCTTGGTTCACCTTGTGGGAAATAAAGTTTGAAATCCCGTTGCCAGAAATTACACTACAAAAGACTTATAACATCATCTGGTCTAGGGATCTTTTCTGAAAAATAATTTTGCTCCCTCCCCACCGTGTCCCCAAAAGTGCACAGGCTGTTGGGACTTTGGGATAAGAAGAAGTCTTTAAATTCCTGCAAATCACTGCATTAAATAACATTTTTAAAATGCAAACTTTTGTTTGTTGGCAGTACAAAGTGGAGCATTTAAGTGTTGCAGAAAATGACATTTTCGTTGTTGCACTTTGCAGTTCATTGAGTTTTTTGTTTATATACCTCATGGTTTTATGCTTTTTGGGAGCGCTGTTTATTTGATCTCCAGGTTTTGAATTTAAGGTTAGCTTCAGTTTACAATTTCATACTTTACTGAACAAACATGACATGGGTAAACATGTCTTTTGCAGGAGAGAGATGTGGTTGGGTGGAGATAGAATAAAAATACAGGGCTGAATGCAAAGACATTTAGTTACACTTACTTTCCTTCAAAAACAGAATACAACATCATATGCTAAACTACTTAATTCAAAGTTTCTTTGCCTTATTAAGCTTATCCAATGAAGGTACCCTGCTCTCTTGGGAGAAGACAATGGGAAGGTCTGTTTGAGTTAGCAAACATGGCCCGTTTCTGGAGACGTTTGACAATATGAAATTGCCTGATTAAGTTCTCAAACAGAATCAATCTCTCCTATCTACTACACAATGGAAGCATATAAACTGAAGGCAATGAACCAAACAACAGGTAATCTGGGTACTTGAGTCCACAGCTGATCTGCTCATTTGGCATTTTTCTGTGAATCATTACCTGCTCTGTTTCAAAAGAAAGCCTACCTTTATCAGAGGACATTTCAAGCAACTGCCAATGGTTCCTGTCACTGTCAACATGTCCTCCCTTTCCTTGTGTTCTGAAGTGCTGAATTGCTGCCTGTGATGCTGCCTGTAATGCTCTGGAGAGACACTATGTTGATCTGGTATATTATGGTCAGTTATAATTGTGACTACCTGGTGGTCAATGAAGGAGGAAAACCTCTTTCTCGTTCCACCCATCAACATATTTGGCAGAAACAGGTAACATGGAGGAACAGAAGGAAAAGAAATCACCTACTGCTTACCTACACACTCCCTTTTTCTTGTCAGGAGATACTGTACTCCATCCCAAGGACCTGCTCAGACCATTTTTTTTCATCCAGCAAAAATGTCATAGCCCTGGACAGATACAGTGATACGATGTCACCAGCCATAGTTAGACAATTAAGAGCACTATCCATACTTGCATAAAGAGCTTGGAAAGTTAATTTTGGACTATGGTTTTAAAAATTCTCCTTATCTAGGGGATTTTGTGTGCTCTAGTCCAAAAATAATTGTTCCTAGCTCTTCTTGCACCTTTTTTGTTTGATGTGGGAGGAACACTGTTAAACTGCAATTTTATTTATTTATTTATTTATTTATTCACATTTTTATACCGTCCTTCTCACCGGGGTGACCCAGGGCGGTTTACAACATCATAAAAGCATAATACAACCCAACCCAAACTCATTGTTAAAAACTTCAAAATTACAATTATAAAATTTAAAACGTTTTTAAAATTTATAAAAATCAGCAGGTCTCGACAATAATTAAAAAGTTAAAAACAACTTAAAAACAAAGATTAAAAGACCAGGGGGAGAGGGAGCTCAAACAAGCCAGCAAACTGGGGTCATGGTACTGCCAGGACCCCATACCTGTCCCGCCAGCCATGTTTTTAAGTTCTTCCTAAAAGACAGCAAGTCTATCTGTAGATGTAGCTTAGTTGGTAGAAGGTTCCATAGGGCTGGAGCGGACACAGAGAAGGCCCTCCTCCTAGTGCCAGAGAGATGTGCCTCTCTGGCCAATGGAACAACTAGAGAGGCTCTCCGGTTCGCTCTGGTGGAATGGACAGATGTTCTTGGGGTGATGCGGTCTCTTAAGTATCCTGGCCCACTACCATATAGGGCTTTAAAGGTGATAACCAGCACCTTGAATTGCACCCAGAGGCAAACCGGCAACCACTGCAGCTCCCGAAGCAGAGGCAAGGCATGTGCATACCGCCCACACCCCATCACCACCTGGACAGCTGCATTCTGGACCAGTTGAAGCCTCTGGATGGTCATCAAGGGCAGCCCCATGTAGAGCGCATTACAATAATCTAGTCTGGAGGTGACCAGAGCGTGTGTGATCATGAGCAAGGAGTCCCGATCTAGGAGCGGGCATAACTGGCGTATTACACGAAGTTGTGCAAAAGCCCTCCTGGCCACGACTGCCACCTGCTCTTCGAGCAATAGTCATGAGTCCAAGAGGACCCCCAGATTACACACCGGGTCTGTTTGGGGCAAAACTGCCCCATCCAGAACCAAAGATGGTAGCTCCTGCAATGGCCCAAGATCCCCGACCCACAACCACTCAGTCTTGCCAGGGTTCAGCTGAAGCCCATTGTCCCCCATCCAGACCCTGACAGCCCACAGGGACCTGGAAAGGACTTCTACTGCATTGCTTGGATCACCACAGGCCAAGATGTATTGATGATACCTCACCCTGTGGGAACGGATGATCTCACCCAGCGGTTTCATGTAGATGTTAAATAGGAGAGGCGAGAGTATCGAGCCCTGAGGCACCCCATATTGGAGCAGCCTAGGGCTGGATACCTCATTCTCCAGCCAAACCGACTGGGTCCGGCCCCTCAGAAATGAGGAGAACCAGGGCCACACAGTGCCCTGGATCCCCAATCCTCGGAGCCTTTCCAGAAGGATACCGTGATCGACGGTATCGAAAGCCGCTGAGAGGTCAAGAAGAGTCAGGACAGACGGATGTCCACTGTCCCGCTCTTTCTAGAGATCATCCACCAGCACAACCAATGCAGTTTCGGTGCCATATCCGGGCCTGAATCCTGATTGAAAAGGGTCCAGATAATCCGCTTCATCCAAGACTCCCTGTAGCTGCCATGCCATTGCCTTCTCCAAAACCTTGCCCAAAAAGGGCAGGTTGGATACCGGTCGATAGTTTGCAAGCACCATAGGGTCAAGCAATGTTTTTTTCAGGAGGGGGCGTACCAAAGCATGTTTTAAGGTAGCTGGAAATACCCCTTCCCTCAATGAAGAATTTATGATTCCTTCGACCCAACTGCCTGTTACCGCCTTCGATGTTTTGACTAGCCAGGCAGGACATGGGTCCAGTGCACAAGCAGTAGCACAAACAGATCCAAGGAGCTTGTCCACTTCATCAGGGACAACTGGATCAAACCGATCCCAGATAACATGGCTAGACTGCACTCCAGACAACCCCAGCTCTACCTTCTCCACACTAGAGTTAAACTTAGAATGAATCTGAGCGATTTTCTCCATTAGATAATCAGCAAAATCCTCAGCAGATATCTGCCAGCCAGGGCCTGACCCCCCTCTACCGAGGAGGGATCTGGTAGCCCGGAATAGGGTCGCTGGGTGATTATCCGCAGAGGCAATGAGGGTGGTGAAATATTGATGTTTCACCACCCCTATCGCCACAAGGTAGGCTTTAATAGCAGCTCTAACCAGTGTTCGATCAGACTCACTCCGGGTCTTCACCCAGCGGCGCTCTAGTTGTCTCTTTGAGCTCCCTTAGTTCTTCAGTAAACCGGGGGGAGGATCGATGCCCATGGGGGCGGAGAGGCCATAGTGGTGGAATCACATCCAAGGCCACAGTCAACCCCTCGTTCTAGAGGCCTACAAGAGCCTCAGGTGAATCACATTGCTGGTCCAGAGGAAAACACCCCAGTTCCCTCTGGAATCCTCCCGGATCCATTAGTTGCTGGGGGTGGGCCCATTTAACTGGCCCTACCTCCCTGTGGTGAAGCGTCGCCGCCAGAAACTTCAGGGTCACCAGATAGTGATCTGACCATGGCACAGGAGTAATGTCTAATTTCTGTAATTTCAGATCACTCTGCCACTGCTCTGACAAGAAAACTAAATCCGGGGTGTGGCCACTGCTCCTAGTAGGGCCCTGAATTACCTGAGTCAGACCCATAGCCGCCATCGAAGCCATGAACTCCCATGCTACCTCAGAGCCTGCCCCCAATGAAGGCAAATTATAGTCCCCAAAGACCATAAGTCCTGGGAGCTCCAATGCCACCATGGAGACGGCCTCAAGGAGCTCAGGTAGGGAATCTGCTACCTTGCAGGGAGACAGGTACAAGAGCAAGATTCCCCGCTGATCCGTTAGGCCCAAACGCAAGAGCAGGGCCTCACAACCTGGAACTTGTGGGGCTGCGTCTCTGGCCACAGACATAGACAGACATTGGTGGGCTCAGTGCCCTTTTCCTTTTTTATGTTTTACATATGTTTCAGGTTCAGAGGTAACTAATGCTCTGGGTCTATAGAATGGCCAGATTAATTTCCTGCACCATTTCTAGGCACAGCTGAACAGGGCAGGTGGAAGACGAGAGGGGGAAGAAGGACAAAGATCTTGTCAGCCCTGAACACTTGCCTCTTGTTGGACAAGACTATTTCTTTTTCTATGTAATTTAATTACCCGGGAAATAACTGACATAGGCTTCAAGGCTGGCTATGACTAATATGTGTATGAATTGCTGAAATCATGAATTTATGAACAATCAAGGATACGTACTAGCATAATTTTAGTAATAAATATATTTAATAGAGAAATTTGCATTTCCAAATAATAGTTCTCAGAACATGTTTCTTCCAAATAATATGCCAAAGTTACTGATAATATCACAGGGGATGGAGTGGGGCGAATGCTATATAGTGTGTATTTTGTGCTTTTCAGGCCACAAGCAAGTCCTCAGAAGGTCAGGTATTGAACATGATTACGATAAGTCTAAAGCAGCTCTGAGCTCAGCCTTCTGAGCCATCAAATCACATCAAACTCAGCCAGATGAGAACAAGCCTAAAGGTATAAGTGTGACATTTTCATTCTCTGCAGTCTAAATCCTCACACATATCAGACTGTCAAAGAGAAGAACAATTGGGGATTAACTTCTAATAGCTAAGCCAGCGTCCAAAGACTCCAGAATGAAAGAAAGGGACTTACATTTTCATTTTGCTGTATTGATTGACTCCCCCCCTTTCTTTTTTCTCTCATTTTCTGATCAGACCAGTTTCTGCCTTAACCCTTGCTCTAAAGTCAAGATGGTGCAATATGGTCCCAATATAGTAGCATTATTTAATGTATTGACTCTATCATCTGCACATCTCTCTTTGATGAAGGTTCTTATCTGACAACTAGAGAGCCACAAGCTTCTGGATTTCAAGAGCTCAAATTACAGGGGAAGAGAGGATTATGGAGCGCATGAGTGCATTGACAAAAGTCCACTGAAATTTCCTATAAAAATCACAGTGAAATCCAGTAAGCAATATGTGGTGTTTCATGCTAATGAGTTCAGGGGTGTCATCTTGCCTTTATAAGTGTACCATTGTGTGCTATAAGACTTAGAGTACCATGACACCAAATCCTATAGGTTATTACAATACAGTATAATGTTTGTATAGTACTTTGAATATAAATGTTTCTATTTTAATTGAGTTGATTCCTGTTTGCAGCATCTCAGTTTTTAAAAGCACAACATTCTGTGGTTGACTACTGAACAGAATACTTGGGTTTGTCAGCTGCAGTCTAGTGCTATACATTTAAGTTTTCATACAATAAGCTAATTTATACCACTGAGTTGAATCCACAGCTTAGAGAAGTCCCTGCTTTAGTAAACCATGGCTTGAAAGGTTAGTAAATTCTAGTAATCGTCTTTCCAGAAAGTAATTTTCCCAATCTTTGCTTGACTCTGAATGGCTGCCACATTTCCCACTATTTCCAAACTGTGACACTACCTCTAGCAATCTTGCAGACAGAAACACTTCTTTCTTCCTTTTTATTTTTCACTTTAGATGAGGTTCTTTTCACTTCTCAGAATAATATTTTGAATATTCTGTGTGATGGTTTAGGTATCTGACTGTGGAGCCAGAGATTGGGAGCTTGATTCCCCAATGTACTTCTTAGGAGAAGAGCCAATAAGTGTGGCCTTGAGCAAGGTACAAACCTCAGGGCGTCCTTTGAGGAAGGAAATGATAACCCTCTTTTCTATCTAGAAAATGCTGGGTTGCCATAAGTCAGAATCAACTTGACAGCAAGCAGTTACACACTAGTCCTACGTTGGCCAACCTTGGAACTCCAGTTGTTCTTGGACTTCAACTCCCAGAAGCCCTGATGAGCAGGTGTACTGACTTCAGCTTCTGGTAATTGAAGTCCAAGAACAGCTGGAATGCCAAGATTCACCACCACTGTGACTAGTCAATGTAAATGCATTGACTTATTTTGTTCACATCTTCAGTTGATTGCACATAGTCAAGGAATGAAAAACTAATAGAATGAACTTCATCACACAATCATTTGGAAGGTTGTGGGGGGAAATCTTGCCAATGTTTCAGTTTTGGTCAAGACATCCTGTCAAGGAGAGTCTTCAGGAGAGTTCTCATCTCCAACATGAGAGTGGGGCAAGAAGTGCCTTCGGACATATTATCTTAGCTCAGAAATAGTGTCTTCTCCCATTCTGAAATGAAACACACACAAACAGCAAATACTAAAAGAAAGGGGTATTGATTAAAAGAAAGACATGGGCAGACCATTTAATATGATGAGAGCAGCATTTATTGCATTTTCTAATTTTACAGAACTCAAATTGCACAGAATATGACCAACATCTCAAAGCGTGTCATCTCTCAGCAGGGAAATTTTTTCTATGTGTTTCTTGTTTGACCCTGGACTTATAATGCGATAGCTGAACTAGATTGTTCCTGCTATTTTGACTTGCGTGATGAGTGTCACTTCTGCAGTTGACAGAGTGAAGTTCCACAATTTTAACTGCCTGGACACCATTTGTAGCTGCCTTTTGCTCTTTTGATGAGCACCCAATAACTAACTAACAGAAGCTTTCAAGGCACATGAAGCGGGAATGAGTCAAATTTATCTGTTTTCTTTGCAAAATGGTATAACTCTCTGTATCCTTGTCAGGGCTACTATAGACCTGGAATTGACAATACTGTATTCAGCAAAATTAGCTGAATCCATCAATATATGTATGATTGCTGATTATTAATCATAGCAAGGAGGAAAGAAAATTCCTAAATCCCTGGAATGGTTCCCTTTAATAGCATATTTCAGCGCTATATTTCTAACAGACTATATTTATTTAACAAAACAGAAAGTATCCTGGCATACACTATCCATTTTTATAACAATCTTGGATTGAGCTCTGCAAGTGAAAAAAGTGCTATTATTTTGACTTTATTGGCAAATTAGAACATAAGATGATGTACTAGTTGTGTACAACTCTTCTAAAACATAATGTTGAGATATACGTTCCTTTAATTGGTATGCAAAGAGTTGGAAGCAAAAGCAAGTTTGAGTTATCTTTTGTTTCTCACATATTTCCCCTGGTTCATTGAGAACCCTAGGGAACAATGAGTTCCCACTGGGTTTCTACAGATGGCAGAAAACACCTTGCTCTTTTATAGCCAAATCATAGCATTGGATAGGAAAAAACTCCTTTCTTTCAGCCTGTCTGAATCAGCAGGGATCAGAGATAAAGGCTGGTTAGTAAACCAAGCCAAATGTGTGGACCCCAAGTTATCCTGAGGAAGAAGATGCCAAGGCCTAGCAGTGGCTGAGACCATCGACCCCTCCTCTGGGCCCACAACAATGGCCTGAGAAAGAAGATGCCAAGGCCTAGCAGTGGCTGGGGACCTTGCCCACTCCTCTGGGCCCACAACAACAGCCTGACGGGAGTTAGTTTGTGTTCTGGTTTGGTTGTTTTATGTGGTTGCATTTTATAATTTTTATTGTACTGTTGTTGTTTTGGCTGTAAGCCACCCTGAGTCGCCTCGGGGAGTGGGCGGCAATATAAATCTAAATAAATAAATAAATCTAAAAGTATGTTTCCAATTATATCTTCAGGTTTCTGTTGCTCCCTTTTCAGCACACCTTGGTGAACAGCAAAGCATGATGACATGCATACAATAGTGAAAGACATTGAAACAGGTAAATCATGTGGCTTCAGAGCTGGTCCTGTCACTAGAGAAGTGAGAAACTAAAATTTGCTTCTGCTGGCTTATAAACACAGGTAACAGAGAATTGTGGGGGTTGGATGGTGAGAATGCAATTATAATGTAGTTGGTAATTTGTTTCCGTCAACTAAGCTGATATTATACTGAGACCAGGTCTAACAAAACTGCATTCACACTTGTTATGTAATCTCTCAATCACTAGTTCCATTCCAGCTACTTTGGGTCTGTACCTTTCTGTCTCCTGGACCAGATTTATTTCACATTTGTATTTGCTGCACATGCTCATTAGTAGAATACTCTTATTATTAGAAAGTCCCTCAGTATTTATTGAGATCATTGTTAAAGTCGGTCTTGACAAAGACCTTTTGGTTGGATTCATTGTTCAGTTCTTTTGGTTCAATCTGCTGTTAGAAAGATTAGCTGGCAAGGTTGTCACCCAGGGTATGACCAATGGTACCCACAATATTTGAGGGGTCTCTTTCTGTGTACCCCACAGTAGTAGATGACCGAACTGTAAGTGATAGCTACCACATCACCTGACTTACACCTCCCAAGCTAGCTTCTTGTGTTCAGGTATGGTAGAAGAGATTGTCTTGTCATCTGGGGTAGAGCTCAATTCAATTTCTTCTTTGCTTTAGACAGCAAAATCTTATGGATTTCAGACCTATACCTGACCACCTTGTCTGAGAGATTGTAATGGGACCTCTGGTGTCTCAGGGGTATCACACATTGGCCATCCCATCGCAAGGGTCCCTCCCATTAGCTCCTGGGCCTCCTGCCAATTTAACTGGAACTTTTAACCCTTGCCTCACCTCTTCTGGGAGAGCCGAGGAGATTAGACAGGAACTCTTACTATGCTCAGGCAGTAGGGCAGTTTTATATTTAAAGTGATTTCTTCTTTTAACATAACAGTTTAACTCCCTTCAAATCAGACACACTTGGCTCTTTTGGAAAGAGGGCACTAGACAGAGTAGGAAGTGAACACAAATGAGGCACCCTATGAAAGAATTCATTAAGTCAAATAGAGAAAAACGCACATTAATTATTGCATCACAGAAGTCAGCCAACAATCTAGTTCAAGATCTCATCCTGATTTAATATCTGTGTTGATAAACCCAAAATTGCCAACATCTCCAATGCTAGAAAAGAGGAAGGAGCACACAAGTCTAATTCTCATTCCATCCTTCATAAACCATGGCTTATGAAGCAAGGAACATAACAAATGAGCCTGGCCAATACGGGCCATAAGAGGAAAGAAATAGTATCAACATCGATGTGTGCCATCTTTAATTACACACTTAAAGGGCCATATTACATAAACTGTCTTCATGTAGATTTTTACAATTTGAATAACCCCACAATAAATATCTCTATTACCGGTACAGTGTGCTCTGTCAATGGGTGCAAGCAGCTGTTATTGGAACCTAAACCATGTCACAACGTCAGGTGTTGAAGCTGGTATTGCTTGTGGCAGACCTGAACACTGGAAAGAGTGAGCAAGCGTGCAAGAAACATTTTCTGTCTAATGCACTTTCTCTGTCCTATCAGTCAGAAGCAGCTCTAGCATAATGCTACCATATGCTGTGTCTTACTGAATCAAACTGGGCTGGAATGGAGCAGAAAGTCATCTCTCCCTCTCTCTTGTTTACATTTTACAGGTACAGTAGAAAAAAGACTCATATGTTTCATCGGCATGAGTTATATTGATACCACACTGGCTGAATCAAAATGAAAGACACAACACAAGCTCGCCCCACTTTCAGAAACCTACCTGTCTGATTTTTTTTGTTTTTTTGTTAACGATGATTGATGCATTCACATGGGCAGGTTCCTATGCTTCTTTTAAAAATGATGCTCCAGCATTGTCTGTTTTTTTGGTTTTGTTTATAATTTTTGCAAACCTGCCTCCTGCTGCACATAGACTCCAAGCATCTTTTGTGGCCAAGAAGGCCAGTGTGAACCTGTAATATGCCCCTTCCTGACACCACTGTCTTTCATCTCATACACTTTCACAAACAATGAATACGGTTTGTTATAATTCTGAAACTACAGTTGTATCCTCTGCTTTCTTGACGGTCACCTTTGCTACTTTTGTTGAAGAATAACACCCATTATTTCAGATTTTAGTTTCTTTTACAAGAGTCTATCATATACATTAGGTAAAATGAAATAAATTTCCCAAAAAATATCCTTGACCAAGAACCAGAGTTATGCTTCAGTGTCTTCTATTTAGTAATGGGGGTTACAGCTTGAGCATGATGCCTCTAGATCTTTGGCTTTGGTGAACTGTATCATTCACCTGAGTGGGGAGCTGATTATAGCTGTAGCAGACAATGTGTATGGCATTAAGTGTGTCCTGAAAATTTGCATGGGCATAGGTAAAGGTAAAGCTCACCCTTGCTCAAAAGCCAGTCATATCCAACTCTAGGGTTCAGTGCTCATCTCTTTGTATAGCCAAAGAGCCAGAACTGTCTGCATCTGCAGATGTTTCCATGGACATGTGGCAGGCATGGAACAATGTTTACATTCCCACCAAAGTGGTCCCTATTTCCAATTTCTTGCTTTCGAACTACTAGGTTGACAGGAGCTGGGACAGAGACAGGAATTCACTCCATGATACAGTACCTGAGAATCGAACTCCGACTATCCAGTCAGTGAATTCAGCATCTTAACCACTTGAGCCCCACATATCATTACAGTAATTAACAATTGTGTGTCATCAAATCTCTTCTGGCTTATGGTGACTCTTTCCATTCTGTAAGTATAGAATGCACAGAAATGGTTTATCCTCCTCTTCTTCCGGAAACAGGTTATATCTTATCCCAGGAAACACAATGAACTGAAGTCCCAACCTCTAGATCTGCAACCAGATACCTTAACCACTAAGTGATAGGTCTGAACAAATAAGATCTCAGTCATTATCTAAAAAGAGGTTATTTTTTTTTAAAGAAACTTTTTAAAGATGCCAACTTATTTAACGAACTGATTAAAACCATGTGAAAAGAATGCATTCAAACCCATTTGAAATAACAAAGGCCACAGTTCAGTACTTAGATCAGGGATTCTCAACCTGTGACCCGCCTTCCCATTGCTTCCACCACACCAGGAAGTGCCATGTGGTGGAGGAAGGGCAAAATGGCCAAAGCTGTCTGAGGAAGCATGACCCGGGCCCTGACTTTAAAAGGTTGAGAACTCCTGCCTTAGATCCTATCATGGCAGCACTATTAGCCTAGTGAGCTGTCTTTTAAGGTGAAGAATGAAAGCACTGTGATTACTATTATGTACATAACCGCTAGCTGTTTTAAAGAAAAGCTAGGAAAAACAAGCGTTTTAAGTCATCTCTAAATACAACACAGCAGAATAATCATATCATTTTTAACAAGCTTTGAGAGGAAAGAATCCATAACTTTGAATAATTTTATACTTCCTGTTGAAATAACCCCAATAATAATAATAATAATAATAATAATAATAATAATAATAATAATAATAATAATAATAATAATAATAATAATAATAATAATAATAATAATAATAATAATAATAATAATAATAATAATTGTATCAGAAATTTTTCTGCGTTGAAAGGGTTTTTGTGGAAGAAACTCTGCTCAGGGAACACTCAAATGACGCACCTTTCATGTCCCCAAGAGCTAGGACAGAGACGGGCACTCAATCTGTCATGCAGTACCCGGGTCTCGAACTGCCAACTTGCCTGCCTTCCAGCTATCAAGGCAAACTTCTTAACCACTGAGCCACTGCAGCTAAGCAGGAAGCAGGATAGTGTGTAAGCAGAGGGTAAGGCTGAATGAGAAGCTGGGGTAGAATGGGTGTGGGGAAGACCATAGGAAAAAACGGCACTGAAAAAAGGAAGGACATTGTGGGGAGAAGGAAGGACATTGTGGGGATAAGCAAGAGAATGAATAGAGTCCTGAGGCAACTTTAGCAATCAGGGGCTTCTAAATACGTGTGGGCATAGTAATGACAGGATATATACAGTTTTCACCATATAATTGCAAAGGCATTGAATTCTATAAAGTTAGCATATTTTTCAATCATGCCACTTAATTTTTTCCCCGCAGCATTAGTTTTTGGCCAAAATACTTTTAACAATTCAGGATTATCAACAGTAATGTTCCTAACAATATGGCGGTATTTTATAGGGAAATGCAAATGATGCTGATTAGTGTTTTGACTTGCTGCTTAACCAGTGGTAATGCACTGACAAGCTTTTCAGAGAGATGATGAATGGAATGCAATATGTTTGAACATGATTTTTTGTTGTGGTTGTGCCTGTGCATAGAACCTAATTAACAAACCTAAACTACTTCTATTCAGACACTTCAGAAAGATAACACAAGTCACAATTGTTGAATGTCTGTTTTTCTTTTCTTTGCTTACTCATGCATTTATTCAACACTAGCTATAGCAGTTTATCTAAAATTAGGTCCAAAGTAATTTGGGCAACCATACTCTGTGTGAGAGATTCTGTAGAAGGCTTTAAATCATCATGACAGCCATTAGTACTTGCTTTAAGAAAAAGCATTTCTTTAAAACTCAGGGGTTAACAACAGGGGAACCTTACAGCTATAACTCCTCCATACTTGAGAAATTAGGCTGCTTACAAAATTGGCAGCTATACATTAAGCATTACTCCTAATCTTTTCAAAGAAATTCTACTGCATGACAGTAAATTTCAATCATTCAGGTGATCTCATTTGAAATCAGGGTATCACTATTTATACAGGTTCACAAAGCTTAGAAAAGTTACTTGTTTAGATGGCAAATACAGCAAATACAGATGGCAAATCAGTATGATCACTAGGATAATGGTTGGCCATTGTGAAATCACTACAAAGGAGCTTAAGCATCACACACACACACACACACACACACACACACACACACACACACACACACACACACACACACACACACACACACACACACACACACACACACACGAGGAACATTTATAATTAGAAAGGAGAATAGTTTTACTTTCAATTTGTATATCTTAAATTAATCCAATACCCTGTACAGTATATACAAATATAGTTACTACTGAGCACAGTTTTCTGGGTAGTTGCTCAGGCATATAGCTTACACACAAGCAAGACCTCTTCAGGCATGATATCATTAGCAATTATACTTATGTGCCACCCATAGCACTCAAAACACTTTGGGTAGTTTACAAGGTAATTAGCATTTTGCCCCCAACGAGCTGGGGATTTTAAGGATAGAAAGCTGAGTCAACCTTGAGCTCAGCAAGATTGAAATCATTGTGAGCGAAGTTCTGTAAGTAGTACTGCAGCTTAACCACTGTACCCCAAGTGGTCATCTAATATCACATGATGCTGTTCATATGAGCAAAGCTACTTGGCCCTGTGTATCTGTACTGATGACTCTGGCTTTCAGAGTGCCTGACCAGGGAGTCTCTCCCACACTTCTGGAATTAGTGTGTGTTGCAGCCACAAGGGAGAGGAGGGGGTTCAAAGCTTGACAGTTTGATGGACTCTGAGTCAATTATGATCTATTTTTCTTATTTGCTGATTTGTCATGAAGCGGAAGGGAACTAAGACAAGGACAAAGATATAAAGACAAGACAAATACTCTTGAAAATTGAACTGTGGCACAAGCTGGAGGTGGAGAGACCAAGAAGGAGAACTAGGAAAGTAGAGGGAACAGACTAGGCATGAATGACAATCTTTTAAACCTCTTGGAAAGCAAAATGTAATAGTCCATGACCTGCACTATTGCCACCATGGCTACCCTTCATTCTAAGCACCTCATCCTATACTGTATCTCTTTTCTGAAGACTGTCTTCTGGCTATGGTTAAGTTATGCACTAGAAAATTCCATGGACACAACTTTCTGGGATTAAAAATTTGTTGAGTAAGAAATGATTACATCTTTACTGTATTTTCCTGTTATGTTAATGCAGTCGCCTCACTCTGTACTTCATAGTGGGACTGACTCAATCCTTCCCTGCCCCCTCTCATGCTACTTTGATCCTTGCCATTATAGCTGTTATTGCTTTCTTCTCTAACTTGGTGCTCTTCTTTTCCAACTTTTTCTCCCACTACTTCTCTTCAAGCCTTTCTCCAGTTTGCACAATCCAAAGCTTCGTGTCAATGCCAAAACTAGAATACTGTATCTCATTTCTACAGTCTTAGTCAGTGATGGGATGTAACAGGTTCTCACCAGTTCTCCAGAACCGGTAGTAACTTTTCCCAGTGTCCCAGAGAACCTGTAGCAGCTTTTGGGGGGAACCACCTTCGGGACTTACCTTTTCACTGGTTCCCCCACTGCGCATGCATGCCAAACACTTGGTGTGCATGCACGCCTAGTGTTTGGCACATATGCACGGCCTCCTTGCTGTCCTCCCAAATGGGGAGGAGGAAGAGAAGCTGCTAGCCTGAAGTTCCCTATAGCCTGAAGCTCCCTATTTTTATTATTTTGTATTTTTTTCTTTGGCCCCGCCCATGACATGACATCATGATGTTAGCTCTGCCCACACTGTAATGACATCACGGTGGGGTAGTAAAATTTTTGACATCCCACCACTGGTCTTAGTCATCCATTTCTCACCTTTCCCACTCCTGACACGCCTTTTATCTAATTTTCATTTCATGTGACAATTGTCTATTTATCGAACTATACCCATTTACAAATTGAAATCCAATTATAACATTTATAATGCAAGGTGTTGTAACTGTTTGCTCTCCTCAGAGTTCCCTCACCTCTCTATGTTTTGGGATTGTTTCTGGCAGTGACCAGATGCAGAAAAGGAGGGTGTCTAAAGAGCTCCTTCAGCCAACACAGTTTTAAGAGCTTAAATCCAGATTTATATCTTCATTTGCAGCAAATCTAAAAGTGTTTTGAAAAAGATGGTACTAATATTTGTGACAATTCAGTATGCATTCAGGAGTACATAAACATATTTCTTATCTTGGAGTAGCCATGTTGAACTCTATGCCAATCTTTTTTCTTCTTGTTAACTAATGAATTGTTGTTATTGTTATTAAATTTTGTTGCAGGCATAAAACATTGCCCCAGGCAAAGTGTTATTTATAGCTTTCGATCAGCATTATATTTTACAACTGGTTTGGAATTCTACCTACTTAGAAGTGAATTCTGTTGAGAATATATTTCAGGTAAGCATGCACAGAATTAGATCTGGCAACTTTTCGACCCAACAGTAACAGAAGCAGTGACAACAAAGAAACATTGATCTGTTTCTGCCTCTTTAAATGAGCTTCCAATTTTCCTTCAATGGCCTGAATAAGAAAATGAGATTCAACGGGAAGCTAAATCCCTCAGGATCTAAGCTTGAGATAGCTTATTATTTGAAATGCCCCACTCCTAATTTTATTTATTAAAGTATATTTTTGGTTCTCATCAGAATATGTACAATATAGCACAGATTGATTTGTGGGAATTTCCTTGGTACTACATGTAATGGATTAAATAGTGAGCAGCCTTGTCATTTCAAAAATGATAGATTAAAGGGCAGAGCAGGAAAGCGAGAAAGAAATTATTAAATGGATCATTGAGCTGGCCCTTCACTCCTTAATCAGCAATTTCTCTTGGAAGACAGTCACTGTATTGCTGACACTAAGGCAGAGAGCCAGATGTTCAGACCCACCCTATGGTTTAAAAAGTAGGTTCTCTCAGCTTTTTTCTTGCCACCTCAAGAGAAAACAAGCATTGTAAACAGATGGTAAACAACTGGGTGAAGATAAAGCGTAAATAGTACCTGAATATTTACAAGTCACTTTTTGAGGAATCAGTTTGAACAGGAACTCGCAAAGACTTCATTTACTGCCAAAAATCAACCAGTAATTAACTTTAAAATGATGTTATAGTTCGGTCGACATAGTAATTATGAATGCAAAAACTAAGATGTCCATTTTAAAAATGATTGACAGCCTTGAAGTTCAGGAGAGTATGATCACTGTTTCTAAAAGAAAATCTTTGCATTACCTAGCCCAGAGGCCAGCAAAATTGGCTCTCCAGGTGTTCTTGGACCAATTCCCTGAAGGCCTGATCAGCAGGTGCATTGACTTGGGCTTCTGGTAATTGAAGTCCAAGAACACCTGGAAAGTCAACTTTCCTGAATCCTGACCTAGATCATATTCTTATGAGGCAATCTGGACCCACTCATTTTTGGGTTGGTTTTGAAAGAGAAAGGCATCTACAGGACACCCTGGAGGTGTCCTTAGAGGAAGAGAAAGAGAATGGCATCAATAACAAAGGGAGACGCAGGAAGGAAGAAGGGAGAAATGGATGTGCAGGCAGGCAGAGAGAAAGAAAGGAGGTTCACCTATCTCCATTTGAAGACGCACACTCATGTGTATGGGTGGAGTGAAACACCTCCCCTGCCCATCTACAGAGAGGTAGACAAAGTGTAATTTAGAAGGAGCTAACTGGAAAACACCAGTGTGAAAAATATCTTCTAGAGTCTGTGCTTGCTTGTACATTTCATTGGAACAGAGAGACATCATTTACAGGTCTTACTGTCTCCCCAGGCTCCTTCCCTTGGGAAGCTCTTGGCAACCCCAATCACGATACACTGAGTTTTCTTGTCCCACTAGGTGCCAGAACATCTGAGGTTTCATCTCTCAAGAAGTCACTCGGTAATGCCTGAAAATTAGTTGTCACTTTGACTTCCTCCTCTAGCAACCAGAAACTGATGCTTTTGATTTCCAATCAATAGGAATAAATGGAAGTCTGAATATTAGAAATTATTATGCAGCACTAAGGTGGGTTAGTGGTTAAGATGCTGAGCTTGAAGACCAGAAGGTCAGGGTTCAATACTTGAGTGCTGCATGATGGATCATAGTACATGAAAGGAGCCTCATTCGGGTATCCCCTGAGCAGAATTTTTCAAGCAAAAGTCCTTTCAGCCCAGAGTAATTTCTGACCTGAAATGTATTTATTACAGATATTTTGAACTATATTTTGGATTTGGATATATTCAAAACTATCTGAATATGGCATTATTTGGTGAATTCTGGATCTGGATGCACATCCATACTTTAAAATTGATAAAAAAGATACATCTATGGAAGTTTGAAGCAGATATTGTGACAGGTTCCGTTGCCTGTTGAAATCCATCATCCACTCTTTCACACTGAAATCAATATTCTACTGGCCTGCTCCTAATATGACCCCCCCCTGTCATCCATTATTAAGAATCTACAAGCTGCAGAGGAAAATAAACACAGTTTACATAACATCTTGCATTTTCTGCTTCTTATATGCCCCAGGATATGTTGCTTAGAGATTTCATTACAAGAACACATTGCAGGAAAGGATGAAAGAAAATTGAAGAGAATTTTGAGTTTTAAAAAGCCCACAACTTTGTTGAAATGTTGTAACAAAGCACCAGAGAGCTCTCAACAACTGTCAGTGCCAAATAACAAAATCATCAGGTCCTGATAAACAGAAGTTTTGCAAAGCAAACACATAGTCTATTGAGGCTGTATTTAGCAGATTATAAACCCAAAGAGTTTACTGTTTACCAAAAACTTTAGCAAAAGTGTGTCAAAGAATCATCTAGGTGAACAATATTCTAGTAAATAAACGTTGACATGAATTCAATGCTGTTCTACAAATGATGTTTTATTAGTGAAAACCCAGTTTCAGATTATGTACCAGGAAGGGGGTGTCCAATTTGAGTTGAGCAACAAGTTGTGCACCATCAGTTATGCAACAGGTTTTTAAGAGCTTTCTTTGCAATTCATGAGCACATTTACTTTATGAATGTGTGGGTGTCCTATCGCTTGTACAATTAGAAAACCAAAAAACGTTGTTAACACACTACTGCACTTCCTTCATACTGTACTCAAAACTCTCAACTTCTTTGCACAATAGCAAAAGTATCTTCAAGTCTTTTAAGGGCCCTCGTGATGTTTGACCTATCTCTTTAGATCTCAAGTCATGCCAAGTCAATTGTTTAAAAATAAGTCAAATCCAACCTCTTTCTTTCTCTTTTCAATGAACTTGGAACATCAGTTTATATTTCATTTAGGATAATATTGATGAATTTGTTTTTCACATTTAATAAAGTATCTGTCATATTCTTCTGGACAGAGATGAATAGGATTGAGGCTGAACAGGTTACATTAAACATGAATAATGTTTGGACAAAGAACAACTGAGTGCTGTGAAGCAATTTGCAGTGTTTCTGTACTGTGATGAAACTTCCCCAAAGAAGTTAGAGCAAGGGTTGGAAAGAGTGCAGCCAGATGTACTTGAAAGAGAAACACTGCAAGTGGTCAGGAGCACTGGAATGTTACCTCCTTATTTGCTTGGGTCCCAACTCCAGCCTTGGCTGGAATTATCCCAGCTGAGAACAGAATTATAGCAAACAGCTGTCAAGGATGAGTTCATCCTCAAGTCGGACAGTGTTGAGTCAGAAGAACATCCATGTGACCATACACCCCAAATCCCATTGATCTGTGGGTCATTGGGAAGATGGAACGAAGAGTCTACCTTTCTCCCTTAAACAACATGGAATTGGTTAGGGCTTTGTGCTCCTGATGCTGAAGCATTGGTAGGGCAGGAGACCTGTCTGTCCTAAGCCACAGAGAGCTGAAACTCCCATGAGGTGTCCGGAGCATTAGTTACTGATAGGTAAGAGAAAAGTTATTGCACTAGCCTTACTAAGCAGTCACAAGGCTTTTTGCCTGGTTCTGCTCTTTCACTCCTTCTAGGAAGAGAAGAAGTTTTTGTAAACCTTGGGGTTGTTGCATCTTTCATTTTGGCTTGCTGAATCAGGCTGTTTTGTTTCCCACCCTGGAGTCCTTGTTTGTGTGAGGGTCCCATGTTTGTTTGGGCCTTGCTTTACCATCCCATTTCATTTTGTTTTCTAATAAAGTGGGATACTACCCAAATGGGTGGTATAGAAATTGGTGGTATAGAAATGTAATAAATAAAATAAGTTTTCCATTTGCAAGCCAAAACATTTACTGCCTATTCTGAGGTGTTCTATCCAGTGACCTGATGTTCCCTGTAGGTCACAATAAATGGGGAGCCATTCCTTAGAATAGCTACTGGAGAGTAAGGAAAGGCATTTTAATTTCACTTAGCTTTTGCCCCTCTCCATGGAGCACCCAAGCTTGGGACCATGAAAAGCCAGAGGGGTGAAGAGTATTTCTTCCTCTTGGCTTGAGGCTGGGACTGCCTAAAGTCATACTGGGGGTCTGAGAGCAGCACTCAGAGAGCCACAAAGGATTGCCTCAGTATTTCTGGGGACTCCTGCCTTCACATATACAGTTTTATTTATGCTATTCTAAACTCTGCTGGATATATGGTATTTTGCTATACCAGAGGAGTATATCAGAAAAAAGCTCAAAAGGGCACCACAGGGAAGTTCCCAAATACCAGCCATATCAGCAATGCCACTTTGAAAAGTTCTAAACTTTGAATTAAATCATTAATTCATTCTTGCCTAATTAATTAGAAGGCCAGGGAGAACTGGGAAGATAGCCAATTCGTCCATGATAAGGGCAAGTCATTGAGATCAGCCCATGCCTTTTCCGCTTAACATATGTGCTTTGGGAGAAAACCTGAGATACATCCAGAAGATGATATTAGATTACAAAACCAGATAGCAGTACTTGAAGAAGGAAAGAGACCTAAGGAATAAAGGCAGCATGAATATCAGGTCTGTCTGTCTGTCTGTCTGTCTGTCTGTCTGTCTATCTGTCTGTCTGTCTGTCTGTCTATCTATCTTATTTTACCATATCTTTCTCTTATAAAAGGATTAAAATGGCTTACATTAAAAAGAAAATATGAAAGCTAAAAACAATTACAGTGTTAAAGGAAAATCGCATATTGTATTAAAATAGTAAATAAAAATACAAAAAACACATTTAGATGGGGGAAATCCTGCCTGAACAATGGAAAGATATTTGTCTGCTTGTGAAAGAACAGCAAAGATGGGATCATCCTGGTCTTCCATAGGAGGAGCTGAAACTGAGAAGACCCATGTCCCCTGTACTCACCAAACAAACCTATGAGAAGAGTGGGATGGAGACAATGTCATCCATTGAAGATCTTAACTCCCAAGCAGGTTGATAAAAGGAGATGAGGTCTTTTCAATAGTTTGGACCCAAGCCATTTAGAGCTTTATAGAGATTTATAGCACACTGAATTGTGCCAGCAACCGGAGGAGCTGCTGTAACAGGGAGGTTATAAGATCCCTGTAACCACCCCCAGTTAACAATTTGGCTGCAGCATTTTGGACCTACTAGAGTTTACAAACATTTTCCAAAGGAAGCCCCACACAGAGCATGTTACAGTAAATCAAGCCTGGATGTTACTAAAGTGTGCATCACCATAGCTAGAACTCTCCAGGAATAAGGCCCAACTGACATATCAGTTTTAACTGTACAAATTCACTCCTGGCCACCCTGTTGAGATGCTACAATAGGAAAAATAATTCAGCAGCTTCTACCCACATCTTTGTAGGCCTTTATATACTTCTTTATTTTTAAACATTCTAATCTTCCCTATATTTCAAAGACTTAAACGGATTTAACCAGAATCAATTTATATAATCCAATATCTTATTTCTATGCAGCAGGAATTAAAACAATAATTAAAACAGCAAGTAAAAAACTATATTAGGAATATTTAAAGGGAGCAGGACATGAGGAAAGCTGAATATAAGATGGATTGACTAGATAAGGAAAATGCTGGGCTTTTGTTTGCAAGATGCGAGCAGGGCTATTAATGATAGGACTGTTTGATCAGTAATTCATATGGTTGCCATAAGTCAGAAGTGAGTTGACAGGTAAACCAAATCCTGTATCTTAGAGTGGCAGAGCAAAAGAGCAGAATCAGTAAATTACTTCTCTAGCTATTAACTAAGTTTACCTGTATTGCAAGGAATAAGAAGGAAATATTTGTTTATTTATTTTATTTTTCAAATTTCTATCACCACCCAACTGTGTGGTTAACAGCATTATAACAACATTACACTTTTTAACTAAAACCCTTTGAAAACCATTAAAAAGTTACCTACCCCACCCCATCAGTTAAAAGAGAGAGGGAGCAATCTTGCCAGGGATCACCACTCCCTCAGTGCCCCAAACCTGCTTTGCCAGCCAGTCTTTTAGCTCTTTCCTGAAGGGCAGCAACTCAGTCTGTAGCCACAGCTCAGATGGCAAGAGGTTCCATAGGCTTGGTGCGGACACAGAGAAGGCCCTCCTTCTTGTGCTAGAGAGACAAGCCTCTCTAGCTGATAGCACGATTAGAGAACCCCTCCAGTCTGCTCTAGTAGGACGGGCAGATGTTTTTGGGGTGATGTGGTCTCTTAAGCATCCTGGCCCACTACCATGTAGGGCTTTAAAGGTCATTACAAGCACCTTGAATTGCACCCAGAGGCACACCGGTAACCAGTGCAGCTCCCGGAGTAGTGGTGAGGCATGGGCATAACACCCATCACCACCTGGGTGGCTGCATTCTGGACCAGTTGCAGCCTCCAAATGGTCATCCTGTTCCAGCTCAGGGCTAGTATAAACCTCTACCTATAATGGGAATAGAATTGTAGAGTGAAAAGATTACTGATTTTTCAGATTCTGCCTCCACTTAAATAATACCAGTCATTCTAACCCCTTTCTTCCTTTCCCAATATTGAAGTTCCAATTTTGGAGCAGTGACTTTTCCCCTGACTGCCACAAGGAGAGGGATTCTTGGGTATGATTTCTCTTCCAAGGCCAAAATAGTTTGCTATCTAGCACATATTTATCTACTTTAATTGGGCACAGCTCCTTTGGATATCAATCACCATAAGCAATTTGATCCCTTTTAATTATATTTTTTACCAGTGATTCTTCAGAATCCTTTGGAAGATCTTGAAGAGTGAAGAGATACCCCAAAACCTTGATGATTTAACATAATGTCTTCTCTATGCCTAGCAATAACAGTATAGTTCTTCTTCCATTAAATATCTCAAATACTGTAATATGAAAGATCACTGTACTGAGGTAAGGATCATAACACAAAGACACACAAACACACCTAGCACTGTCACATAATGAGAACTCACAAAAGGCTTCAAATCTGCTACATGCTATTGTTTCTGTATTATACCCTAGGAGGGTTTGCTGACAGAAGGTGCAGTTGTTTGGTGAAGCCCATTTCAAGATATTTGGTGTCCATGAAAGTATAATGTTTTGAGATGGTTATTGCCAATCTTTATTGCAACAGGTATAGCTACTTAATGATGTACCTAAACTACTGAAATAATTAGCAGACTGCATTTATATTTGTACATTTTTTGTTTTGTTTTTTTCTTTCAGGTTTGTGACAGCAGCATTGACTGCATAATATTGCAGTTATATTTAATAAGAAGAAGTTCAGGTGAGAAATGTGGCATAAATATTTTCTGAGGCAAAGGAAATACAACTCACCAATAATTTAGTGCTACTCTAAATAATAGATTGTTCCTATTAGTGGAGGAGGAGAATATCTACTACACTGTGTAAATTAGTCAGTAGGTTGTTCTTGAAAAATGGAGGAAAGAACTAGAAAAGAACTGGTAAACCTAGAATCATAACAATCAGATTATTAAAACTAGCCTATCCCAATCCCTGAATTTATATTTTAACTTTGCCTAAATAAATCTAGAGTAAAAATGTTTCCAAGTCTTTATTGTCTCTGTTGCAGTTCTAATTAGTTCTAATTAGATGGGACTAAGGTCATTCAAGGACACCACCAAATAACATGCTATAGAATGTAAGATATGAAGGCACTACATATCACTTGGGAAGATACCGCAACATTTTTCCAGGATTGAAAGTGCTGGAAAATTCTCACTGCCTGATAGTATGGGATGGCCTATAGCTATGTCTATGTAATGGATCTTTGGTATTAAATAGGTAAAAAAACATAACTGTCCAATGCATGATACCATTAATATTCAATGCTTTATTCATACAGACACAAAAGTGACCATGCATGTGGGCTGCAGAGTATTTAGAAGGAAGAAGTATCCTGTACGTATCTAATCAAAAGTATGTATCCAAGGGTCAACTGGGACATACTCCTAAATAAATAGTATTGAACCTTTACTCTCATATATGCATACCTAACAAATAAGACTAGGAGCAGATAGTGGTAATGATTACGAACTGATAATATCCAACATTAGAGTAAAGCTGAAAAATAACATTGAAAGAACCATAGTGCCAAAATATAACCTAAGCAACATTCCTGATAAATTTAAAGCCTAGATAAGGAATAAATTTGTATGTATAATGTATGTATACAGTATGTAGGCTATACATGCTCATATACAAAATAGAGTGATCTTATAATGAGTCTTTGTTAATCTGCTATTGCCTTTAATCAGGCAACAGTTCTTAGGGGTTTCACATGTGAATCTATCATGGTCATACCAGAAGGTATGTTACATGTCAAACCTCTGGAACATTCTGTATGCAGAGCATGTTGTCTGCCAGAGAGTTACGGTCCTGTCCTGCTTGAAATTAAATTGTCTCATGAACTGATCTTGGACAGAGCTCCCACTGAATTCAGTGAAACTTACATACTGTATAGGTAAAAGCATTCTTAGGATTGCAAATAAATTTTACCAAAGTGAGGATTAAAGATTACACATAAAATAAGTTCTTCAGTAAGATCAATATTTATATCAATTCATAATTTATCACTTTCTGCTGTTGAGAAAAGAAAGCCTAGTATTTTTCTCTATAAAACCTGATCAATATTTAGATAAAGCAGTGAATACAATTCTAGGAATCTTTACAGTGCCATAATGTCAACTTGAATAAAAAGTTGAGAAATAAAAAACTCATTAACAAGGACTGTTACTATAATTACATGGTTGCAAAATTGCTGCTGCTGATACACAACTTAAACTAGTAAAACTAGTAAACCAGTAGAACTGCTGGATAGCTCAGTGTAGAGCCAGAGCCTGACAGTTTGATTCCTTACTTTTGCTTCCTTGACAGGTCTGAATTTAATGATCTACAGGCCCAGCTCGGCAGTTCGTCGTAGCAGCAGCAGCAGCAGCAGCAGCCGGCGCCGCCACAGCAGTAGAAGCAGTAGCAGCACCAACTGCTGCTGTTGTTGTTGCTGCTGCTGCTGCTGTTGTGTTCAAGGCTTTTGCCATGAAAAATAGAAAATGAGCTGCCCCTCCCCTCTAAAAAAACCAGTGTCACCAGTAAGCCAGCATGAGGTAGTTGAGAAAGGCTCTCTTGCATTGATCAGCCAATAACACCACTTGGCTGAAGAGTAGCTCTAGCAGCTCTGTTTTGGCCATGTATCCCAACATAGCACTGGGAGCAGTTGTATAGCCTTCCAGCATTGGGCAGCCTGGATGGAAACATTGGTGCAGTTTTAAAAATGCCATCAGGGTGCACTTTTAAAAATATATCAGGACTTGTGAAGCAACCAAATTCACTGCAAACCAACTTCAGCCTTTCCTGAAAGTATAGTTGTGGCCATAGAGGACAAAAGATGAGCTGGATCACTCCCTATGCCCAGACTGGTTCTGCCTGCACCCAAGCCTGAGGATGCCATGAGCCTGCGCCTGGCCCAAGTCTGTTCTCCCCGGCAGCCAGATTAGGAGTCTGGCTCTGAGAGGGATCAGCCCTCAGTCTGGGAAAGGGCTAGGAAACAGATACACCTGAGACGTAGGCAGGCGAGGGCGAGGCACCAAAGAAGGCTCCCAGCTGATACCAATTAGCTGGGAGGCTTATAAGCAAGCCTCTTGCAGCCTGCCAGTGTTAGTACATCTCTTGTGTGAAGACTGATATCCTGCTTGATCCCAGACTGCCTGTCATGACCCTGACTACTCTGCCAATCCTGACGACACTCCTGGACACCCTTTGGATTTGACTACTGACTCGGACTACCAGTAAACAGACCTTGGTTTGCCTTTTGGACTCTGGTATCTGCACTATCCTTGAACAAGACTCGCTGTGTAGCGCCACCATGCAGCAACCATGCTTGCCTCTGCCTGCTTCTGCACCTCAACATTTCTCCCCTTCTCAAAACCTCTTTTCCTTATTGGGGAACATGAAGCACAAATTCTTCAGGTTTCCCATATCAGGAATCTTCCATATATTAGATCTCAATTGACCTTTTGTAAAGGAGTGTTCCTCCCCCTCCTCCTCTTCTTTTTTATAAATACATAATATATTTACATGACATTGTAAACATTTACATGGGTTGGAATTACCATTAAGCGGAGTGAGTCTGCTACATCAGACAGATGTCACAAAAGGGATGCAAATGGGTATATAATTCATTATTGCTTGGTTTTTTTCCTGTGAAAGATAAAACATTCTTGTGGAGTTGCCATTCTCAGAGAGCAAAATAACATGACTTTTATCCGGTCCTTCGGGAGGTGGAAGTCAATTGTCCCTTTGTATCAAGCATTCTTTGGCCAGTCTTGACATTTACAGATAGCATTATATTTAGATAGCATTATATTTAGTTCCAGATTTGTTGACAACTTGATCCCAAGCAGACTAACTTCTGAGCAACAGATGAAATCTTACAGACAGGTATACAATGTATACTGGATAATATGAATTAGTGTCTCAGCCGGATATAAGGCACTGCTGCATTCACTGGTTAAAGTCAGACACTTCGATTTAATCCAGTTTAATCTTATTGACTCTGGTAGGATCACACCAGTTTAAGCTCAGTGCTCTAGTTCAACCAGTTTTCAGTCTAAGGATATAAGTCAAAAAGAAATCTTAATAGAGGGGAGAGTGCCTTCTTGCAAGTCCTCTCAAGAGGAATAGAAATGGATATGTTTAAATAACATTCTTCTCATTCATCCAGTGATGATGGTATAGAAGCCATGGTCATACATTCTGGTGAAGTGTTAAAGGCAGTTAAATGCTTTAGACTGCCTCTATTATGTTTCCAACAAAGGAAGGAAGGAAGAAAGGAAGGGGGGGAATAAAATTCCCATGAATCCTAAAAAACAGCATCAAATTATTACTTGTCACTCTGATATTTCCTAATGGCTGCAAGGATTTAGAGGGCAGAGATAAATGTCTCTACAGATGTGATGACATTTTCATTTCTCCCACCCCTCTCCATTTTTGAATAAATTGATCCCTTCCATTTCAGGTAATATAACATTCTTCTTCCTATTCTTTTTGCCTACTTGTCTGCAGATGCAACTTCTCTTTCATCATGTAAATCATTTTGCACCTCTTTGTCAATCTCTGCTGACGTGCTTATTCCCACATTCCCTTGGTTGGGCATCCGTTTCATTTATATTCTAAATGGTTTGTCATTTGCATGTCTCTCCCAGCTGTAGTTTAAATATATGGTGTCCAGGAGATTGGTTTATGATATGAACTCAAGGTAATGAATGACATCTACCTAGATCCCCAAAGTAGCGTGTTTCGATCATTGTAGAGTGCACCACTGATAATATTTGCAAGCAGAATACAAAATAGCTGGCAATGCAGTAACTTTCTATTTCAGAACTCATTTTTCTAAAGCCTAGAATTACAACTCATCTCAAAAATCAAAAGCTTACAATGTCTGTAATTCAGTGTCAAAAAACTCATAAACTAATAGCAATGTGGAAGATTTTTCCTTCTGTTTTTTGTCTCAGTGGTCTACATTTACTTAGTTGTTTCTTTAAAAGGAACAGAGAAAAACCAAATAGTTTACTGGAACCTATTTCATTGTAGCATATGTGTTAATGGTGCATATACATGAGCATTATCACATGCTGCTTCAGAGATCTAATTTTAATGCAGAGGCACATGCAAGGAACTTAGAGCTGCAGCATTTCATGATAGCATGGGGCATTTCTCAACACAACAATTGGTTTGGTGACAATGCTTTGCAGCTGTTAAAATAGGCTAGATAAGGGGCTGTGGTGGCTCAGTGGGTAAGAAGCCTGCCTTGTTAGCTGGAAGGCTGGCAAGTCGGCAGTTCAAGACCCGGGTACTACATGACAGACCAAGTGCCTGTCTCTGTTCCAGCTATTGGGGACATGAAGAAAGCCTCATTTGGGCATCCCCTGAGCAGTGTTTCTTCCACAAAAATCCTTTCAACACAGAATAATTTCTGACACAAAATTATTATTAAAATAGACTAGGTGAAACTTTCTAGGAATTATTAAATCCCAGATAAACTGCACCTTAGCAGTCTCATTCTGGGATGATGGTGTTGGGAAAAGATTCATATTTATTGAAAATAGAAGGTAATTGTAATGAATTGTTTTTGAAGTGGTTGTTGTGTTAGTCTTTGCTGACATATCAGACAAGAAACAAAACCTGAGTAGAAACAAAGCAAAAATTTTGTGGCACCTTGACAACAAGACAACTATATTTAAATATGAGTTTCCATGGACTAAGTCCTCTAACATAAGAACGAGACTACATGGTGACCATTTATACATGGCCTCAAGATGAAGAGACAGTGATAAATTGAGTCAATCAGGAATTACCTGCCTTGACATAAGACCCTTGTTTGCCATTAAGTTCTTTTCCAATGGAGATTAGTTCAGTAACAATGGTAGGTGGGTACAGGAACCTCAGGTTGAAGTAAAGAACACGGATGCAAATTTCGTGAGTTAATGTGGTATATCCCATTTAGTGGCATATCAAGACCCTAGTATGATATCCAGCACCAAACCCACCCACTCCAACACCTTATATGATGGGTAAAATCAGTGAAAGGTGTTCTGCACACATCTCAAGTGCCAAATATTAAACCAGAAGAGGCTAGGTTAAACCCATGGATAGCAAAAACAACACACCTTGCCAAATGGATGACTGCCAAAGAGTATCTCCCAGCAGTGCAAGATTCTGGCTGGACCAGCTGGCAATCACTTCATAGACATTGCATTGAAGTAGGAAGATCAAAGAATAATTTAAAACATTGGACCTATTTATATACAGGATATTTTTTGTGAATGTGGAGAAATGCAGTCAATGCAGCATTTATATGCATGGAATTTATATCCTACTATGTTTATAGAAGAAGATCTAGTAAATTGTCAAGATAACAATAATGAAGTGGCCTGCTTCTGGTAAAAATAGTCTAATCATGTTAACATTTTAATTTGTTTGAATTTTATCTCTGTCTCCTATAAGTGCATCATTTCAAATTGCTCAATGCTCTGACACAAATAATAAAAAAGAAAGATCAAGGTTTAAAATATTATCTTCATTTCTAATCTTTCAAATTCTGGAGCAAACTTTAGTGCAGTTCTCAACCTTTTAAAGACAGGGGCCAGGTCACACTCCATCAAACAGCTTTGGGGGCCGGATGGCCATTTCCCCCTTCTTCCACCACATGACAATTCCTGATGTGGTGGAGGCAGTGGGGGGCCACATGAAAGGTGCTGTGGGCCATATCCAGTCCGTGGGCCACAGGTTAAGAATCCCTGCTTTAGTGATTTGTAGGGACACTTGAACTCATCCAATGGGAATTAAGAGCTTCTTGAATTGCAATGTAGCGGATCCAGAAATGCAAGAAATATCCCTGCTCCATCCCATTTGGACATTCTTCAGTGACATTGGTGTACATTTCTACTCTCAAATGCTGTATTTCAATTATCAAATACACATGACATACTAATACTTTTCAGATTGTCTTCCGAGAACCCTGGTTTCCTCAACCAGGGGATTCTCAATAGAAAAAATAGCTGAAAGATACTTTATATGTCATTATTCTTTTTTGCAATCTATTAAAAAAAGAAAAATGTGTGAGATGTTCATATTTCAGATTTGTTTACAGTCACAAAAGAAAATGAAACTAAAGAACACAGCAACTTGTGTCCCCATTTTGTTTAATTCTGTTTGAATCTCTGACTGTTCTATTTTCCAATTTCTTTATACAACAAGTTGCTCCAACACTGTGGTTCTAAGAATTACTTACTACCACTGGGGTCAAGTGGCTGGCAATGATGGATCAGCTAGCTGTTAGTAAAAAGATGTGAGATGGAGTACTTTTTGATCAAGCAGTTGATTTCTGCCAGGAATTTCTTGTAAATAACAAGAGGCTGTGCAGGTTTTTTGACTCTGGCTTCCTTCCCATTGTCTCTACTATAATTCTCAAGGACTGGCATGGGAGACACTGTCAGAATGCCAGGTAGCAAATACTATAAAATATCAGTTGTCAGACACTGAAAACAAATACAGTGTGTTTGTGTGATAAATGTAATTGCTTCTGCAGCTTCTAAAATCCTGGCCAAATAGGGAGAGTGAAGACACTTCATTTGATAAAAATTTATCACAAAAAGAGTCCAATACCAGATCCTATTGAGAACAGGATGTGTTGGAGATTGTTCATTCATATGGTCATCATAAATCAGGAACATCTTACAGGCACATTAACAGGTTCCTAGTCTGTTTCCTTCACCATTTTTAATACATTGGTTGTCATTTTAAAGGCCCTGAATGGTTTGGTTCCAGGGTTTTATGGAAGAATATTTAGTTTGAAGGGATGCTACTTGTTGACTGAAATTTTTACTGTGATCTGTGCTCTGCTTCCTGTCTGATTTGAACACCCTGAATCTAACCACCGCTCCTTAGTGTTACGAAGGAATGGGTTAATCTGAAATAACAATTTGCCCCCAAAACACAGCCAAATATTTTGGTAATAATAACTTCATGCCAGAAATTATTCTGGGTTGAAAGGATTTTTGCTGATGCCTATTTGTTTCTGCCTCATATAGAGCCCAGTATTGTTATGGTGGATTGGTATGGTAGAGGATAGAATGGTGCAGGATAGGGGTGCCTGGCGTGCAATAGTCAATGGGGTCGTGAAGGGTCAGAATTGACCTTGCAGCAGAGCAACATTGGTATCTTAAATTATTCAGGTATCTAGTGAAAGAAGTATTTTAAATTAATATTTTTATTCCAACTGACAAGATGTAGGTTCACATGACATGGATCCATTTTTGTCAATTTGTATTTTAGTTAGTTAGTTATTATACTTATACCCCACCCCTCTAGGAAAATATCCTATTCTGGAAGGCTAACAACATAAAACACAAAAATCAAAAACAGTCACATTTTTAAAAAACTTACATATGTGTATATCAGAAACCCTAAAAGAAAAACCTGTTGGCGATGGAGAGACAGAGTAAAATCCCTAAGGATCGGCTATTGGTAAAACATTCTCAAAAGCCCCTTTTAAAAGAAATGTTTTTAGCTGTTTTTTAGAAAAATGTAGGCAGGGATGGGACCTACTGCAGCTCAACTGGAAGATTGTTCCACAACATTGGGACCTTCCTACCATTTGTAGTCTTATTTACTTTTTCTAAGATAGATGGAAATAATAAGAAAAGTATGGTTTAAAATAACACAGGGTTTTTACTCAGGGGATATAGTTAGCAACAGCAGTTACATTTATATACCACCCCATAATGCTTAGTATACTCTTTGGGTGGTTCACAAGGTAATTAGCATTTTACTCTCAACATGCTGGGTACTCATTTTACTGACGTCAGAATGATGGAAAGCTGAGCTAACTTTGATACCCATCAGGCTCAAACTCACATTTTAGCTGCGGGACAGCAGTTTAGCCATTGCATCACCAGGGCTCATAATAGTAATAGGTATGAAAGGGAAGGTAGTGTGTAAGATGTAAATGATGAAGAAAAACAGTAAAATGTAAATATATTTATTTTGCATTTAAAAATCAAAATATCTTCTTTACAGATTCTATACTTTTGACATACACATGCTAAATTATCTAGAAATACTTCTCTTAATAAACTATAGCACAGACTACTTCTCCAGACTGACTCCCAAATTGACTTCCTTCTAAGGCAGGGATTCTCAACCTGAAGCCCATGGGCTGTATGCGGCCCACATCACCATTTCATGTGGCCCACCACTGCCTCCACCACACCAGGAAGTGCCATGTGGTGGAGGAAGGGTAAATGTCTCTCTAGCCCCTGAAGTTGTCTGAGGGAGCGTGACCAAGCCCCCAACTTAAAAGGGTTGAGAACTCCTGCTCTAAGGGAGCCTTGATATACTTCTACCAATGGGCAGAGACGTTTTTATTCGGTAGGTCTAGTGGCTATTATTTGGATTCTAAGAAAGAGGGTTTGATCTATTGTTAAATTTTATTTTAATTGAATATTGAAATGTATTTAATTTAATTTTCTATACATGTCCTTAATCTAGATATAAGCCGCAACGATCCCAGTTCTGGGATTCAAAATAACTAGGTAAGTATTAGTGAATAAAATAATTAGCTAAAGATAACTAAATGGGGAAAAAATCTTGGAAAACAATTCCAAAATTAATTTGGACAGGCAGAGTGGGATATGGGGCACAACAAACCTGCAGAGTAAAAGCAGAACAAGCACAGGTTGATTCTTTATTTCCCAGGATTCTCTGTTCCTATTTGTTTAGCAATAACTCCTAGCTCCTATTTACATACCACTGGTACAGTGATACCTATGTATTAATCTGGTTCTCAGGCACAACTGCAGGATAGAATTAACTACAGTATCTGTACCTGGTTAGCTGTAAACACATTTATGACTCTGTGAGCAGAACCCTTCTCTTGCTGACTGTAGGAAAGAAAGCCCAGCTGTATTTCCAATACTTGAGAGAACAAAGCACAGAGCTAGTCTAGGAAGTCACCCAGCAAAAGAACACTCTGGCAAGGCAGAGACTGATGGTAAATTGAAGTACAGTATATGATATTCACTTTCTCAAGGTTGATGATGATACAAAGAAAATGCATGATAATCCTACCTCTCAATGTGTAGACATTGCACCTGACATCAGAAGTTAAATAGTTAAAATCACTGCCAACAACCTAATATAAGCCAATATATGTTTGGCTCATAGGTCAATCCTTATAACGTGCTGTGTTTTTCCTTCCAAAATACAATAATGGATTACAGTTTCTGGTGATATTTTTCGTGTTGTAATTTACATTATTATGTCTTGCCGGACATCCTGCCATGGTGATGGAGTAGACTGTACAGCCAGCGATTCAATGTTGGGCAGCAGTAAATAACCTGATTCCCTAAAAGGGCCAACGGCTACAGGCCAATGAGCCCCTTTGGGTGGGGTGATGGTCCCCTCAGTGGAGGAAATGCCACTTGAATCCATCAGATTGGGCCCAACAGCAAAATGAACAGAGGAAGAACCACTTTACTACTCTGATTCCCAATGATCATAGAGACAGAAGAGGCAATGCCAGATGGACTAGCTGTAAAGGTATACCTTGTCAATAACCTCAAACCTGCAGCAGTCCATTGCAGTCCTGGCATCAAATCCTCATTTCATATGTGCTGCAGGAGATGGCTCCAAGATCATAATGTGTGGGTCACTTCATGGCAAGCTGGGATCCATCTTAAGCAAATTCATGCCCATGGCATTTTCCTGCTTGCCTCAGAGGGTGAAGGCAGCCTAGAACCAGTTGGCATCTAAGACCAGGCATCCCGGTGCCCTGAAGCAGGGGGATGGGGACGTATACTTGGATTGAGTTGCGGCCAACAAATTGTACATTATCTTGCTTTTTGTAGGCAGATGAAAAGATGTATAAGATAGGCAGAGAGCCTAAAGTATGGGGTTTTTGCATAAATAATCCCCAGGTTTGTTATTCTGCCAGCGGGATACTGCCATGGCTTTCAGAGCATGCTTGTGGTTAGGGTGAGAGCCCTGACATTGTTGGATCATGTATTATTGAGATTATGTCATGTATACGTAATTGGAATTTGTATTTTGTAACCTTATTTTGCAGAGCTGGTTTTGTTCTATTGCACTGGTGTACTGTATTGTTATATTTATTGTATTATACTGTATGACCTTTGATTATGTTATATTACTTTTGATTGTCTTATATGTATGGCTTCTGTAAACCGCCCTGAGTCGGTTGTACCGAGTAGGGCGGTATACAAATCGAATAAATGAATGAAATGAATGAAATGCCACGCAGTGTGTGACCTTTCTTAACACCTGTGTCGGTGGATTTTTTTTCAAATACTTTTTTCCCAGTAAGACATTGCAAAAGCTGACAGGAGACTCCAAACTCTTTGGAGTCATCTCACTGCAGTCTGCTGGTGTGAATCGAATTCCACAAAGCCATTTTTGAAATTTGCATTTGGAGGCTATAATACGCAATCCATTGGCATGTTTGCATATCTCGGGTGCTTTTTTTTTTACCTAACAAGAAAGGAACACTGATTCCAGAAATATTAAAACTGTCAGTTACCCAAATTATAGTTAAGTCGGTATTTTCAACCACAAATATACTCCAAACTGTTTCCCCACAGTTTACAATTTTACATAACCAGAGCTCTGACAAGAGGCCATATGGTAGCAATGTATACTGTATTGCTGGAATTGCTTGTCAAGATCACTTATAACCCAATAGCTCTATACTATACCACTGTAATTATTTTTTAAAAACTTTTCATTTTCTTTCTGAAAACACCTTTGTAATTTCTTGTTTTCCTCCACCGAGGCTCACATACAATTTATAAACGTGTTAGGTGTTTCATAGTTTCCAATATTATCAGCAGATGGACCAGGTAACCTCACAAATTGATTTTCATATATATTTGTTCTTGTTTTGTTTTCTTTATAGTTTTCATGCTTGTAATTTCAAAAACTGAAAGACAGGGGAAAAGATCACTCTGACAAGGAATGTTTCATTTCAGCATTAGTAAATTGCAGTTTTAGGTTCATACTTCTGATACCTCTCAATGTTCCTATTATTGTGCAGAGAAATGATGAATTTCCCTCCACTGTAATGAGTGAATCACTGTTGTTAAACCTAATATGACAACACCAAGCAATGGGAAATTTGCTAACACCTTCCATAAAATATACTACGAACGAGAGTATTTGAAATCTTATCACTGATTTTTAGAGTGAACATTCATGTTCAATTCATTTTAATGGGACTTTAGTAAACTTAGTCATACTATTCTATTTTTTTTAAAAAAAACACATAAATGACTCACATACAGTCTAATCATAGGCAAAAAGACAAGATTAAGCATGTGATCTATATTCAAATTGTAAATAATGCAAAAGATGCAGGGTTTTTGCTCCCAGCTTCTTGTGGGAGTGGCATCCCAACTCCATGAAATATTTTGCTGTTCTTAAGAATGGAGCCTGGCAGACCCAGCACACCACGAACATTTTAATTCATGCCTGAAAAAGTGGTCTTGAACCATGAAAGCTCACACCACATTTGTTTTTCTTAGTGATCCAATAAAGGTATCACTTACCTCCTGCATATTTTGCATTCTTTACAAAGTGTAATCAGTTGCACAGGAGTAAGCCCACTGAATCAATGGAGATTTGTTGAATTAATTCATCTGTAAGTTCTATTGATTCAACTGGGTCTATTCTAACTGTGACTCACTTTAATATTATAAGTTGCAATTAGAGTAGCAAAATAATATCTTAATAAATGATCCAAAATCAACAGTTTAGTACAAAATAAAGTAACAGTCTTCACTTTGATGCATCCATGAGTTGTGCATGACTTGAGGAAATTTCATCTGAATTTCAATTTTTCTGCAAGAAATGTGTCATTTTCTTCGGCTAGTTATCAAGTAGCTGCCTTTCTAAGGAGGATTTTAAAAATCTGTAAGGGAGTGTGAAGAAAATTCAGAGGGTGTGGATTTTTAATAGCAAAATGCTCTTTGAAAACACAACTTGCAGTGAGTTCCAGAGGCCATTCTGTTCAGTTTTCAGCCTTTGAACATGTCAGAAATAAGGGAGCATATTCACATTAGCACATATCTTCAAATGATTAATGCAATAGTTATGTTCTCTTTCATCAGTTCAAGATCACTTGTGTATCTAGAGCAGTGGTTCACAACATTTTTTCCATGCCCCACCTAAATCCCTGTGCACGCACGCGCACACACACACACACACACACACACACACACACACACACACACACACACACACACACACACACACACACACACACACACACGACATATAATTCTTATTCAAAAAGTAAATTCCAATTCATGTGAAGGAAGCCTAAAAAGCCATTAACTATTAAAAACTCATTCTCGAATTGCCCCCCCCTTAAAAATCAAATTACCCCTTTGTGGGGCATGTGCCCAATGTTGGGAACCACAGATCTAAATGAATTGAATGGGAAGTATGGTTTGAAGCATATGAAAATCATGGCTGCTCTCAGCTTTATATGAAAGGAAGAAATCACATTTGTAACTACACGTATTTAAAATGTGAAAATACAAATTAGCTAGTGCCATACATAAGCCAAGGAAAATGAGTCAGTAAAGGTTCATTCAAGGCCATTTTAAAGAATTGCCAATTGTTTATCTCCCCTCAGAATATTACAGCTGCAGGGGCAGGGACAGACACTGGCTTTTATTTCTTTTTTTTCCTGAATGAGCTTTCAAGTGTTCAGACTGGCAAATCTCTTTATTCCATTCTGTGTCACTTCACATCTTCTTCTTTACTTCTTCTTTACTTCCTCTTTTATCCCTTCGGGTGTTGCGGGAGATACAAGGTTCTTCTTCTGGCACTTCTAGCAGCCTTCACGGGTGTTATTTGGTGTTCTTGTACTATGTCTTATGAGTAAGACATTACATATGTGTAATGTGTAATATGTCCACCTTCCTCTGGGTCTGCCTTGTACTCTTTCCCCTTCTCCTCTTTTTACATAAGCTTTATGTCACTTCACATATTTACTCATAATTCTATTCTGTTACATATTTATGTTAATCTACTATTTAAATACAATTCATCTTAAAGAGCACATATCGTTTTCACATTTGACCCATAATTCAATTCAATTTCCTTATCAATTTGCAATTTAAAACAAATCTCTTCAAAATAATATTTTCATTTGCATTTGAATGTATATTTTCACCTAAAATAATATTTAAATAACATTTTACTCAAACTACAAAATAAATTGATCTTTTTAAACTGACAATAATTGTTACAATATTTAGAGAAGAGTAAAGTAATCATAGTTAGACTGACGTATACACATTACTCTGAGGTGTAGATTTGATAGGGATGTAGATTTTTGCTTACTTAGTTTTGATAGATAAGGATGAAAGTTTCAGATTTCTCCCAACTAGATGAGTTAATGAAAACTATTGCACCTTTTCACTTTTTATTTAGTTATTTTTTATTTATTACTCATATTGTGGTCCTCCTTCCAAACATTTCACAGTGATGCTTTAGGTATAAAACAGTTATGCTGTGAGCAAATCAGTTGAATTGTGGTGTATTTTTGTAGTAACTAAATATTTTAGTGCAAATTGCAAAACTTATAGTGCAATTCCTGGTATTTAAAAAAGAATTATTATTTTTTACTCTTATTTGGGGTGAAAAAAATATCTCAAGGCAGTTGAATGTTTTTTCAACAGGAAATTTCCATGCGTTGAGAAACACTTCATTATCTAGGATGAGAATGGTCCTATTCTAAAGGTGACATATTTTAGCATTATTAGGCTGTAGGCCCAATTGAATCAATGGAGAAGTTGGCTCATCAAATCCCCATTTATCCAATGGGCCTGCTCTAGTGCAATTTAATACACACACAAACATATGGCCTTACCATGAAATATAAACTATATTAAGGTCAGAGTCATCTTATGGGATGTAGCCCTTGGTGCTAAAGTACGGGAAGGCTCACACACTCTTTGCAAGAAGTTACTCATTTTAAGTGAGTAAGTGAATCGCATCTAATTTTTTCCCAATTCTGGGAACACGATCATTGTCCATGGTCATGTTTTGAAAAGTTCACTAAGTATTCCAATTGCCCATTCAGTTTTGTTATTCACTGTGTGCTGTTAGAACATCCATTTCCCCTGCGGCTTCCTCACAATGCTGCTCTTTTGAGGAATATTTGTCATTTGCATTAATCTCCCTCTCTTGGAAATGATTATTCATTATTTGACATTCATTTCCCCCTCCTTAATAAATGTTAGTCCTGTGCCACTGCATGAAGTGGAGTGAGAAAGGGATTACTCAGAAACTTGACATACAACAGGTATTTAAAAATAGCAACTTTGCTCCATAATTTGTTATTTGTTCTGGTTGACTCTTGGATTGGACATTAAAGCCATCTTACTTCTCCATGCAAATCAGTTCCAAATTCTCTCAAAAAGAAATAATGGGTGAATTTAAAAAGACCTATTTGGCAGGTAGTTTCTCCAGATGAAATTTAATTGAGAGAGAGATAAAACTGCCACATAAATATGTGTGCCACGAGACAGATTTTCAGGGGCACTAACTCCTTTTTATGATACAATTTGGCACAACATAACAAACTGAAAAAGAGCAGTTATTTAAATCCTATTATTTGCAGTTCCTCTCTGAAGTGCTGAGATGCTGCTATATTAATTGACATATCATTAGCATTTGGAACTGTTAGGTGATTATGGATTCACTTGTTTGGTGTGGTGATTGATAATTATGGATGTGTCACAACCATTAGGAGCTACTCACTTACATAATGTTGGTAATGCTTCATTTATACCACAGTTTGGGTTAAACTTCCAGACCTGCAACAAGCCAAGCAGTCTAAAAAATTTTTATTGTGTATTAAGATCGAGGTATTTATTTGTGAATTAATAGTATAGGAAACAACAACAACAGTAATAAAAAACTGATGTTAGACTCGCAGTCGAAGATGGTATAAAATTAACAATTTAGGATGTGACTAAGAGGTAATGTCTAAGTATAGATCAAGTTACTAGTAAAGATTTTTTTTAGAGTTAGGATGTACAAGTCCAATAAATCTAAAATTTCCAAATGTCTAGGATTGTTTGAAATTTAAATGTTTGTTTGAAATTGAAAGCCCCACAGGATCTTGACACTCTCATTTTCTAATACTTTCTCAATTTCATGTTCCCAATAGTTTTCCAAACTCCTGGCAAAGTTTTCAAAGAATAATTTTCCAACCCTCTCATGGCTTTGCAAATAATCAGTCTGTGAAATGTTGCTGCATCTGCTGATCAGACAATATATTGTTTCATCATTTTCATTGCAAAGTCAGCACTTGCTATTGTTGGATACATGCTCTACTGTATTTTAGTCTTCATTCAATTTGTTGGCAAAACTTGTTTTTGAGCCACCAAGATAAATCCTTCATTTTCCTTCTTCAATACTCCTGCTCTTAATTAGCCCCATGTCCAGTGGTGGGATGTCAAAAAATTTACTAACCCACCCTTGATGTCATCACAGTGTGGGCGGAGCTAATGTCATGACATCATGGGCGGAGCCAATGTCATGATGTCATGACATTGTGGGCAGGGCTAAAGAAAAAAATTAAAAAATTAAAAATAATAAAAATAAAATAAAATAAAAATAAGCATGCACCCACGTGTGTGTGCGCGCACAAGCACACACACACACACACTTCGATCCACCTACCCACCCACAACACAAACCCGTAAATAAAGTAAATAAATTAAATAAATTAAATTAAATAAATAAATAAAAATACATTAAAATACACCAACCCACCCACCCCAAACACAAATCAACCAGAGCTTTTAAACCAGAGCTTAAAGCTTATGCTGGCTAATCTTTCTCACACTAGGTCAGATGGAAGGAACTACAGAATGAACTCACCACAAGATGGCTTCATTTTGGCACTTTTCAACTTTTCAACAGTTAAAGAAGTTAGGTACTAAGTCTTTGCCTAACCAGTTCTCTAGGATAATATGCCTTATGTCTCCAATTGGAACAGCAATTGGAACAGCACAGGTGTAGCTTATTGATGAGGTAACGCCAAGACTTTGCTTAAATCCCCCAAGCCAGGCTGCCAGACCTGCTGGCCGCCAAGCCTTTTTAGGAATTGTGGTAGTACATCAATATAGGTAAAGGTATTAAATACACATTAAAATACACACAGACACACCACATCCAAAGGTGAGTCACTTACCCTGGGGAGCAGGCTATAGGGAGCTTCAGGCTAGCAGCTTCTCTTCCTCCTCCTGGCTTGGGAGGACAACAAGGAGGGCATGCATACGTGTCAAGCACTGTAGGCATGCACGCACACCAAGTGCTTGGTGCGCATGTGCAGTGGGGGGACCAGTGAAAAAGTAAGCCCTGAAGGTGGTTCCCTCCAAAGCTGCTACCGGTTCTCCGGGACACTGGGAAAAGTTACTACCGGTTGTGGCAAACTGATGCGAACCTGTTACATCCCATCACTGCCCATGCCAGCTTTTGGTCAGCCTTTCCTTCTATATTGACCACATGCACGCATGTGTGTCAATGTGTTCACTGCTGTAATTATGTCTTATATAATTTTCTTTTCATGATTTACAAAGTTGACTTAAGGTGCAATTGTGTTGCATGCGCTGTGTGCCCAAATGGCTACATATACCCCTGTTAATTGTCATACCATTGGGTGGTGGTGGATATGAATCACACACATAAACCTGTAGCTTTCAGTTTATTTCTGGGCCCAGTTCCAAGTTGGTATAGTACTTTTCAGATCCTCTGTAGTTTTGATCTGGCTCTTCAAGTTCTGTCTTTTTCCATATGAGCCAGACCATCCATTTATACAGAGATCCTTCTGTGCATTTTATCATCACTAGAAGCTCTCATTAAATGTAAAGTTTTCTGCTCACACTGATTTATGCGGCTCTTGCCTTAAAGGTGTGAGATCTTACCTGAAAGTCTTTCTATTTCATTAATAGATCTCATCAGATCTCTTACTTAGGTAAGCTCTGCTCTGTTATCCCTTTGATTTTTTGATTGCTGCTTTCCAATAACTAAAAAAGAAAATATCCATGATTCTTTGTTCTTTAAATTTGTCTAGAAGCCAGTACAGATATCTCAGAACAGAGTGGAAAATAAGATGCAAATTTTAAATGGCCAATTCTAGTTCCTTCGCAAATATCCATCCCATTCCTTGATGTTTCTTGCCATCCATGCTATTAATCCATCCTTGCTATTAATGTTAATTTTCTTCCTTTCTCTTGGAAACATATTCCCTTAATAGCATCCACTAATTAAAATTAGATTAAACAAACCAGGGTTTATTTATTCGGGTTTAGGAAAAAAAGAGAGAAATCAAAATAACTGAATGTAAAAAAAAAGTATAACCAGGTTCTTGATAGCTTAGCTACTTAAGCAAAAGCTGGTAATTAATTATAACCTTTTGATTAGACAGAATTAAAGACCTTATAGCTCTTTGGTACTTAAATGCATTTTACCTGGTTGTTAGCTTTATCAGACAGAACACATAATTTCAATTAAAACAGCAAAAAGTTTTGTGATGCCTTAAAGAGAAACAAATTGATTATAGCATAATTTACACCAAAGGGAATGGAACCTTTTTTCACTAACTAACAAAAGCTAACAGACTGGATACCAAGAGACCACAAAAGACCACTAGGCAGATCTCAAAAATGATGGGATAAGCCAATGGTAAAGCTGTTCGGCCAGAGATGGAAATAGAAGGCAAAAGATAGAACATTTTGGACTTTGGTTGATTTGTGCTTAAATAGATTCGCGACAACAAATCGATTTTGCATACTGGACTAACAAAAGCATATGCTAAAACCAATGTGTTCCTCTTGTACTCAGCTGAAAACAAGAACGGCCTTACTATGGTGAGAGCTGAAAGTATGTTAATGTTCTAGAGATATGATTGAAGTATTCTTTCTGGGTTTGGAAAATCAGACTTAGAAGGAGTTTTGTGTTTGCATCCTGAAGACCACTCGCCAACCAAAGCAAGCTAAATTGCCTAGTCTTGAGATGAGACCAACCAGTCCTGTGATACCCTGGACATGCACACTCATTACTTAAGAATTTCCCTCTTGCAGGATTTATGCAACTACCTTTTAGGAATCTGTATTCAGTTGTTTAGTATTCATGTCTTTACTACCTATCAGTTCAGCTGGATTCTTCATTACTAACTTTAAAGCACTGGAGGGAATAATAAAACATGTACTTGAATTTTATATAAAAAGGGAGAGTAAAAGGTAAGTACCAGAGCTGAATCTTGGTTTCTTTCCTTTTCTACAGCTGAGAAACCCTAAAGCAATTCTCACACAAAACTGATTTCAAATAGTTTAAAACCAGTGTCTTTTCCCTCAAAGACCATCATATTCGTCATTATTTTTATTAGTGTTTTGCAGAATTCCTAATCAAAATTATAACAATTTTGACTAGTGGAAACAAGTCACAAAATGCATTTAATTATACAATATACTATAAACATTTTTAGTGTTGAATCTAAATGGAGACAACAGCATTGTCTGACACAAGTTCTTTTTTGTACCACTTGAGCGGTAACTCATTTCAAACAAATGAGGTAGTCCCAGCTGTTCTACAATAAAAGAGAAATAAAGCCATCGGTTTTCCACCAAAAGAAGCGAATATATGGCGTCAAAAAGAAGTTAAATCAATCCCTGTAATCTACAACCAGTAACGGAGTTGTTAGACAAGCTCCATGAAGCTCTTTTCTGCCTGAAGAAATGCCATGTCAAGCTTGAAAGATAGATCACTAACAGAAGTATCTGTCTTATCTATATTTGTTTCTCACACCTATTGGTCTACTTATTGGCACCATAGCTTGTCTGACACAACTACATGATATGTCAAAACTATTAGATCTGTAGAAACATATAAGCTATTGGCTCTCTCCATTACAAAGGCACAGTATAAAAGCTCTTCACACGTTTCATGGTTGAGTGCATAAATACATGAGTCACTATTACTGCTATAGGGCAATTGCATGATAATATAGATAATATATCAGAGATAATATAATTTGTTTTATTTAATGTTATGGTTAAACTAGACATTTTTTTTTCCATTTGGAGATTAACCTTACTAGAGTTTAAACAGTGCAATTATATGACATTATCATATGCCACCTCTGAGTTTTAAGCTTTTGTAGTGAATCCAAGTTTCACCTGCAGATTTCTTTACAAGTATAGACTTGCCCTCCCTCTGAATGCTACAATTATAGTGATAGGCATGTTGATAGTTTTTCTACATTATCCCTTACAGATCCCCTGCCCTACCCTGGCTGCTGTGCTCCAATAAATTACATTATTTCGCCATGCTACCATGCTGTTTTATGTAACTGTTAATATTCTGCTGCTGCTGCAAATAGATCTAGTATTCAAAGTATTAAATGTTCACTGCCCCAGAAAAATATGATACTCATTTCTGCAAAGTGTAGTGCTAATATTTTTTTTTGTTCAGTCGCACAGTCGATTCCGACCCTCTGCTACCCCATAGACCACTGCCCGCCAGGCACTTCTGTCCTCCACCATCCTCCTCAACTCACTCCGCTCTGTGACACTGCATCCACAATACCATCTAGCCATCTCATTTTTGGATGCCCCCTTCTTCTTTTGCCCTCCACCCTTCCCAGCATCAAGCCCTTCTCAAGTGAATCCTCTCTTCTCATTTGATGTCCGAAGTACTTTAGCTTCATCTTTACAATTTGACCTTCTATGGAGCAGTCAGGGTTGATTTCTTCTAAGATTGACCTATTTGTTCTCCTCGCTGTCCAGGGGACTCTCAAAACTCTCCTCCAACACCACATCTCAAAGGCATCTATTCTTCTGCGCTCAGCTTTCCTAATGGTCCAGCTCACACAACCATACATTGCCACAGGGAATACCATTGCTTTGACGATGCGAATTTTTGTTTGCAATTTGATGTCTCTACTTTTCACTATGCTCCCCAGGTTTCTCATCGCTTGCCTCCCAAGAATCAGTCGCCTTTTTATTTCATGGCTGCAGTCACCATCTGCAGTGGGCTTTGATCCTAAGAAAGTAAAATCTGTCACTGCTTCTACTTCTTCCCCATCTATTTTCCAGGGACTGATAGGGCCTGTTGCCATGATCTTGGTTTTCTTTATATTGAGTCTCAACCCAGCTTTTTCACTCTCTTCTTTCAACCTAATCAGGAGCTTCTTTAGGTCCTCCTCACTTTCTGCCATTAGGGTGATATCATCTGCATATCTCAAATTGTTCATGTTTCTCCCAGCAATTTTGATCCCGATTTGTGATTCCTCCATCCCTGCATTGCGCATTATGCGCTCTGTGTATAAGTTTAATAAGCAAGGTGACAAAATGCAGCCTTTTCTTACTCCTTTTCCTATTCCAAACCACTCCGTCATTCCATTTTCTGTCCTAACTGTTGCTTCTTGATTCATGTACAGATTTCTCATGAGGCATATAAGGTGTTCCGGTATTCCCATATCTTTAATTACTTGCCACATTTTGTTGTGGTCGACACAGTCAAAAGCCTTAGTGTAATCAATGAAACAGAAGTAGACTTCTTTCTGATATTCCTTTGTTTTTTCCATGATCCATCTTATGTTGGCGATGTGGTCTCTAGCCCCCTGCCTCTTCTGAAACCCGCCTGCACTTCTGGTAATTCTCTCTCCACCTACTGTTGCAGTCTGTCCTGTATTATCTTGAGCATAACCTTGCTAGCGTGAGGAATGAGCGCAATTGTTCGATAATTTGAACATTCTTTGGCATTACCCTTTTTGGGGAGTGGAACGTATACTGATCTTTTCCAATCTGTTATGCATTGAAAGCTTTTAATGCAATGACACACACACATATGCCTTCAGTGAAAGGGTGTGCTTTACTTAACAGTGAGGGGAAGACAGACATACACAGGTCTATATACAAGAATACCAGTCTCTCTCTCTCCAAGCCCTACAGTTGGTACACAGCTTGGATTCCTCTGTTGGCTCCAATCCCAAGGGCATGCACAGAGTCCTGGTAATCTTCAGCAGTTCTTCCTTCTCAGTTGAAGGAACTCACATCAACAGCACAACCTCCTTCAGCAGTCTCTCTCTGTAATCTCATTCAGTGTCTCACCTCTTCTCCTCAGTATGATAACCTCCTCCAAAGACCCTTCCCAGAGGGCCACAGTTATACCCTGGTGTTGCTGGGCAGATTCTCTAATCAGCCACAGCTGGGCTGTTTCAGGAGCATGTGGACGAGGCATGCACAGCTGGGCAATCAGTCTGTGGCTCTATTATGAACACCTGTGTTTAAAACACTTGCAGGGCCTTAAAGTTGTACTCTTCCACTGGGCAGCAATCTTTGTACAATACCCCACAAAAGGAAAATGTCCTAACATATCCCATTACTGCTTTTATCGCCCTTTTATTGACAATTATGGCTACTCCATTTTTTCTGAGGTTTTCTTGTCCACAGTAGTAGATATGATGGTTTCCAGAGCTGAATTCACCCATCCCTGTCCATTTTAATTCGCTGATTCCCAAGATGTCAATGCTTATTCTTTCCATTTCCTTTTTTACCACTTCTAGTTTTCCTTGGTTCATAGATCTCACGTTCCATGTCCCTATACAGTATTGTTCCTTACAACACTGTATTTCTCCTCGCCCTTTCCTATCCCTCTCCTTCATTTAATCTGCTGTGCTAAGCATCCTGTTTCTTCTAAATTAATAATAATAATAATAATAATAATAATAATAATAATAATAATAATAATAATAATAATAATAATAATAATAATAATAATAATAATAATAATAATAATAATAATAATAATAATAATAATAATAATAATAATAAGTTTTATTGCATGTAGCCATAGGCCATTACAATTTGGTGTCAGATATAAAAAACTTCATGACATTTCAATACAATAATAATATAGGAAATAAAGAAAAGGTAAACTCTCAGATAAAATACTAAACACCAAAAGACTATTCCTGTACAGCAAATATTTGCCTTCACTTACACTTGTTCTAGTTATTGCTCTCTGAAGAACCTCCTTGGCCCTTATTTTCTTTGCCGCAAAGGCAAATAGTGACATATTTTTAGAAACCCGTAAATTAGTATCTGCTAACAAGAACACCAATATATCGTGAGCGGATTTGTCTTTTCACCCATCAAGTATGCCGACAAGAAATTTGGCTCTAGGATCTGTATATAATGGACAAGTGAGAATGTAATGTGGGAGGTCCTCCTGGACTGGGTCACCACAAATACAGAAGCATTGATCTCTTGGTGTTTTGTGGTAACGCCCACTCAATATGGCTGTTTGCATTGTTTGAAATCGCAAGGAAGTAAACGCTACCGTAAGGTTGTGTTTTGAGAGGTGGGCTAAATAAAAGGATCTATGGTGGTTTGTTTTTATTAATTTGTACCAGGGGGAGCTTTTAGATTGCAGGATTGAAGCTCTGTCAATTAGCGAGTCTGAATAATATACCCAATCTCTGAGCTGCTTATTGTCTGCTGAATTATTTAGCAGATCGTCTGGAATTGAATAGCATAACAAAATATTGTTTAAGAATTTGGCGCGGGTATTATCTTTCACCATCAAGAGTTTAAATGATTGTTCACTGAACGACTTTGAGCCTGGTAAACCATAATTGCATTTCTTCCATGCTTTAACGATGCCTAAATGTATGCGGGCCCTAATAGAGGGCAAACCGGTTTCTGCCCTCATGAGTGCTGCTGTTGTCCCTTTTGGAAGGGCTAAGATATGCCTCAAAAAAAAGATTTTGAATAGATTCTAGGTTGGTGATTATATCCTCTTTCCAGCCCCAGATTTCGGCAGCATACAAAAGATGAGGTACGACCTTACTGATGTATAGTTTTAGGACCGGATCAATGAGATGACCTCCCTTTGTGTAATAAAATCTAAGAATGGACCCAACTAGCCTCTGTGCGGATAACTTGATGGTTTCTATATGTTCCTTCCAGTTCAAGGTCTCTTTAAATATAACTCCCAGATATTTGAAGGAGCTACATTGAGCTATGGCATGTCCTTGTATACTCCAATGTGATTTTTTTGATCTTTTCCTAAATATGATCACTTTTGTCTTCTCGTAATTAATAATAAGTGACTCCTCCTTGCAGTATGTACCTAGCTCTTGCAACAGCCTTCTTAGGCTGATCTTGGTGAGGGAGATTAAGGCCATATCATCTGCATACAATAAAAATGGATATTTTTTTTGTTGGCCAAGAGATGGCACGAAAAAATGGGGACCAGACAGCCTCTCAACTATGTTATTTATATAAAAGTTGAAAAGGAGTGGAGCCAAAACGCAGCCCTGTTTGACTCCATTCTTTATTGGGATTCTATTTGTTAAAGAGCCTGAGGTTCCTACCCTAATTTGAGCATCAGTATCTGTATATAGTTCACGTATTAAAAGGAGTAACCATTTGTCAATGTTTGTTCTTGCTAGTTTTCCCCATAAGTGATTTCTGTCGATGGAGTCAAAAGCTGCTGCCAGGTCAACAAATGCAACATAAAGAGATTTGGTTGGACCATTTATACCCGAGAAAGCTAGTTGGTGTAGAGTTTGGCAATGGTTTACTGTACTAAAACCTTTTCTAAAACCTGCTTGATGGGGGTGTATAACTTGGTTTTCATGCACCCAGTCTTCCAATTTATGTAATAGAAATTTACTATACAATTTGGCTGATATGTCTAACAGGCTAATTGGTCTGTCGTTATGTGGGTCCGTTCTATCGCCTTTCTTAAAAATTGGGACAATAATACTCAACTTCCAGCCCACTGGCATTTGTCCCAAATCATTTATTTGTGAGAAGACTTTGGCTAGCATAGGTGCCCACAATTCTGCAAGGGTTTTGAACAGGTCTGGGGGAATCAAATCCTCCCCAGGTGCTTTTCCAGAGGTCAGCGAAGAAATTAGATCCCTGATTTCTGCCTCTGTTACTGAGGGCCAGATTGGAAGATCTGAAGAGTCAGGGAATGTGATTTGCAGCTGAGGCCTGGTTGGAGTAAATTGGGTAGTTCCAAACACCTTACTGAAATACTCAAACCAAATTTTTCCTCGGATTTGTGTTTCAAATTGGCGCAAAGAGTGCCTTAAACCATTTGAGACCAGTTCCCAGAACCATGAATCATTCTTTTCAGACACTGCCAGTTCCAGCTCTTTCCAAGCCTGACTGGCATAATCAAGTTTCTTTTGTTTAAGTAAGCTTTTATATTGGGATCTTAAATGAAGAAGATGGGCCGTCGAGACGCCAGAATCGCCGCGTCTTACCTGTCTCATGCATGAGGACAAGGTTTTTTTGAATGCTTTACAATCTTGATCAAACCACCCATTGCATGTATTAGACGTAGTTTTTACTGGTCTATTGTTTATTAACAGTGGTTTGCGGTGGTTAACTAAAGTCTCGTAGCAACTGATAGCATCGTTGCTGGGGTGTAAAAGATCTGATCGCAGGGACTCCCAATCTGGATTTTTAAAAGTTTGGAGTAATTTGTTATTTAGTTGTTCAGACCATTTAATTCTTCTGAAACCTGGTACAGTATCTTCTGCAAGGCCTGGAACTGGTTTAAATAAGATATTATCACTAGTATAGAGCAATAACAGAGGACAATGGTCACTCCATGGGAAGTTGCCGACCTCAAACCTGGATACTATATTCAATAAGCCCGGCGATATGGCAATATAGTCAATTGTGCTTGCCCGGCAGGTTGGCAAATAAGTATATGTGCCCCCGGTTGTATCAAAATTGGTTCCATGCAGCACATGTAAGTCAAATAAAGATAGCAATTCCAAAAATCTCAAACCAGACTTATTAACAATTGTATCATTAGCTGAGCGGTCCAGCAGGGTAGCATGTAAAGCGATTTGGGCGTTTGTACCAGGTCTTTTGTCTCTTGAGCCTGCCCCTATTCGAGCATTAAAATCCCCACAGATAATAAACTGAGCTTTTGGATAGTGCTGTGACAAAGACTCCAATGTGGTAGCCAAGGAGTTCCAGGGATTCTCCTCATCCTGAACTAGGGAACTCTTGGGAGGTATATATACATTTATACACACTAGATTTTCTGATAGAAGACCCTTAATTAAAATTGTCTGGATTTGATTGGAACAACAGTTAGCTAACACTTGGACATCAATTTTTAAGCCAACATTAACAAATATCGTTAAGCCACCACTACCCCTGCCTTTTGAGTTGATCCTAACTGCTGGTACTGTATAGGCACGATATCCTTGTAGAGTGGGGGAAGCACTTTCTGGGGCCCAGGTTTCCTGAAGACATATGAGGTCATGTCTCTGTAGAAAAATTAAAAAGTCTTAGTCATGGAGCTTGTTTTTCCAACCTCCAAGATTCCAGGATAGAACTTTTAATTGTCAATCCAGCCTGGAGATGTTGTTAAAATATCCATCAGTATCCAAGAAGACACAACCATTTTTGGTGCTATTCTAGGGGCAGGATTAGTCCGCAGATTAGATACAAACTCTGACTCCGTCTCAATTTGAAAGCTGTTGGGTGGTACATTTTTCTGTTTCCCAAAGTTTCCGACAACTATTTTGGGAAGGAGTGGAGGTGGGGAGGCTAGGTTTAAAGGATAGCAGTCCATTTTACCTTTTCTTGTCAATAAACCTGGCATCTGTGGAGACGATTCGTTTTTGGTGCTCAAAAGTTTTCGCCTTAGTTGATCCAGTCTATCAGGAATCTCAGATTGTTCAGTAGATGGTGGAGCTGAGAAGGGGTTGATTGGGTTCTCTTCTATGGGTTCTCTTCTATGGGGCATTCTGAAATGAAAGGTTCGCATTTCTTATTGGTGGGTTCAATAGGATCAATCCAATTTATCAGATCTCCATGAACAACATCCTTCTGGGCATCATCAAAAAGTTTTTTGTCTTCCATTGCAGCTTTAAATTGTGGTGACTTTGATAACAATGAGGTTGGAATTAGGTTCTCAAATACTCGGACTGGAAATATCTCTTTAGTACTCAAGAAGGATTTTTCATGCAATAGTGCCAACGGAATCTTAGGGGAGGCAAATACAAGAATGGTTCTTTGTGCTTGATTTAAATTATTGAGAGGCTCAACCGAAATCAGCTCGATAGAAGGTAAAGACTTGCCAAGGAGATCTCTTAGATGATGAAATACCTGATGTTTGGTTTTCCAAAGAGGCATTTGGCAGATAGTCACACAGACTTTACTGGGCTGTAGTTTTAGATGGTATTGTAACCTCTTGCTGTCATATTTTCTTGTCATGTTATGTGTTTTCTCCGCTATCATGCGAGGTTTAGGATTCTGTTTTCTAGGCAGAGGTTCCTGGGAGCTGGAGTAGGTGAATTCACTCTTCAACCACCTTGAGATAAACTGGAAAAGATTAGCTATTTTTGCCTCTATTTCTTTTAGTCTTTCAAAGATACATTCCACAGTGTTAGCAGTCAGGTGTACAAGATCACTTGATGTGCTACCAGTGGTTCTGAGATATTCAACACTTTGTGATGCATTAACTGAGTCAGCCTTTTCTTCTTCACACAGATCATCAGTTACAAGGCGAGCCAAAGGGGAGAATTTGTTGGTAGTTGGAATAGTGGCAAAAAAATCATCTATCTTTAACTGCTTAGCACCAGGAGGTGAGCAGGAATCTTCCCGTGACCTTTTGGCACCCATAATTAAAGGCCCAAGACAAACACATAAGCAGACAGCAACAAGAGGTGATTCCTATGCACAGCTCAGGCAGGGTTTTCCCAGCCAAGGAACGATGCTTGAAAAAAGCAAACCGTATTTCCTGTACTGCAGTACAAACGGACATTAACTGTTTCAGGTTACTGTTTGCTGTTTTGATTTGCTGATTGCTACTTTTAGCTGCCGCCGGCTTGTGGTTAAAATGTTTACCACTTCCTTCCACTATCGGTCTCCAGTGGAGATAAAATTCCAAACTTATTGCATCAGAAGGGGTAATTTTTAAATTCAGAGTCCTCCAGAATATGAACTTTCCTAACTGCAAGAGCGCAAGGCGCTTGGTATTCCTCAACCCAACTCAAGGCCAAGGACGTCGAAACTCACAACTCCTCTTGATAAGTTCAAGCAAACAAAGATAATATCCTACCGGGAACTGTCGAAGCAGCCAGGAAAGGTATTTACAACACTCGCGTCTCCTTCTCCCACTCACAGTCTAGAAAGTATGTAGGACAGATAGGAGCCCTTGCTTCTCTATTCCTCTCTCTCAAATCTCCCAAGGATGAGTAATGCCGGTGGCAGAAAGTAACGCCGTTCCTCTTGGGGGAGGGGAGACACGTGGCCAGTCCCTTTGTTACTCTGCTTAGGAATGTAACCCCATAAAGCCGCCCCGCAAGACTAGGGGTGGGGAGAGACACATGGAAAAGCTATTAAGCTGTGAACAATAGGAGCCAAGGCATCTTTTTGAGAATGGGTTACCATACCAGTTGAATCTACTGATAAGCAATGGTGAGGTAGCAGCTACTTACTCCATCTAAATTGTCCCATTTGTTTTGCCTTTTGTTTTGGTCCATAGGGTTCTCTTGGCAAAATTCCTGACATTGGTTTGCCATTTTCTACGCCAGTATCCTCTCATCATACATGTTATCACAGTTTAAAACAAAGTATTATCATGCACATTATCACAGTTTAAACAGTATCAGACTAAAATTGACCTAATTAGTGTTGGTTATATGAAGTTATGTCAGAAGTATCCTTTTTATGAAGTCCAATATATCAAGTCTCTACTGTAAGTTCAATATAAGTCTCTACTGTAAGTTCACTACAGTGTAAGAAGTGGGAAGTAAGAAGTTATATAAGTAGTCAGGAGTTGATAAGTATCTCATTAGTCATCATGCTTAGTATGAAAGAAGAAGGAAAAAAACTTGGTATGAAAAGTAAAGTCTACTATATCAAGTCACTACTTTAAGTTCACAATATCAAGTCACTATGTAAATCAGTTACTTGTAAAGTCGCTATAGCAGTTACTATATTAAGTCAACTACAGTACTGTAGATCAATTCTTATCCCATACATTCAGCTACTCCTTTTTTGGCCATTTGGGCCATGGTGCTTCCTGCCTCAGGTATCCGTAGCTGTTTGCATGTGATGGCTGGGGCTGCGCTGCTTCCTCCCTCACCTCCGGTGTTTGGAAGGTGGCCAGAGGTGGTTGAAGAGGCCTGGATGGCTTCTACCAGATTGCTCTTCCCTGGATGCCTTTTTCCCTCTGAGGTGGCGGGTGGCGTGGTGGTTCTGAAAGGGGCTTCTCACCCTGGATGCAGATGCCTCTTCCTTGGATGCCTTCTTCCCTCTGAAGTGGGGGCAGGGGTGGGTGTAGGCTCTGGGCCTGTCTTCTCACTCTGGAAGAAGATTGCTCTCCTCTGGATGCCTTTTTTCCTCTGAGGTGGGGTGGGGTGGGGTGGGGTGGGGGTTCTGAAAGGGGCCTCTCACCCTGGATGCAGATGCCTCTTCCTTGGATGCCTTCTTCCCTCTGAGGTGGGGGCAGGGGTGGGTGTAGGCTCTGGACCTGTCTTCTCTCCCTGGAAGAAGATTGCTCTTCCCTGGATGTAGCTGGATTTAAAAAAATGTTTTTTAGATGTTAGATAAATACTATTATTTATTTATTTATTTATTTATTGGTTCAAATTTATATTGCCGCCCACTCGCCATGGCGACTCAAGGTGGCTTACAGACAATACATTACATTACATTACAATACAATATTACATTACAATACAATACTATCACTGGTTAGCAACATGAGATGCCCGTGGCTTGAGGAAACAGGGTCCCTTGCTTCACTATTGTGGGATGATCTCCATTCCCTCCCCTGCTTGAACAAGTTGTGGTTATTAGCTGTCCTAGGTAAAACCAATTCCCATGCTTCTACCAGAATAGGGATTCTTCAAGACACTCCAGTGTACTGCCCTCCCCCTCAGTGGTCCTTAAGTGAGGGTAGTTAAAAAGGTTGTATCTTGGGAATAGGGAGAGAGTGTTCCCCTTTTCCTTACTTCCATATCACCTTCCTCCTTTTTTATAGCATTGCAAACTATTTTGTTCTGAGTGCTGAGGTGTAGCAGAAAGCGACCAAAAGTACACTCTTGAGAAAAAGAAATGGAGTTAATTTGAAGTGACTCCTGGCATATTACATGATGCCAGCAGTAGTGCAGTTTCCTTTCTGTTCCAGTTTTTACAGAGACACTGAATTTGGATCAGCACAGACACATCTCTTCCCCTCCTCACCAAACTGGGTAATGGGGCCAGCAGACTGCTTCCTCAAAATTCCAAATTTGTCTTAAAAGAGCCACAATTGATGCTGTGTGGAGCAAGGCAAGACAGAGCAGAAGAGCCTTTCCCTTTAACACACACACATGCACATTCTCACACACTGGCTGGCTGGCAAAAATGACATCTGCCTTGTTTAGACTCATGCAGCTCACCTTGGAGTCTGGACAGCAGGATCCACAAGTTGGAGAAATCCAAATTACCCTCCCATCTCCTGCCCCACCTTTTCTGTTACCAATATAGACATAATTACCTTATGATCTCCTATTACATAACTTGCACACAGAGAGACAGGCACACTCACACAGATGTTGCACCTCTTCGCATGCCAGATCAAAACAAAGGGAAAAATGTGTACACATTACATTCAGTTTTGTGATTGTCTGCAGCTAGCCAACAGTACATATATTTTCTCTGGATTTCTGCAAGGATGTAGTTCCAGCCAATATATTTTCCTCCCTGATAAATCCAGGGGAGGCCAGAGGCTGCGGGAGAGCAGTGAATCTACTGCCTTTGTTGGCCTGGTGCATGATGTAGTGGCTTAATGGGAACACCAGCTTTCAAAAAGAATGACCAAAATCAATCAATCAATCATGAAGGAGAGTAGTTGCCTTCATGTTTACTTGCAGACTTGCCAGAGGCATCTATCTGATCACTGTTTCAAACAAGTAGCGTAGATTAGATTCTGTCATGTTCTTACCCATACAGGTCTTTTGCTGAACCAAGAAACAGAAGCTGCTGAGCGAATTGACTGGAAGCCATAATGAACAGAAATTTCAAGTGAATAGCTGTTTTTCCTATTAAAGTGGCTGCTTAAGAAAGGGGGAAAGAAGAAGAAAAATCAAAACACTGGTGGCACAGTGGTTAAATTGTGGTACTGCTGCCAAAACCATTGATGTTGAGAATTCAGTCCTGGATGACTCATCCTTCTGAGGTCAGTAAAATGAGTACCCAGCATGTTGGGGGCAAAAATTCTCATGAATTGCACAGAGAGTGCAAAAGAGCTATAAGTGTAATTGCTATTGCAATTGCTAATAAATGAGTTTGTACAGAGGTCTCAGTGCCTAACCTACTCTATCTCTAAGCATGGGAATAAAAAGTAACTCATGGTTATATTTTCTATGCTTCTGAGGAGATAACTTCCTGGTTTGTTCTGTTCCACCTACACTGTCCCATTATTATAATGAGATTTAATACAATAAGTCTTCCATCCAGTTGAAAGGACAAAAATCTGCTGGAAGCAGGGAAGAGAAACACTGCAGGGTTGGTCGGTCAGTGGTGTGTGACTCCCTGAAGTTCAGAGCCAAAACATAAATCTATTCTTATGATATCACAGAGACAGGAGAGGGACAGGCCTGGGATTGCCCCTGAACTACCTGAATGTGGAAAAAGGAGCAAAGAGAAGTTGTGTAAAAGGACCCAGAACTCTGGTAAAACCCAAATAATGGCAGCTGGATGACATGGAAAATTACACCAATGGAAAAAAAGTCAAGGAAGGAGGCACAATGAAAAATTCTCCTAGCTTGTGGCAGAGGAAGCTGCCATTTCCACATAGGCTGACATTCCATGCAGCCTTACCTATGACAGAAATGGCATAGGGCAGTGATGGTGAACCTTGGTACTCCAGCTGTTCTTGAACTTCAATTCCCAGAATCACTGATCAGCAGAAGTGCTGACTTGGGCTTCTGGTAACTGAAGTCTAAGAACGCCTGGAGTGCCAAGATTCACCATCACAGGCATAGGGATAGGGTGACATTTTCCAGGCCCTGTGTTCAGAGGGCAAACAAACAGCACATAAGCAAGCACCTTCATGCTGAGTTAAAGAGCACAAACACCAATTGAGAATAAGTGGATATGGATACCTAGTCATTGGTCAAACTTGTTTTACCTCTAGCACTCCTCACCTTGAGGTTTGATTCCCTGTCTTGAGACTTAAGGTGGCATAGTAATACCCTGATAATTTATCCAAAATCCTGAGACCTGGAGAATGGTTCCAAATTTGAATCCACTGGAAGAATCCAAAGAAATACACAAGTCTTGCTAATCCTTCCTGTTTAGCAAGATAATCTATACTAATTATTTTAGAACTGCAAAGCTAGAAGAGACCCTATGGATCACCTATTCCAGCTCCTGTCAAGGAGACACAGTGGGGAATTGAACTCCTAGACTCTGGCTCCACAGCTGGATATCTAAACCACTGAGTTATCCAGCAGCTCAGTTAGGTGGAATTAAATATGAAAAATGGCAGCTGAAATGGGAAGTCTGGCAAAACAGCAAAGATTAAACCTCCACCTTGGCCAGTTGGAATTGGCAGGGCTTGGGACATGAGAGCAAATGTGCTGCTTCATGCCTTCCTGATTCCACTGAGGTTTGCATTGCAAGTGATTAATGCCAGAATCCCTTTGTATACTTTTGAGATAGTAAGCACCACTGAATATACTGGGATTTACTTCTCAGAAAGTATGCATTTGATCATGTTGTAAATGTTTTAAAATATTGAAACTAAGCTGAGAATGCATACAAAGTGGTCTTTAATAAAGGCTTATTATAATTGACCAACTAGAGTTTTAATACCTCATGTTTTACATTTTGTTACATATTCACACTTAGAAAGGTTCTTCATTAATCTTTTAAATTAGTGTTGTGTTGTCCTGCAGATAAGCGTATTTGGGTTTCTTCCCACTGAGTTGCAACAAATGCCATGCACTTGTTGAGAACATTTCATTTGGGTTTATTTAGTATTCCATCAAAATTCAACTAAAATTATAAATTAAGAATACAATAGTTATTCATCCCTTTTCTATGGATGAAAATGTCAAAATATAAATCATATTCCCTAACAATATTTGGGTGTAGGTATATGAGAAAATAGATTAGAGTTTTGTATTTTTAAGTCAGCCAAATGCAGAATAAATATATTTTTACAAATTACAATGGATATATCAAAATACATGTACGTACTTGAAAGTAATGTTACACTGAAGTTCAGATGCCTATAGTATCCATTACTATTTCTTACTATCCCTGTAAAGATCTTTTATTAAAACCAGTAGCATGCCTACCACTTTCTGAACCTACTTATGTCCCAGATGAAGTTTACATTCATCTTTCTACCAAGTTCTGAGCAAGGATTTTCTCTTGCTTAGTGTCCCTTTGTGAATGGTAGTGAGAAAAAGAGAGTAACTTGTAGGCCATCTTGACTGGTTCCATAGGTGTTGTCAGCATTCAGGCTTCCCTTTGCTGTGCCCATCTTTTTCTTGTTGGCAATGGAGTCAGGATATTGTGCAGTAAAATTGGGCCATTTCCAGGCATTATGAACACTTTCAGTAGGCAACAATTATGAGTCAAAACTGTAGCGTAAGAAAGGTACTTTGTTTATAGTTCTGAATATAGCAGTATGGTAATCTACAAACAAAGAAGTTGTCTTATAGGCATGGCATATTAAAAATTTAACAGTTTGACACATGGCATGGATGTTACTAGCAAGCAATATGCCATTCTGTATAATAATATTCCCTGTTCTCTAGACATTATCAGAAAAGAACACATTTATGTAGATGTTCTCATTACTGGAGAATGCCTTTTTTTTACACCTTTTAAAACATTAGTACATTTATACTTCATTTTATAGTGAGTATGAAAAATTCACTGAGATATTTCAGAATAGAAATACTTGCATTAATTAGCAAAATTTTCACTTTATCTTTGGTGACATTTTATGTAATAGCTAATAGCTTTGGGTTATTTCCCCCTTCTAAACAAATGTAAAAATTTGGGGAGATACAATATTAACATAGTGAAAAACTACAAACAAGCTTTTGATCTATGATTGCTTTAAATTTTTCTGTGTCCTGTGTTGTTTGTTGCTAAAGAAACATCCCAGTCTTTACATACATAAGCACACACACATCCATGCATTATAAAAAGATCAATCAAATCCAGAGCAAAAGCAAAGAATCATAAAGAGATCAAGAGTACCAACACAACTGCAACACAACTTTTATCTTCAAACTATTTTCAACAGATTTTTCTTATTATAGTATAGTACATTTTATCACAGTTGAATTATACTAGAAAGAAAGATACTAGTAAAAGGCTCTTAGAAAAATGTGGAATGTTATACTATTGCCTTTGGTATATTTGACTGAAGAACAAAATGTTTCTAATTGATCTGCCCTGCTTTTGATATCCTTCTTCTTTTAGTAGTCTATTATACATGGAATTCTCCTATTACATCTGCTGTCTTCCACCTCCTTTGCAATTACACTAACAATTAATCAGTTTTACCAGCAACACTGAATAACAACTTAATGTAAGTGCCAGCAGAGCCAGAGTGAAAAGAAGAAGCTAGGTGAAAATATTGATACTTTTTTTTAAAAAAAATGGAAGCATAAATTATCATCTGCAGCCTCCAAATCACAAAGAAAACAATCTATTTTTGCTAGGTGGTTCTACTTATATTGTTATAAATATCAAGCTTCAACTCTCGTATTTAGAAATTAAGCTGGAATAGAAGCGTAGGTGGTGGACACACAAGGAAGCCATGCTTTCCAGAAATTAGGCTGGCCTTTGCATGTTTAGCACAAAAAGCTACATAGACATTTGTTAAGTTCAGTCATCTGAACTTGATTATAGGACTTATGTGGGCCTTTGCACTGACCACAAAAGGTCTGAATAATTTCCAGACAGATGTATATGTGGAGGTTAAAGCTTATATGCATCATCCTTGCTCTATGTGCTTTCAAATATAGTGTCTGAATAGGGTTCTTGTTTGATTTGATAAGCTTGCAAAGAGTTAATGAATGGCAATTCAATGATACTGGCCAACTGTCGGGGTGACAATGGGGTGATGGGATGAAGCTTCATGAAACACACAGGAGTCCGATCCAGCAGAGAACAACTTCCTCTCGAACTCCCTTTCAAGCCCTTTTTATTGTTACAATCATATAAGGAAATGCTTACATAGAAAAATCACAGATTGGCTATTTAGGCTCAGTACATTGGCCATGATTGGGTCATGTTAGGGTGGGCTTCTACCTGATTGGTTAATACATTGTATGCATGCCTCCTATAGCATTCAGTCTCATTATTAACTGTGTAACAAACAACTTCCGGATACGTTTGCAATCTCGTGACCTGAGACAGCCACAGCCCCAAAAACTAGAGACCTTTGAACTGGATCAGGGATGGGCACTGGCTAACTTGCTGGGGTGCAAGGGTTAACTTGTAGAAGCACCCACACCAGGAGCCTGTGGGCAGTCACTGCAATATGGGTCCCCCACTAGTTCCCCACAGCCAACACAACATAACTTCAGGTACAGATAGAGTGATTGAGAAGTACCAGCTTTTGTAAGCCGAGAACTGCCACTAGTCTCCAACAAAAGTGTTAAGCTTTTTCAAAAATGATTATTGTGCTGACAACTAGCAAAGACTATAAGAGGGAGGAATGGACTTCATCATCCCTTCCATGATGTATTTCCTCAAACTGGAACCTAGAGCAGTTAATAAGCAATGTCCACCCTCTTCTCTCCCATTCCCCCTGTTTTCCTTTTATGGTGATTTGAAACATATGCTATCTGGATTTCGTTACTGCCTAGGTTGCCAAATTAGTTTAAAGCAATGCAGACAGTTCTGGATCTGATTCAGTTTGAGGTTTAGCCAAATCAGTTGCATAACCAAAATGAAAATAATTTAGGGCTGCAAGCTGTTCTAAGTAAAATGTGACAAGTTGGGGAGGGGGAGGGGGATGGACAGCAAAGAATGCTCATGCTACTGCATTTCTGATCTTTTTGCTTTTTTCTATTTACTGCCTTTTCTTGTGTTGGTTCTAGCCACTCAAGGATCATGTAAACATCACTACATCACCACATCACCCCACAGCCCAACAGTGAAGAGGTGAAAATTGGATGGACATAAAATGTATTAAAACCAGCAGGATTCAAACCATGCTGAGGTGGAAATAGCTGGAATGCTGACAGATCTCCATTTTCATCATCTGAGGTAATTATGATATTTCTTAAAGAACCCTAAGAATATGACTGCATATCAAAGACTTCCTTCAGTGAAGCTGTGCATGCCTCTTGGCAGACGTTGTTTATGCTGTTCAGCTTGTCTTCCAATACATTTTCTTCTGCTTTAATGGGCACAATTCTGATGAATATTATAGATCTGGGAAAGACTGATCACCAATGAAAGGAGAATTTTGGTAATTAAAAACTTCCTGTATCTTTCCCATAGCCAGTCCTACTCACATATGCAGAGTTTCATTGCTTACAACCTGTAGGAACCTAAGGATGGAAGGGAAAAGCTTTTAATTACACAAAATCTCCCACATCAGATGATGGAAAAGAAAGATTTTTGGTGATTACAAAACTCCTCCTTTTGTTCTGGGACTCCCATAACTTGCACATAATGAGACTGATTACAGTTTTAAAAACCATGTGACAGAAGTAGGAATTCTTCAATTACAATAATAATAATACCCAACCTTGAGTATTTTTGAATGCAAGCTGAGTTTCATGCTGTCCTTTCCAACAGTCATGCCATGATTATAGGCCTGACTAAATTGCACTGCAGAAGGTTAATGACTTTTACAGAGTCTCTTTCTGCTGCATTTTTCTGTTGACTTGTTCATTATTGTGTCCCCTCCCCCCCTTCATGGCCTTAAATTCCTTAGTCCTTGCATGCCTTACATGGACCCCTGGTCAGCCTAGGCTTTGGACTCTTTTGTGGTCGACTTGTTGAACTTTTTAGATAAATGACTTTTGAATGTTTTATGATGGTAGTTGATTTGTGATGTTTTGACTTATGTGATTTTTTATACTGTGATTTATTTCAATTATTGTATGCTATTTGTATCTTATTTTATTGTATTACAATATATGTATAGTGTATTATTTATTTATTTAGATTTATTATCCCGCCCCAATCAGGCGAACCTGACTCTAGGCGGTATTAGATGTGGTATTGTTGTGAGCTGCCCAGAGTTGCATTGTTGAGTGGGCAGCATATAAGTCCAAATATTATTACAGTAGCAGCAGCAAAACAACAACAACAACAACAACACTTTATCTACCTGCTTCCTCATTTGGGTGAAAATGTTTTCTGTTTTTCATTTTACTGGCATGATTGTGTTTGGGGTCTTACTTGTTGAGGGAGTATTTTTGTAGAGTTGGGTATACAGGAACTTTTAATGTGTTTGGCCTTTTGTAGACTGGTGAGTTTTTGGCCTCTTTCTCTCTCACTTTTGAGGGGAATTATTTTCTATCTTTTCTCACACAAATGGAACAGGCAAGCAGGCATAGTGTTTGGAGTGACTAAGTATGGAGAGTAAACATGTCTTCTCCATCACTGGTGATGTCCTGAGCCCACTCAGTTTCTTCCTAGAGCGTGAGAGGAAGGACAAGCTGGTTTTCCTTAAGGTTAACCTGCATCTTCTGGGCTATCTCACTTTATCTGTAGATTGAAGGGTTAGAAGAGAACGGCATAGCATGCCTAGTACCACCAGATACAAACCAAATTGGGGAAGAGGTGTTGGATAGAATAGTCCAACCCAAGTCTGAAATGAAAAGTTTTCCCTACTTGTAGCTAGATAAAATAAGGTATAATCTGAAAAAAGCCACCCCAAATCATTAGACTATTCTCTTGGAGATCAGAGATAAGAAAACTATTTAGGGGAAAAAGAGAAATGTCTGTATTTGCCATTTCACAATTGCTTCCTCCTTGACTTAAAACATATAACTAACCACATACCCATATTTTCCTCTACAGGTTCTGTTCCCTCACAGTCCCAGGACTATTTTTTAAAAAAGCCTCCCTCTGAATCAAATTACATACACACAAGTATACACTGAGTCAATGTAGCAAAGAAAGATATTTAAAATGTGATTTCCTCCTTAACCTCTGGTTGTTGGAAGAATGCTGAGTGAGCTGTCAAACAGTATCTAATGCCTTGAGACATAAAAGGAATGTTACTTGCTTCACTAGTAGATGAAGGCAGGGCATTGCCAGGATGAAATTATCCATGGGTGTGAATTTGAATTTGTTACAGGAAAATCACCAAGCATGGTTGGGATGGGAAGCTAGCAGGCCCATGCTGGCCATTTGGGACACAGGGACAAGTCCAGGTGTACCCCAGTGACTGGTGCCCCCCAGAGGTGGGCAGAAGTATGTCACCTGGTAGCTATAATCCATGATGTCATGCAGTACTCCCATAGGTGCCGCCCCCTCCCTCCCTGTCCAGTGCCCTTTTAGCATAGACAGCACGCCCCTGAAAGCTAGAGGAAAAGAAATAGCTGCTGTTTCATGCTTACCTGCCCGATGCCATGGCTGGGAGACTAGTGTGCTTGGGATAAATAAATGTCTCTGTACAGCATTTATGCAGCACTGGCTCTTTTTCTTGTTCTGTTTCCACCCAGGCTGGGGTGCCCCTTACATGCTTCAGTTTTTAAATGCACCCTCTTTATACATGTAGTTAAGGAAAATTACTTGGGAGTTTAACAAGGGCCACCCATTTATTAACTGTTAACTCCCCACCACTTTCCTGCAGTGAGGCTTACATAGTGCAGGTTCCTAGAAGAGTAGCCAGGAGAATCCACCGTACCCCTCCTCTTGCTCCTATTGTGTGAGTCCAAGGCCCCAAGAGCATCCTGTCCAGTGGTGGGCTCGAAATATTTTTACTACCACACTGTGGGTGTGGTATGGTGGGCATGGCCAGGGGGAAAGCCCTACATTGCACTCGAATTAGGACTACTTTCTTTCAGAACTTAGAAGGGTGAGGCCAGTCAGAATTTCTGATACCGGTTCTGGCGAACTGGTGCGAACCTTCTGATGCCCACTCCACCACCGGTCATGTCCAAGGACAGCATGGTCAACTCGGGTTAAACTTTAGGATAACTCTGTGTGGGTCAAATGGAACAATGGTCTGTAATGAGGCCACCATCTGGCCAGGTTGAGGAGAGGGAAGTCCTCTTGCTGGCAACTGGCCAAACCCAAAAAGAAAAGAAGGAAAGAGAAGGTTGTCCATGATTCCTGCATCCTTAACTCTTTCTAAGGCTTGCCTGGTGAAGCCTGTTTTGTGCACTGTGGAAACCACAATGCTTAAGGCATGTGTGGGATGGTGAAGTGAGACATTTGCTATAGATCCTTTCCCATTACCAATATGTTTAATCCTCATTTTCTCTTGCTTCTTCTAGTGACAACTGAGAGCAAATTTATTGTAACAGAACAGTGATGAGAGAAAACTGAAGTTGCACATCATGGTAGCCAACTGGTCAGAAGAAAGAATCGAAAGGTCCAGTATTGGAGTTGAGACAACAAGCATCTTATTCTCTTCCTGAATGGAACCTAGCAACGAAGAAAGAAAAATCATCAAAACTGCCACCTCTCAGTTAGTCCATGGAAAGAGAATGTCTGCTACAATTTAATCCCTGAGTTAACAATAACAATCAACTGCATGTAAACACTTCCTTATTTTTCTGTTGTTTTCTAGGGCTGTAATTAATCTCTGGGCTGTACCAGTTCAACTTGCAATGTAAGAAATTTAGTATTCAGAAGAATAAACAGGCCAAAACAGTCATTACTGGCTCCAGATAGCACGGTGTACCTTCAAGATAACTATAATTGAAACTAATGCAAAAGATGTCATTATATGATTTTTACAGCGGTTTCTAACATACTATATTTTATGAGGCCATCCACATAACCATAAATTGTAGCTTTTCCGGGTCCTCAATGAGAAGAAATGAGAAAGAAGAGACAAATTATTAATAGAGACAAATATGAGATGAAAATAAAAGAGAGATCCATTTATAATTTGTTTTTACAAATGGTATGATGTAACCAGACTAACATGTGAAACCAACAGCTATTTGATTACTTTTCAGAGGTGTAGATTTTCTCACCAAAGGCCAGAAAGTGTTTGAGTGTAGCTAAATCTGAAAGAAGTCATTAATTTGAAAGGAATAATTTCTTTGTTTCATTAAGGTTTTTCCTGGTAATTATTTAAATATAGGCACTTACTGTTTATATTCACAGCACTCTATCTCTTCTGCATGTATAGAGAATAACAGAATGGTTCACTCTTTATTATTTCATTTATCAATCAGTGGCGTAGCGTGGGGGGGCAGGGGAGATGCCCCGGGTAGCGGCTTTCAGGGGGAGGCAAAATGTCCCCACCGCTTTGACCTCCCTCTGCCTGGGCTTAGGAAGCAGGACTTCCCAGGCAGAAGGCAGCCCTTTTGCTGCGCCGGTGGCCAGGCTCCCCCCTCTTTGCCTCCTGCCGGCCGTGGCTGCCCTTGCTCTGCCTCCTCCGCCACCTACCCCTGACGAGCGCCCCGCACGTATATGCTGCTCACCTCTGCCCATCCACCCACCCACCCAGCTAGCCATCAGGTGCTCTCCGCCACCTACCCCTGATGAGCGCCCCGCGTGCGCGTGCGCGCTGCTCACCTCTGCCCGCCCACCCACCCAGCTAGCTGTCAGATGGCTAGCTGGATGGGCGGGCGGAGGTGAGCAGCGCGCGCGCGTACACGGGGCGCTCATCAGGGGTAGGTGGAGGAGGAGGCAGAGCAAGGGCAGCCATGGCCGGCGGGAGGCAAAGAGGGGCAGCTTGGCCGCCGGCGCAGCAAAAGGGCCGCCTTCTGCCTGGGTCCTGGGGGAGCAGCGGCAGCAGTGGCAGTGGCGAGTTGGGGGGGAGCAAGTTTGTTCTTTTCCCCAGGTGGCTGAATTCTGCGCGACGCCACTGTTATCAATAGAATGAATTTGTAGAACTAGGGCCTGGTCTGAAGTGAGTATCAAGGGGCAGAAACGGATTCTTTGGTACCCCTAATTAGTGCAAAAATCACTTTAGTGTAGGAGAGATGTGATTAAAGGATTTCTTCATATTTGATAAATACACCTACGATTGATTGCATGCTGTAGTCTTACTGCAAGTGGGGAATTAGCTATCATTCCATTTGATTCTGGAGTGCAAGGAAGAGCTACCTGAGTATCATAACATTTGGTCTGCGTATGTAATAATTCTCAAATGTAGCCTCCAGTTTTTTCAGACATACGTATGTCCTTGTATGGAGAAATAGTGGGCTATCAATGCTGCATCTGCCTGGAGCACCTTTTGTATAGTTTTACCAACTGATTTTTGTAGAGTTTTGGCATTGAATATACTTGTCTAAGATGTTATTTATCCTAAGACAGGTCTTCTTACACAATTATCTTTCAGAATTTTCCTCTTGCAATCATGACCTTCCTGTAATGTCTGTTTTTGTGCAAATTCACTGAAGCCGAAACAAACTGAGGCATAACCATTGTAACTAGAAAGGGTGTAACTAGGGTGTAACGAGAAAGTGAGAAAAACGCAGATTCACTTGTTATGAAGTTGCATTTGGGAATTCAGGTTTCCCTCTGTAAATTTGAATTCATGGCCACATAGAGGTTGGGGAGGAAATTGACAAAGAGTCTGGCTACAGCAGAACACAAGTGAATGGTGTGGGACTAGGTGTGGCTCATCCTCCCACATGAGGCAAGAGATGAAGTGGAAGATGATTGAAGAATCAAAGCACACACTTTTCTCCATTGGTTCAAGTGATCTCACCACCTACTATGTCTACTACATACAGAGATAACAAAGAAATTGGTTTGGCCATTTGGAGAGAATGATTTGGAATTCCATACGATGCAAGGGTTATATGAAAAGAGGAGAAGGACAAAGATCACAAGGGAGACCCAGAGAAAGGTGCAGAGATAACACCAAAGACATTTTACAAGAACACCAAATAACGCCCATGGGCAGGGGAGTAGCCAGCATTCTAGATGGGGGGGGGGGGATATCTTTTCAGGAGGGGAAACAATCTCTCTCTCTCTCTCTCTCTCTCTCTCTCTCTCTCACACACACACACACACACACACACACACACACACAAAGAGAGAGAGAGAGAGAACTTTTCCTGAGGTGGTGGGCTATTAGCTCAGGGGCTGCTGATCCCCCCCCCCGGCCACCCCCTGGCTACGGCCCTGTCCATGGAAGCCACTAGAAATGCCCAAGCAAGAACCTTTGGACACCTGAAGGGGTTAAGGAGGAAATAAATAAGAAGATAGTCTCACCCTATGTCTTGAGAATTCTGTTCTAAATAATTTGACAGAACTGTAACCATGTTTTTTACATACATCTAGATAAGCAGCACCCATGTTGATTAGCCCTTCATAGTCACACCAGGTCAGAATTTCTTATTTGCATTCAACATTGGCAGAGGAATTTCTGGCATTTTAAGCCCAAAAATAGTAAAAAAAAACCCCGGCTCACATAGTATCACATTTTGTGCCCCCCCTTTAAATAAAAAAAGATAAAAAGCTAGAATTTCTATAACTACACTCATTTTGGAATATCAAGCAGAATAAGAGAAGAATATATAGTAATGGAAAGTTAGGTTGTAGAAACATGTAGCTGGTTTCACAGCAAGATTTTCTTTTCAGCAAGTGATGAGAACTCCAAAGCTTTCATGCTGCTATCTAGACATGGGGGGGGGGGGGCCTGCAATCGATACTTTACAATGTGTCATTATCAGGTAACACATAATTCACAGCAGGTAATTAGCAGGTGATAATGAGCATTAAGTCCAATATTTCAAATCATCCTGGAAAAGTCACACCTTCCAGAGAGGTGAGGAAGGCTCAAAGGCAGGAAAAGAGATAAGACGAGTATAGCAGGATGAATATAGTGAAATTGAATTTGACAAAGCTTTGCAGCCATTTGCAGCAAGAGAATTATAGCAATTCTGCTCATGAGGAGAGCACCATCGTTTGATGGAAAAGTCATCAGATTTGATAAGTCATTGCTGTATTATTGTGTCCAATTAGAAAACCCAAGTTAACTAGTCAAGAGACTGCAGAGAAGTAGCTTATTGAAAAATAGCCCTCATCATGTAAGAAATACGGATATCAGGAAAGTTAGAACAAATCTTATGTGAGATGCAAGTTGGCATCTGCAATACAGAATTAGGATCTGAAATGCATTTAGTTAATTGGAATTCTCTGTGGTACCGTTCTTTATTCCTCTGTGTATGGTATATCAAATATCTACATACCTGTTACTTAGGAAATGTATCAAATGGGCTCTGTGCTTTTAATGTTAATTATGCATCAGCAGTTTTGGCTTATAAATACACTAGTATGAAATTAGAACATCAAACCCAGATGTGTCATAAGTAAACCACTTTATAATCATCACACAGCTGCCACTATTCTTGGCTCATTAGCTAATATGATGGAAACCATAGAATCAAAATTCTCTTTCTCTCTTTTAATTGACCCAATTAGTAGTATGAGCAAAACATTGCTTCCATCATCATTCAGTTATAGTCTAGATCAGAGGTTCCCTATGCCCCACAGGGCAACTTCAATTCCCAGAAGCCTAAGTCAGTACATTGGCTGTTCAGTACTTTGCGGAATTGACTTGGACTTCTGAGAATTGAAGTCCAAAACCAAAGGTTGGGAAACACTGGTCTAGATTAGGGGTTCCCAAACTTTTCAGGCTGTGGGCAGGTCACATGGTTCAGCGGGCCAGTCATGTGGTTCCTCCCACCAGAAGCAGAAGTAAAATGTGCCTGCACAGGTGCATTTATGGCAGTGTTTTGTGCGTGCATATTTTACTTCAACTTCCAGGAGCGGCAAGGGTGGTGAGGACTGGGTGGTTTGGGGCTGCAGGCCAGATCTGGCCCCTGAGTCATAGTTTGGCCACCCCTGGTCTAGATAAACACAACACAAGAGAAAGTAGCAGCAAGAAAGGCAGAATTCACTTAGCCAAAATTGTGCATGGCACACTAGGGAACCTGAAACTGCAGGGTCTTTAGTAGTAGAATTAAGCAGTGGAATTTTCTTTGGGGTTTGTTATGTTTTCAAGACAGTTTTTTAGATAGTTCCAAATACCATATATATTTAATACATTTACACATAAAAAACCCTTCTAAGGCTTCTTCTTTTGAGCAACTTTAAGACGAGTGTGAGATTAGGAAGGAAGAGATTTGCTTCTTATGGAGAAGTCATTCGCTTTCCCCTACATAAAAAGGTTGTAACAGCACAATATTGTATTGGTTGACCTCCAATTTGTATCAGAAGGTTGTGAAACCATTTGAACAAATAAGAAATACATAATTACCCTCTTTCATCACACCTCTTCTTAGTGTAGTTGGGTGGATAGCCACCCAAATGCCATCTGGAAACAAGTATCAGAGTGCCAGCATAGTTTTGTACAAAGACAAGAGCCACCATAAATCTAATTAAGATATAGGGAATAAATTGTTAAGAACTATTGCTCTTCTTTATATTTTCATTTGTGGAGAAACACACAGCTTTAATTCTTCATTGTTGATTTTTCTACATCAGTTGATTTTGTAGAGAAACTGGTATTTCCTGTCAAGTGGAGATGATGCCACAACCCAATCATTTTACAGCTAGGACCAAAATTGCTGAAGAAACTTTCTCATTAGTTCCCCAGTGAAAGATTCTTCCTTATCCATTTTATCTTTGGCATTTTTCTGGAAACCTAGTACCAGTTTCAGTGAAGGTACCAATGCCTTCTGTAGCAATAGGATGAGATCATCCGGTCCCATGGGGTGAGGTATCATCAATATGCAGATGATACCCAGTTATATATCTCAGCCCGTGGGGACCCTAGTGATGCAGTGAAAATCCTTTCCAGGTGCCTGGAGGCTGTGAGGGTCTGGATGGGGGACAACGGGCTTCAGCTGAATCCCGGCAAGACTGAGTGGCTGTGGATCGGGGGTCCTGCATTATCTCGGGAGTTACCATCTTTGGTTCTGGATGGGGCGATTTTGCCCCAAACAGACCCGGTGAGTAACTTGGGGGTCCTCCTGGACTCACGACTACTGCTCGAAGAGCAGGTGGCAGTCGTGGGTAGGAGGGCTTTTGCACAACTTCGTGTGATTCGCCAGTTACTCCCGCTCCTAGATCGGGACTCCTTGCTCATGATCACACATGCTCTGGTCACCTCCAGACTAGATTACTGTAATGCACTCTACATGGGGCTGCCCTTGACGACCATTCGGAGGCTTCAACTGGTCCAGAATGTGGCTGCCCGGGTTGTGATGGGGTGTGGGCAGTATGCACATGCCTCCCCTCTGCTTCGGGAGCTGCACTGATTGTCGGTTTGCCTCCTGGTGCAATTCAAGGTGCTGGTTATTACCTTTAAAGCCCTACATGGTAGTGCGCCAGGATACTTCAGAGACCGCCTTACCCCAAGAACATCTGCCCGTCCCACCAGAGCGGACTGGAGAGGCTCCCTAGTTGTTCCATCGGCCAGAGAGGCACATCTCTCTGGCACTAGAAGGAGGGCCTTCTCTGTGTCTGCTCCGGCCCTATGGAACCTCCTGCCTACGGAGCTACGTCTCCAGACAGAGATGCTGCCCTTTAGGAAAAATCTAAAAACATGGCTGGCGGCACAGATATGGGGTGCAGAAGGTATAATGACCCCAGCACATTGGATGATCTGAGTCCCTCTCTTTCTTTTAAATTAGTAGTTGTAGCATCTGGTGTGTTTTTAATCTGTTTTTAATCTTTTTTAGATTTTGATTTTAAATTTTAACAGTTTTAAGGTTTTTAGATGGAAGCTTCTACTTCCTAATCCTGGGCCCTACCTGCTCAGGGAAGGAAAAGACCAACGTCCTCTGGCCGGGAGGAGGAATGGATTTTAGCTGTTTGTACTGTGTGTGTGTGTTGTTGTTGTTTTGTTTTTGTTTTTTTCCTGATTGTAAACCACTCTGAGTCGCCATGGCAAGTGGGCGGTGATATAAATCTAAATAAATAAATAAATAAATAAATATGGAGAGAATATAATGAATTGTATTATAGTCCTTTGGCCAATCTACTACTCCTCTTCTTCCTTGCTTCTACCTCAATTAGTTTTTATAAATCCCCATAAAAACATGTGTTAGCAGCATGAAATATAAAGTGAAGGGAGAAGTTGTCAAATCATGCTGCCATCACCAATGATGGCTAGACACACTACTCCTGAAATGGAGGTGTTTTGGGAGTGTTTTAAGAACGTTTTATTGTGATTTTCATGAACTGTAAGCCACCCTGGGTCACCTCGGTGAGAAGGGTGGTTGATAAATATGAATAATAAATAAATAAATAAATAATATTAAGATTGGGTATGCTCAGGAAACACTTTGGAAATCTACACTCATAAATGGACAGGTACCTTTGGCAGACAGGCAAAAGGTAAGTAGACAGTCCAAGGTCTAATAATCCAGCATTGTACACAGGTGGCCACTCATACATTTATGTGAACACATGTAGACTTGATGTGTTCAAAAATAAATTGCCAGTCCATTTGCAACCTTCACAAAGTCAGTGCTAAAATTCTGAATGGAAATTCTATGTGCATGCCACTGAAAACCTTTCCACAATCGGGAATCTTGTGGTGAACAGGCAAAGAATGATAATGGAAATAGTCCTTGTGATAATGTTGGGATGAGAAGGGATATATGCAAAAGAAACAACCTATACATAATCAATAGGATTCATAATTTAAATATCTCTTGTCCCTGGTTATCCCTTGGCCAAAACTGTTCTGCCTGTTTAGTACTATGTTGCATTCTCCTTACAAATAAGAAAAGCAGCTACTACTCACCCATTGTGCAGCTGTAAAGACCATGAAGGATAGTGAATCTGTTGACATAATGCCACTAGTTCTGTCCAGTGATGGGATGCAACAGGTGCGCACCAGTGCACCAGAACCGGTAGTAACTTTCCCCAGTGAACCGGTAGCAGCTTTTGGGGGGAACCACCTTCGGGACTTACCTTTTCACTGGTTCCCCCACTGCGCATGCACACCAAGCACTTGGTGTGCATGCATGCCTACCATGCTTGGCATGCATGCGTGGCCTCCTTGCTGTCCTCCCAAGCGGGGAGGAGGAAGAGAAACTGCTAGCCTGAAGTTCCCTATAGCCTGCTCCCCAGTGTAAGTGACTAACCTTTGGATTCGGTGTGTCTGTGTGTATTTTAAAGTGTATTTAATACCTTTACCTATATATATATTTTTTAAATTTTATTAGGTATTAAAAAAATAGTACAAAGATACAAAAGTACAAAAGTACAAAAATACAGAAATACATAACAAGACAATTACAGAAATATCTAAACTTATGAAGATCATGTAAAGTATTTTATGCATAACGATATTACGTGTTACATTTACCACCTTTTTAGACATAATCTTCTACACCTTCTTTTCTATTAGCCCATTAACGCCACCCTCGTGCTATATACACTGTCCAGGGAGTTCTGTGCCTTTACAATTTCCAAAAGTCATTCTGTTCTTGTACAGGGGGTATACCCTTTTTTTCCTCCAAAGAATAACTTATAAAAGGTTCCCAGATCCTCCAGAAATTATTACTTTGCATTTTTCCTTTCCTACAATTTATTTCCCAAGTAAGCTTTTCATTTAACGCTAAATCCCACATTTGTATATACCAATCTTGAATATTGATTTGTTCATTACATTTCCACTTTTTGGCTATACATAATCTTGCAACGGTCAACATTATAGTCAATAACTCTTTATTGTTCTTATTCATATCATAATCTCCTATATCTGTTAACAAGATTGTATCTGACCCCATTCCGATCTGCACTTTTAATATATTCTCTATTTCTTTTTCTATTCTTTCCCAAAAAGATTTTAATACCTCACAGTTACACCACATATGCTCATATGTTCCCTTCATTTTTTTGCATCTCCAACATATATCACTCAGATTACTATACATTCTGTGCAGACCGACTGGGGTCCTATACCACCTCCATACTATTTTGTAATTGTGCTCTTTGATTCTGACCGAAATTGTTCTCATTATCCTTCTTTCCCACATCTTTTGCCATTTTTTTGTTGGTATTCTTATATCTAATTCCTGTTCCCAACTTTGTCTTAACACCTCTTGTATACTTTGGCTATTATTCAGGATCTTGTAGATTTTACTGACTAATCCTTTAATACCCATTTCTTCATTCCTGACTTTAGCCAAAAGTATCTCAAATTCCGTACAATCTCTATTTAGTCCATTTTCCCTTAGGAATTTCTTATTCCAATTATTTATCTGAAGGATCTTAAACCAGTCTAATTGTAGTTGCGTGTACAGCTCATGCCTTTTTTCCTGATCTTTGCAAGTGTTAACCCAATCTTTTAATAGTTTTACCTTCTTTTCTACCAATATGTCCCTAATCTTTTTATCAATTTTAATTGGAAAATCCTGAAAATCTTCCACCTCTAAAATCGGTGAACTCCCCGGAGTAAGCTCATTCCTCACTCTGTTCCATGTCTCCACTGTTGTCTTTAACATCAGAACCTGGATCTCCTTTTTTCCTTTTTCCTTTCCATCCCATAAAAACTGCGCCTTACCCTCCTTTGTAAATCCTTTCCCTTCAATTCTTTCCCAGATTGTTTCTTGCCTAATTAAAATCTTTATCACATTTCTTATTTGAAAGGCCCTATAATATTTAATAACGTTGGGAATCCCTAGTCCTCCCTCTTTTTGTGAGAGATACCACAGTGATTTGGCTATTCTAGCTCCTCTATTTCCATTACAGTACCTATTGATCATATTCTGATATCCTTTCAACTCCTTGTCAGTATGTCTTAACGGTAAAACATCAAACAAAAAATTCAATTTAGGAACTAACATCATTTTGCATATGGCTATCCTACCAAACCATGACAAATTTAATTTACTATATTGTGCTATTTTCTTCTCTATTTCCTTCTTCTGTCTTCCATAATTTAACTCTTTGAGTTCGCCAATTTTATGTGATAGCATTACTCCCAAATACCTCATTTTCTGTGTAATCTGCACATTATAGTTCCTTTTTATTAACTCCTCGTCTTCTTTGTTCCCATTAACTAAGATCGTTTCTGTTTTATCCCAATTAACTTTCAGTCCCGTTACTTCCTCGAAGTCTTTCAAATGTTTATTTATTTTAGCTATAGTTTTTGTTGGATGTTTCACCGTTATCAGTGTATCGTCTGCATAGAGGCTTACTTTGATACCTTCCATTCCAATTATGTCCTCATCTTGACGAATTGTATTTGCCAACATTTCCATAGCCAATATAAACAATGATGGTGACAATGGACAGCCCTGTCTCGTACCCGCCTCTAACCTAATCTCATTTGTATAAGATTCATTAAATTTGACTCTTGCCGAACCTTGTTTATATAACTTTCCAATAACCCCTTGAAATTTATCTCCGAATCCATATAATCTTATCAACTCATGAATCGTCACCCATTGTAAAGAGTCAAAGGCTTTGAAAATGTCTAATGCTAAGAATCCCATCTTTTCCTTTCTTTTTTCAGCTAAATCCAGTATGTCCACTGCTCTTCTTATAAGGTCCGCCATATGTCTGTTTTTAACAAATCCCGCTTGATCCTTCTTAATATAATTGGCTATGAAACCATTTAATCTGTTTGCCAAAATCGTTGTAAAAATTTTTGCATCTTGATTGATCAGGGAAATTGGTCTATAAGATTCAATTTTTTCTATATTTTTACCAGGCTTGGGAATCAAAACTATAATCGACCTGTTCCATGAATCTGGAGTTGCATCTCCCTCTAAAATCCCATTATATAACTCATATAATCTCGGGGCAATCCAAGGCATAAAATCTTTATAAAACTCAGCTGGTAAACCATCCTCCCCAGGTGCTTTCTCCTTTTTCAACTTTTTTATTACATCTTCTACTTCCTTCATAGATATTCCTTGCTCCATTTTATTCCTATCTTCCTCTGTAATTTTTTTATTTTGTTGCTGTTCAAAAATTAGTCGCATTTTTCTTTGGTTTACCTCTTTTTTTGAATACAAATTTTTATAAAAGTTTTCAATAAGCAAAGCTTTTTCTTTCTTTTTGTTGCATCTTTTCCCATTCTTGTCTACCAAGACACCAACCTGCCCTTTACTCTTTTTATCTCTTGCTGCTTTTGCCAATAATTTAGAATTTTTATTGCCATATTCAAAATATTCTCTCTTAAGAAAGATCAAATCTTTCTTTACTTTTTCAATATCTTTCCCATCCAACTCTTTCTTGATTTTTTTTATCTTCTGAAATGTTTTCTGGTCCTTCTTTTTAGCATATTCCATGTGAAGGTGTTTTAATTGATGTTCCAATTCCTGATTCCTATTTTGAATTTGTCTATTTCTAATACTATTCAGTTTTATCGATTCCCCTCTAAAGATTGCCTTCATTGTGTCCCAAACTCCTCCCCGACTGACCTCATTATTTTCATTAAATTTCCAGCTTTCCTCCCATTTCTCCATAATTTGTTTCCTCGTTGATTCCTCTCGATATAACTTCGCATCATATCTCCAAATATACCCTCCTTTTTCTATCTCTTTAAGATTTATATTTGCTGTTACCTTTGCATGGTCAGATTCCCTAAATGTCCCGATCTTTATATCCTCAATTGTTTTGACTAATTCTTCTGTTACAAAAATATAATCTATCCGTGAGTACATATCATGCACGTGTGAATAATAAGTATATTCTCTTTCCTGCGCTTTAAGTTCTCTCCAAACATCCTTCATACCCATGAATTTTCTCCATTCTTCTAATATGTACTTTTTACCTCTTTTTTTTGCACTTGTACTGTCAATATCTGAACACATCATATTAAAATCTCCACATAAGACCATGCATTTAGTCCCTTCCTTATTCAAAATTTTCCCCACTTTATCTAAAAATTCTTGCTGTTTGTCATTTGGAGCATAGATGTTAACCAACGTTATCTCTTCTTCCTCTATTTTTCCTTTAATTATTAAATATCTTCCTTCTGGGTCAGCAATAATTTTATTCACGGTAAACCCCAATTTTTCCGAAATTAGGATTGCAACTCCCCTAGCTTTGGATGTCCCATATGCTTTTCCATATATTTCGATTCCCCTCACCACCAAATTATTGACATCTGCGGATTTTTGATGAGTTTCTTGCAAAAAAATTATATCAGCCCTGTCTTTGTTGAGCGACATCTGCAATCTCCTTCTTTTCAGGGCATTCCCTGTTCCCTTCACATTCCACGTTATTATTTTCAGTGACTTAACCATTTGTATCTAACTCCACCTCCCGTTGTTCGTTTCCTTCCCTGGACGTGCTCCCTAAAAACCCTCCTACTTCCCTACTACTAAAGAAATTAAACAAAGCAAAATATAATAATATCAAAAAACTAATTTCACTAAATAAAAAATAATAAAAAACAGACTTACCTAATCTTTCCCTTTCTTCTTCCCTCCCCACATCTTTCTTCCCGATGTCACCTTTGTTCTCCAAAGAGGGGAGGGGGGGGCCGGAGAGAGATGGCATATACTTCCTCCAATAGCTCCCCGACTCTGACCATAATTAAATTTTACTTTTTATCGTCCCACCTGTTCCGCGCTTGTCCCTGGAATGTCCGCTCCTCCCTCTGCTCCTCCCACTGCTCCCTCCTCCTCCCGGCCCAATACCGATCCCATAACACCGACCTTATACAATTCTGTTCTCAAAAGAATCCAATCCGCGTCCGCTCCCTTGATCAGGCCAATTTGTGTTAAATACAGCAATGCATCAGTATTCACATCAAGAACATGCCATTTTTTGTCATAAAAAAATCTCAGCTGTTGTGGAAATCGCCAACCATACTTAACGCCCTTTGCTACCAACAGTCTTGTAACAGGTTTCATTTTGTATTTCCACCTCCTCTCCTCGGGCGCAATATCGTTGTAGACCTCCACATCCAGCCCTTCTATTTTTAGGGCGCCAGACCCAGCTTGCCTAATAAAGGACATCACTTTCAATTTATCCGCCCAATTTGCAAATTTAACTAGAACACTTCTGGATGTCTTCCTATCCTTCCTTCCCCCCACCCTGTACACAGCGCCAATATCGTCTAATCCAAAATCTTTACCCGTTTTTAGTGAGTTCAACCATTCCAGAACTCTCTCTTTCAGCTTGTCTGGCGTCCTCTCAGGCAGGTGACGGATCACAATGTTAGATTTTCTCCACCCCTCCTCCATCATCATCATTTTCCTCTCTTGCGCAGCCATCTTGTTTTCCATTACATGTTCTTGGATATAAAGCTCATTTACAGATATTATAGCATTTTTAACCTCCTTCTGCATTGCATTTGTAATCTCATCAATCCTTTGTGTATTTACTACCACATCTTTCTTCACGTCTGTAAGGGCTTTGGCCAGGCTTTCATATTGTAGCCTGGCCAATTCCCTATCCCTTTTCATTTCTTCACTATTGGCCTCTACTGTTTTATTCAATTTAGCTTGATTTGCATCCAGTTTTTGCATTGTCACCTGAGTATCTGTCATTTTTGCCTGAGTATCAGCCATGTTTTTGGCCAACTGTTGAAGAATTGTCGTTATATTGTCCATCCTTTGGGCCAGGTCGAGGGGGCCCCCTTGCTCTGTTGCTGTGGAATCCGTTGCTGCCGTTGTAGGCTCCATGTTCGGTGATGGAGTGTGCCGCTCTTCCTCTTCTTGCTCTTTACCCACTTCTTGCTCTTTGCCCCTTTTCCCTTTCCGACCTTTTGGCTTCACAACCTCCTCCATTACTTTCCCCTCCCTTCCCAACAAACACCCCAGTGTCTTAATTCAAGCTATGGCAATCAGAATTTACACATGGAAAAATGGTTCGGCCCTCAGAGTCTCTGATAAAATGTTATCCGGCCCCCGGGCCGAAAAGTTTGGGCACCCCTGGTCTAAATCAAAGGCACTTATATAGTTCGGCCCTCGGAGTCTCTGATAAAATGTTATCCGGCCCCCGGGCCGAAAAGTTTGGGCACTCCTGGTCTAAGTCAAAGGCACTTATATAGTTCGGCCCTCGGAGTCTCTGATAAAATGTTATCCGGCCCCCGGGCCGAAAAGTTTGGGCACCCCTAGTCTAAGTCAAAGGCACTTATATATAAGATCTTGTATATTGTTGTTAATTAAGGAGTTGACGTTTAGCCCCCGAGTCAAAATATTACTGTTCTTATCAAAGTTCCAAGGTCTTTTCTTGAAGGCCCGCACTATCTCTCAGAGCCGAAAGAACAAACAGAGACACAACCTGAAGACGAATCTGCTGACAGAGTTTAAAAGGCACTTTTCCCACCGCAGTATTTCCTGGGCATGGCTTGTAGTACAAAGGAATCGCTTCGTCACCGCCCCTTTCAGACTCAACTGTCCGCCATTACTTCTCAAAAAAAAAAAAAAAAGTCGGTAGCCCAAACACCACAGCGATGACCCAACAAGAGCACTTTAATCCCGCTTCATCTGTGTTTTAAAAGTATATATGTATAAAGCTCTATGTACGATTTCTCTCAGGCTGCCTTCTCAGCACTGCCCCCTCAGTTCGCGCTTCACTCCTCTTCCCCTGCCTTTCTTCTGCTTCAGTAGTCCCGGTACGGCTCGGCAGGCAGCAAAACACACACACCTCCACCCGCTGCTCCAACGATCCCGGCGTGGCTCAACAGGCAGCGGGACACACACACCTCCACCCGCTGCCCGGAACACGTGCCTCCGATCCCCGGCTCACCACAGCCTGCCTCCTCTCCGCCGTCCACGTCGTCCTTCCGTTCCACTTCGTCCCAGAAACCTCCAAGAACCTCCGGGAACTCAGCCGCCAACCTCCGTCACAAAGCAAGCTCCGGCACAAAAAAAAACTATTTCCACAGCTCCACCAGGCAGCGGCGAGGTTTGAGTCTTCCGACCCCCCCCTTCCGCCGCCGGGAGCTCAGTCTTCCGTGCCCCGCTCACAATCGGCTGCTCTCCGGATATCTCACCAATTCCGTCCCCCTCTGCACTTCGGAGCAGGACCGCCAGGTATATTTATTTCTATTTTATGTTTATTTATCCCATTGATTCCACATTGGTATGGCAGAGTGAGCGAGAGACGATGTTTCCCCTACGCCATCTTGGCTCCGCCCCCCACCTTTACCTATATTGACGTACTATCACAGTTCCTAAAAAGTCCTGGCGGCCGGCAGGCCTGGCACCCTGGCTTGGAGTTTTTAAGCAAGGTCTTGGAGTTACCTCATCAATAAGCTACACCTGTGCTGTTCCAATTGCTGTTCCAATTGGAGAACTCTTAAGGAGGTACAGCTGTTTTACATTTACATTAAGGCATATTATCCTAGAGAACTGGTACGATGACATCCATCTTGCAACATGGTGCTGCCCAGGCACTTATACTAACAAGTAAGTGACGGGTTTGTGTTTGGGGTGGCTGGGTGGGTGGGTTGATTTGTGTTTGGGGTGGGTGGGAGGGTGTTTGAGTGGGTGGGTGTATTTTAATGTATTTTTTATGTATTTATTTAATTTATTTACGGGTTTGTGTTGTGGGTGGGTGGGTGGGTTGAGGGGTGTGTGTGTGCGTGCTTATTTTTATTTTATTATTATTTATTATTATTTTCCTTTGGCCCTGCCCATGACATCATGATGTCATGATGTTAACTCCGCCCACACTGTGATGACATCACGGTGGGGAAGTAAATTTTTTGACATCCCACCAATGGTTCTGTCTGTGAAACAGTGGTGTAGCATGGGTTTCAGCTGCCCGGGGCAGAGGCCAAATTTGCCGCCCCCTCAGAGGAAGAGCACCTTGGATGCGTGCCTTTCCTGCACGCATCCAAGGACAAGAAAGGTACAGGTGGCAGCAGCAGGGGGGGAGGAATGGTGGTGGTGGGGCACACTTAGGAGCGCTGCCCTTCCGGTGGACCTTCGGGGTCTCGAAGTCCCCTCCACAGAGGCAGACAGGCCAACCTCCAGGCCGGCCATTTTGGTTTGCGGAGGGTGGGGGCTCCAGGCCCCCACCTCCAGGGGAAAGCCACCTGTAGCCCCTGCAAGGTGGGGGGCTGGCAAAATGAGATGGCTAGATGGTATTGTAGACGCAATGGGCACAGAACTGAGTTAGTTGAGGAAGATGGTGGTGGACAGAAGTGCCTGGCAGACAGTGGTCAATGGGGTCGCAAAGGGTCTGAATCAATTGTGCGACTGAACAACAACAAAGACAGAAAACAAAAACAGCTGCTGCTTCTGGCTTTCACACTTGCACCCCAAGGTCAAGCTCTCCTTCTCGCCACCGTTCTTTTGCCCTCCACCTTTCCCAGCATCAAGGCCTTCTCAAGTGGAACATCTCCTCTCATTTGATGTCCAAAGTACTTTAGCTTCATCTTTACTATTTGACCTTCGAAGGAGCAGTCAGGGTTGATTTGTTCTAAGATTGACCTATTTGTTCTCCTCACTGTCCTGGGTACTCTCAAAACTCTCCTCCAACACCACATCTCAAAGGCATCTATTCTTCTGCGCTCAGCTTTCCTAATGGTCCAGTTTTCACAACCATTCATTACCACCGGGAATACCATTGCTTTGACTATGCGAATTTTGGATTGCAAGGTGATGTCTCTACTTTTCACTATGTTCCCCAGATGAGCGCAATTGTTCGATAATTTGAACATTCTTTGGCATTACCCTTTTAGGGATTGTCTAGGTTTTAGGAAATGAGGCAGAGAGAGAGAGAGAAATCCCCGAAGTGTTATGCAGGATCCTTTCCTCCTCCTCCTCCTTCAACAGCCTGTGACCAGCTAAGGGAAAGCTGGGGACCAAGTAAGGAAGGAGGAGGAAAAGATCAAACATAGAACTTCCAGGTAAAATAAGTTCTTATTTGAGAGCCTGGCAGAAGGGAACTCATTGGAGCAAATCAGTTTCTTTTTGGCAGAAGTTACTCTGCCTTGAGGAAGATCTACGATTGGTGGAACCTTTGCAATGTGTCGATGGGGAGGGGGGTAGAATGGGCTTCTTAGACTGTGCTCCCCCTCCTTCTCCTCCTCACGTTCCCCAGAGTCTGTACTCTGCACATGCCTAGGAGCCAGGTTGGAACTCTGCACATGTTCTTAGCCACCCACCAAGTAGCAGAGGCTTTGGACAGCAAAGGGACCCAGTGGAGGTTTTCTTTGCAAATATGGAGGTGAGGTGGTGTTTTATATCCAGTATTTCTGCACATGCCTAGGAGCCAGGAAAGGAAGTAAGGAAAGATGACAGAAATCAAAGGCCCCCCCCCCCCAATTGTGACCAAAAAGGACTGGTGGTTTAGCAGTTAAGATACTGAACTTGATAACTGGAAGGTCAGCAGTTCAAGACCTGAATACTGATGGAGTGAGCTCCTGGCATATCTCCAAGCTCCTAGCAGTTCAAAAGAAAGAAATTTGCAAGTAGATCAATAGGTATCCCTTTGGTGGTAAAGGTAAACAGCATTCTGTACACTCTAGTGTCTAGTCGTGCCTGCCACATGACCACAGAAACATTTGCAGACACAGACAGTGCTGGCTATTTGGATGTAAACAGATAAGAGCACCAAATCCTAGAGTCAGATATGATAGGCTTTTGAGCAAGGGTGACCTTTACCTTTACTTTCCACTGTCTAGTTGTGCCTGCCACATGACCACGGAAACATATATAGACAGTGTTGGCTCTTTGGCTATAAACAGAGATGAGTACCAAACCCTAAAGTCAGATACAACTGGCTTTTGAACAAGGGCAACTTTTACCTTTACTTTATGGCATCTAGTCATGCCTGCCACATGACCATGGAAACATATGCAGACAGTGCTGGCTCTTTGGCTGTAAGCAGAGATGAGCACCAAAACCTACAGTCAGATACAACTGGCAAAGGAGACATTGACTGACCTGCCCTCAGCGACTCTCTTCTTGGCCCTTGGGAAGCTCTGGCTCAGTCCTAGCCTAAGCCCACTCCTCAGGGCTTTCTACATTACACTGGCCACCCATCTCACACCCTGCCTCCCCCCTCCCCCAATTTATGGCTTCAGCTGATAATAGCCAGGATCAAACTAAAGAGCGAGAGGAGGAATATGAAGCAGCCATTAATTGCAAACCCACCCACCCCAACCAGGGATAGGAAGGGGGGGAGTGGGCTTAAGATATAATTAGCTGTTTATTGAGAGCTTGGTTGGAGGAGGCTAATTGGGGGCGGGAGAAAATAGGAGTTGTAGTAGGTTGATGGATGGAGAGGGAAATCAGTAATGTTTTCTTTTTGCAAAACTTACTCTGCCTTGAGGACAGTTGAGGGAGAATCTTGGTAATAGCAAGAGACGATCTGAACAGTCAGGTTGGGGGGCGGGGGAGGAATCCCTTGGTTTCATCTCCCTCGGCAGAAATTTCCCTTTCGCCTCTTGGAGGAAGGAACCACCAGCAGCAGCACAGCCCCTCCCCCTTCCTCCTCCTTCTCTGCTGCCGGGAGGAGGGGAGGGGAGGGGGAGGAAGAGAGATCGCCCTCCTTCAAAAGGATTCAGAAAAGGCTGCACTCGCGTCTCTCTCTCTCATACACACACACACACACACACACACACACACGCACACGCACGTGCCCTCTTCCTCTGCCTTCCCAGGGATGCCGCCCCCTTGAAAGTGCCGCTGGGGGCGAGTGTCCCCCCCCCCGCACCCCCCTAGCGACGCCACTGCTGTGAAACTATACTGAAGTGTGCTGAGGCCCAAATCTAGTTAGTTCAACTATGTCTGATTTATTCAACTAAGGTTACAAACTTAGCAACGACATCAAGTCCTTTGGGAAAGCATGATATTGTGAGGAAGGCAATGAGTCAGACTGATATATGAGGGATGTTTATGAAAAGAGAAAGAAGTAGAAAAGACCTTGCTCTTATTTCAAAAAGACACTATCAGCCTGGCATCAAGAATTCAATACAACACCAACTATAGCTTGGGGATTGGAAACAACAACCACACAACAATGAAAGCACACCCTAAAGACATAATCTCAATCCTCTAGATGAATCTATATCAATTTAAAACTCAATTGTTCTAGTTTACAATACTTTTGCTTCTATAATTAGCAGTTTTCCTACAAATGTATTAACTGGGATCGTCATTGTATTATAAACATACTGAAGTCATTGCCTACCACCTTAGCACATTTGAAAGCATTATTTCTTGATTTTCAATTTAGCTTATATCACCAAAAACATAAGTAGCACTATATGTTCTTGTCTGAGAAATTCAGAGCTGATATATGTAGCCTATTTTTGTTTCTAAGGTATTGTATACAAGCGAATCTTTTTTTCTTTGAAAATTATATTAAATGTCACTAGTAGGTGAACAAAGGAAACAGTCCAGGAATAAACAGGTGTTTATGATTATATGTTTATCCCTTCAGATAAAATGCTCCACTTAGTGCTTGGGTGCTTTTCTTCCAATTGTAAATCTCACTGTCAGTGCTTTGTGACAAATATTCATCACATGGGAAGGTAAGTGAAAGAGTATGGTAATTCTTGGGTGCAGAATTATACTTCAAAACTTATCCACTGTTAGAAAGAGCATAATATATGACATGCACAGCATTTGCATATAATTTTCAAAAACAAAGCAATGGCTTATGGCAAATTTAAATGGGATGCCACGTAATAGCTACTTAAATACATATTGATGACACCTGTAATTATAGGAGAAAACAAATGTCCTTCATTTTCACAGGCTGTCCACCATTCATGCATAAGTGAAAATTTTGGGAAGCATTGGGGTGACAGTGCAGGGCTTTTACAATCCAAAATCATCTGTAGAATCATAATTTTCCCACTTGGGGGTGGTGGTGAGAAGTATAGGATATGTCTGGATTTGTCTGTTCCATGCTGATGGAACATGAGATACAGTGTTACCTTGTAAGATGGTGTTCTGTGTAGATGGATCTGCCATACTGCCCCAGCATTTTTGCGTGTTTCCTGGTAAATTCAACATTGTTCTAGCCATCCTCAGGTCCAGCCAGTATGTACTCATATTTGTTCAAGCTGGTGAAAAGGCATGTTTTTAAGCTTGCTGATTCAATTCACTTTTCTGTGAGTCACAATACAAGCAAAAAACAAGTGATAAAGTGAGCTGAGGATTTTCAATACAGTAAAACCTCAGATAATGCTAAAACTTGGTTCCACAAGTATTAGCATTATCTGGTTTTTAATGTTAAAATCCTATAGGATGCATCAGATAACATTAAAACTCCATAGAGATACATTGTAACCGGCACAAGCTTTAGTGAACGTTATCCAATGCATCCCATAGGATTTTATCGTTATATGATGCAATTTTCCCCCAATATTGTTTAACGTTATGCGATTTTAGGGTTATCTGATGCAAACGTTATCCAAGGTATTGCTGTACTCCACAATGAACATAATGAAGGACAGGTGCAGGCCAGTAAAGGGGCCAGGTATGTCCTCTGCTAGTGCCAGGTTCCTCTGACTGATTGGTAGCCAAGGAGAGCCAGAAAGGAACTGTTTACTTTCCATAGATATCACGGAAGTTTGAGAGGCCAGCTCTGAACTTTTGCAATATTCAGTACAGCCATGGGCCGATGATGAAGATGGTGAATGAAATGAAATACTCTTCTGCTATGAAATGCTCTCCTGGCAGTACCTACTGGCATTCAACACAGACTGCTCAGCAGTTGAGACTGCTGAGCAGCGGCTGAATATAACCAAAGTATTCTGGTTGTGAAACTGTCTCCATAATTACTGATAGACATTTTAAGGAGAAAACCCTGTATGTATGCAAATAAGCATGAATACATGAATGCTCTGCTCTTTCTCTATATTTTTGAGCAGATTTGCTGAAATATGCTTTTTTCTCTCAGCAGTCACAATGTTCTTGAAAATTAATTTAGTCTGCCTAAAACACTCAGGGAAGTCTGTGCAAAAAATTCAATAAAAATAAAGTGGCGAAGATTAGAAATATTTCTTCAACAGCTTTAATTCTCTTTTGTGTTTTCCTTTAGAGTTTATTGTAAGCCCATAAATATCTGACAATATTAGGATGAACATGATAATTTTTTAATTCATGAAATAAATATTATTGGGAAACATTGCCAAGAAGCAGCTGGTCTAGTTCTTTATGTTTTATTACTAAATACAGCCATTTCCTTGGAAATATCCAGGATTTAGGGGGGGGGGGGTCACATTTATTAATGATGCACTACATTAATTAAAAAATTCGTTTGCAATAAATCTTTCTGTCTAAATAACTGAGAAATATAATTTAAAAATCCCAGGAAAGAACACTTTTGTAGGGAGAGAGTTGCCGAATGAATGGTAATCCTTTGTCTAGCACAGGTGTTCTCAAACTACAGCCCATTGCGCCGAATAATCCAGCCCCCATCCTCACTCCAGTCACCGCTGCTGCTGCTGCTGGAATCATCTGTGAACTCATTTATAGATTCATTTATGGCTGTTGTAAACACATTTATGACAGCCACCTACTAATGTACGGCTATTGTAAATGCATTTACAACAACCATAAATGAGTCTGTGGCTAATTCCGGGGGGAGCAGTGGAAGCAGTTGTGGTTGGAGCAACAGTCAGGCCTGCCAACTGTTTGAGGGAGCATGACCTGGCCACCGACTTGAAAAGGATGAGAACCCTTGGTTTAACAAAAGTGGGATGGACATTTCCAGGTCTGCTCAGAAGTAGGCAAAGAGAGTAATGAGTTAATTCTGCTCCACACCACCCCTGAATGATGGAAGAAGGTGTTGGGACTCTTGACTCTGTCTTAAGTGAAGATAGCGGTGTGCTGCCAACTCAATTCTGACTCATGGCAACCCTTTTCACTGTTTTCTAGCTAAAGAGTACTCAGAAATGATCTACCATTATCTTCTATATATATGTATATACATTTTTTTCAGGAGTTAAATTCCAATGCTAAAAAAATCTTACTCAGATCAAAAAGGATTCCTAGAGAACCTTAGAACCTGGTGAGGGGAGGAGATACCAAGTCAATTCTGAGTTATTGCAACTTTTTCCAGAGTTTTCAGGCTGGTTCTTCTGGTATCCTCAATAGAGAACTGATCTCACAACCTAACTCACTGAGCTATCCAACTAGCATCCCAATATTAATTGCAAAATGACGAACGCTGAATCTACAATCATGCTGAATCTGTCTTCACTACAAGGGCAACAGAGAAGTAAAATAAATGACAATTAACAAGTAAAATGCTCACTTAAAATTTAAATTAAAGTTCTACATGTGTAAATTACAAGTTTGCATATATAAAACAAAAGCAAGCGATCATAATTCCTAGTACTGTTGATTAATATGATTACAATTCAATACATAACCATCTGCACCAACACAGTAAAAGTGTTGGGTTCATGCCAAAACAAAATATCTTTATAGATAAGCTAACTTGTAGTCTGCCAATCTGGATCATCAGATGGTCTCTTCTTTCTCGTGTCCTACAATTGTTTAAAAGGAGGCCTAAGTAATTACTTATTACCCAATTCATTCTGATTTACAGAGATCTTTTCCAGATTTTTCTAGTTGAATATTACTCAGAATTGCTTACCAGTCCTTCTACTGAGAATGCTCTGACACTGTGCAGATTGCCCAAGAATTATGCACACTGGCTCACCTCTTTCCTAAGCAAGCTAAGTAAGCAATATCCTGACCTCTGCCTCTGAAGCCAGGTAGCCTCATCACTCTGTTAACACTGCTACTCCTTTTCTCCATCAGGCTGAATGCAATGAAATGTCTATAACTAGGGTCAGCAAACCTGGCTCTCCAGATGTTCCTGGACTTCAGTTCCCAGAAGCCTTGATCAGCAGGTGAACTGACATGGGATTCTAGTAATTGAAGTCCAAGAACACTTGGAGAACCAAGTTTGCTGACCCCTGGTCTAGAAGTTGTCAACCCACCCTAAGAGATTTTCTACTGAGCATGGTCCAATGGCTAATTTGAAGAAGAGAAAAAGGAATAGCTACACAATGATGCATTTCCTTCTTAGTACTGAAATTTAGTCCTACAGCATTGTAAAGACATCACTTACAAATAAATGTTTGGTGGACCAAGACATTTGTCATAGAGGATGGAAATTTCTAGAGTGTTTTCTTAGCTTCTGACATACAGAAAACCTCGACATACATGATGTTATTCGTATGTTGATTTTTTTCATATGTCGAACCCCGATTTCCCATAGGAATGCATTTAAAAAAAATTGAAGTTTCCTGAGCTCACCAAAAAAAAGCCAAACAAAGTTTAAAAGCCACTTACCACAGCAGTGGCTGGAATTGCACTGTTTTTCTGGGTTTCTGCACAGGCTCCCTCACTTCCCATGGTGGCACAAGACTTTTAGAAGCATAACTGTTCCATTTTGGGATCTTTCCCTCTGCACAGTTCATTAGAATTATGTTTGTGTTGCCTTCAAGAGCAAAAGACATATCTCAGCAGAGTACTATTGTTTTGCAATTACCTATGATCAGAAGAGAGGGAAATGATCCAAAATGGAACAATTATGCTTCTAAAAGGCATGCATCTGCCTGGGAAGAGACGGAGCCTATGCAGAAACCCAGGAAACAGTGTGATTGCCAATGACAATGACAACAACCAAAACATAAGCAGTTGGCGCCACAGAGGCTAGATTGTACATCAAATTTTCCTATTAAAATTGTATGTCAAATTGGATTTTCCCCAAAATTTCCATTCGTGAGCTCAGGAACACTTTTTCTACATGGCTTGAGAAATTTTACAACTTTGTGTGGCACAGTTTTTGCTGAACACAGAAGTAGTTAGGTTCCTTGTAATTTTGAAAAATAATCTGCCCATCAAATTTAAAAGTGCATTCCCAAAACTATTATATTTAAGAAGGTACTATCAGCATTTCTATTATGGTCTTTATTTTTCAGTCACTTGTGACACAGATGAAAAATGCGACACAGATGAAAAATACGACACAGATGAAAAATGAATTCTTTCCAATACTTTGGTTCAGGCAGGAAAATTCAACACAGTGAACAGATATTAGAGAATACATACTGTGCACTGTGCTGTCTCATCTACTTCTTTTATAGCCATTTTAACTTGAAGTTACATAGCCCTTAATGATGCCTTGCCAATTTCTTGATCTCATGGGAGCTTTAGGAAGTTTCTGTTTCTTAAAATGGCATGCATTTGCAGTATTGGCAATCAATTTTGCCCAAATATGGGTGTTGAGAGATTTAGGAGGCTTAGGTTGTGTGTATCCCCAGCCTTCTTAAAGTTTCTTCCCCAGCATGTCTTTTTCTGGCCCTGATTGCCTAGAGAAAGAACACTGTATGTGAAAAGCAGACAGCGTTTTCTACCACTATACCATGTTGACCTGCTGTGGACCTTACTATTTGCCTGGAATTCCAAAATGTACTCAGAAGAACATGACCACTACTAGTTGTATATTTCAGTCAACACATTTCCCATTTACAAAACCTGTCTTGTCAAATAATAGAGAGAAAATACTTTGACCTTTCCAAGACTGAAAATGCCTTTCTGGCCCAGGGTCCAAACTCAAATTTGAGAAAGATCTCAGATGCCTTACTTAGAGGGGCTAAAGTCATAAGGTAAGATCAATTCAAAACAAAATAGGCAGGGAAGATATAAATCTTTTCTGTTTGTTCTGGTACAACAGCTTTCATGTAAAACTTCCACAGGTAAGATTAGGGTCAGGACCAGCTAATTTTCACCCCAATATAGTTTTCAGTGCTATGTAGTGATTAATTAGTCTACTAACTGTATAAGACTTACCAAAAAGAAGGGGGGAAAGAGAAAAGGGAGAGAAATTGTCTAATTCTAACTAATAATAACATAGCAATTTAATTATTGCAACAGAAAGGGTCAAATTAATGCAGTTTGCAGTTGACTAGCATCTTTGATCTAGTTTGCTGAACTATTTTGAAGAATACTGTGATCTTCCTGGTGTGTGTGTGTGTGTGTGTGTATTTGTTTTATTTTTTATTATATATTTTTCTTTGGCTCCACCCATGACATCATGACGTTGGCTCCACCCATGATGTCATGACATTGGCCCCACCAACGACATCTATGACATCATGGTGTGGTAGTAAATTTTTTGACATCCCACCACTGAGGACAGGTTTCCCATGGAGCAGGATAAAGGCCATGGAATGGAAGGCTCAAGGCCCCAGATGCTTTATGTGGTCATTTTCTAAGTATTAATTTACTACCAGACTGGCCTTCACTTACAAAAAGAAAGTTCCAGGCTTGTGGATGAATGTAAAATAAACATCAGCAATACAATAAAACACAACTGTAGAACTCAGAGGGGTAAAACAACAACTCATTAACCAGCTGTGTCAATATTTGTTGATGCTGCTGAGTGATAAGCATGAGTGCATCAACAGAAGTTTGTTCTAAAAAAATAGCCAATATTTATTTCATGTATTTATGGAATTTATATTACAGATTTCTTCCAAGAAACAGAAGATAGCGTAAATTACTTCCTCTCCATTAGTTTATTCTTACAACAACACTTGCTAGGTAGTCAGGTAGGCTGAGAGAAAAAATGGCTGGTCCAAGATACTTTGGTGACATTTATGCTTGAGTAGGGATGTGAACCCAGAACTTCCCAGTCTTAATCTGACACTATGACCACTACATCAGTTTGGCTGCTAAAAACAAGTTTTTAATTAGCAACATAAGCCATTTAGCTCCACATGTAAGATAGGAGAAAGTATAAATACTTTAGGATCAACCGTTTTCTCCCATTTATAATGTGTTCAATTTCTATAAATTCTGTTTTTTAATGTATAACTGCATTACCTGAATCACTTCTGGCAACATCAGTCTTTTGATGGCATTTGTTTCCCAGGAAAAGCTATATGTTCTCATGTTAGATTTAACAACCAAATAACTCCAAACAGCATGATTTAAAAGCCATTTTTATTTCAGATGCCATACATAATCACAAAAGTAATTATAGGAAGGAGCAACAACAATCTAATTCCTAGAAGAAAGACTAAATGAAGTAATTTTATGCTGGCTAAGTGAAATGAATTATAAAACTGGTTTTGTCAATCTATATTTCAGCATTAATATACAAACTGAATTTGCTGTCAACTTTTAAGAACCATCTGGAATATAGGCATATAACATAGTTGTGGACAGACATAGAAGTAACTTCTGTTAAAATGAATAGGCTTACTTCTAGGTAATATGGATTCTTTTCTTTATTTCTTAATTTACAATTATGCACATATGTCAAATATAGGTGAAATTTAAAACAGATTAAAATGTGAAAAACATTGACTAATTTTGACCAAAAGCAGGTTATTTCAGAAGGTTTATCTTAGCCATTTACAAAATCTTTGGTACAACTAGTAAGGCAAAAATTGCATGCACATAAATGTTGCATTCATTGAATTTTTCCAGGTTCCCAGAAAATTTGTCCTTGTAATCCAAGTCATCCCATTTTAAAAATTATTTTTGATCTTCCTTCTTCACTTCCAAGTCTTCTAAGTGACTTCCAAATGATCCAGCAGAATCTTGCCTTGGTGGGAAATACTTTTCAGCATTAATCCATTTGGCAAGATATTTTTTCTCTATATATAGGTTTGGCCTAGACTCTTCTGGTTAAATATTTAGAACTTGAAAGGTGTGCAGAAAACTTTTCCTTGATTTTAGCTGTCGTCTAGGTAGGAGGTTGGGGTCCTAGGAGTGGATGGGTAGGTTTCAGTCAGCCAGTAATTATCCTGTATGACTCATTTACAGCTACATCCACTTGTTTGGCATGTGCTGATTTATATCATACAACATTAGCATATACTGCTGTAGAGTAACACATGGACAAAGTTTGTTGTTATTGTTTGTGAATATGCATCCCAGTTTGACCCAGTCAGTTTCTAGTGGCAACTTTTCTTGTACATCAAGGTTTAATTCAGAATGATCAATGTTCTAAAATCTTGCCTTCATAGCTAACTCACAGCTTAATCTCTTCTTTGTATTTTAATTTGAATGTTCAGAACTGTTTTTTTAAACGGTTTGTTTTCAGCTGGTTAGAAAAATATCCATACTATGTGGATGGTAAAAGATACAGTTGTATCTCGCTTAAAGAGCATAATGTGTTCCACAGGATTGCTCTTTAAGTGAGTTTGCTCTTTAAGTGAAACACCATTGTAAGTGATCAGTTATGACTTCTGGTGGGGGGGGGGATTGCGAACCCCGATTTATTTGTTAAGCAAGTTTTTGGTTGGTTTTATTTGTTAAGCGAAGTGAACATTCAGAGAAAATTTTGCTCTTTAAGTGAGTTACTCTTTAAGCAAGGCACTCTTTATGCGAGGTTTGACTATACAGTATAAGGAAAGTTCTCCTAATGCAGAAGCTAACTGGTGTTTGACTGGGCTGTCAAGGTAAGATCATCTGCGTAATTGAAACTCATGAAGTACTGGAATGTTAATAGATCATTTGTGTAAATGTTAAAAGGTAATAGTGTCACAATACTACCCTGTGGTTCCCTTGATTTCTCATCAGCTGGGCCTCCTGTGGAATTAAAGAAAGAATCTTCAGTTTTGTAGAATAGTGACTATTTATTTTAGTCCATGATATTTAGCAAGGAGTTCGAGTTTTTTGACCAACTGTTGATGGTGGAAAGTGTCATATGAACTGTAGGTTAAGTGCACAGTAATATAGGTTGACAGGGATTTTTTTATATTGAAAGATTAAATTCCATCGTGAAACTTCAATGAAGGTGAATAATATGGAAAATCATAAAAAATACCACATACACTTATTGCTGCAGTGCTAACTACATTAATGAGGAGCAAACAGATGTCTTTCATCATCATCATCATCATCATCTTTGATTTGTCTTTTACCCCATCAGGTGTCAAGGGACAGATGTCTTTAAAGGATTTTATTTCAAAAAATTCACCTGGCATGCTATTCCTGCTGTGTTTATCTTATGTCTTTTAGTTAATTGCTTATCTAAAATTCCAGTCTCTAAATTCTAGTTTGTAATTATCTTCTTGTCTCCCTTGTGCTACTGATTTGTGGAAGAAATTCCACTTTTCTTAACTTTAGTAACAAAACCATACTTTGCCCAGTGGTTTATGTCATGACTTCCTGGCACAAGTGACCTCTCAGTTTTGTGTTTATGACTGTTCTTTATACACAAATATTCGAGGGGCAGGGTTGGTTATCTAACTCACTATCATTCACCCGATGTCAGCTCACTAATTATGTTTAAATTGACTTGAGCATTATTCAGTGGCGGAAATGCACAGAATAGAAATGTTAATAAGAAAACAAGAAGAACAATATCATAACAATATACTCTCCTTGTGGATAGCAGCAGATGTTTCAAATGTCCTTTGAGATGAAAAGCGAGCCAGCATGCTAAGCTATCATTTAATGTTCCATATTAAAAAAGGGGGTGAGTGAAGGCAACAGGGACATTTTATAGCCATGGAGTGTACCTAAAGCTACCTGTTTACTTTAACCAATATAAGTAAATAGCTGATACTCCATACACAGAAAACACACTCACACATACACCAGCAAAGAACCAAGTCTAAAACAATCAAGAAGAGGGAAATACATTTTAGAGATGCTGAAAACAGTGAGCAATTCACCCTCCTAACCCTTCTACTACAGCAGAAAGTCTTAATATCCTAAAGCCCTGTGCTGCCTTCAAAGATGTTTTTTTGCAATTGAATCAATGAGAAAGACGTGAACAGAAAATTATAACCATTTAGAGGAACATTAGAAAAGAGGAAATTGGATTTACTTGGCACAGTGTTCTCTTGTCAAAGTACTGTACAGAGAACAAATGATCTCGAGGGGTTTGAAATGGCAGAACATTCCACCTTTGGCTTTTAAGGGGAATTTTTCAAACAGAAGTGGGAGCACATTTTAAATGTATGATCCTTGTGTTTGGTATTATTCATTTATGATGAAAGAAAGAAACTTTTGGATGGATTGCCAAATAAGGGCTCAGGATCAATACAAACTGTAGCAGTAATTTTAAAAAGTGTATCTGGAAGAATTAGAGGTGTAGAGAGGGGAGGGTTAGAAAGGGGAGGGTGACTGTTCATAGAGATTTTCCCATTTCTCTGAAGGGGGTTTGCTACATTTCTGTATCACCTTTTCCCCAGCCAAATAGAAACATGAGTTTCTAAACAAGGCAAGGGGGGTAAATGTAGATTTTTTGGGGGGGCAGCCCTTTATCTGAGTAGTTGGGAGGAGACATCCAGTCAACAACCAACCAGGAATGAAGCATGCCAATCTCCTACCTCACCTTTAAGAAGCATCCATAGCATAAACATGTGCCATGACTTTTGGACTCTCGTTTATATAAATTATTTTGCTCTACCAATGATTGGTGTATAGCCTGAAGAAGTCACAAACGCTCACAGATTGTTTGATTTTTTTTAGTGATCTGAACAGAATCATCTATCACTGCATTTGTATTGTTCATAGATATACAGTAGCTTCTTACATAAATAGGGGTTTTACATAAATTGATGCATCTCCATAGGGATGCATTGAAATTGGTTTTCAATGCATCCCTATGGAAAATTGCACTTTGTGCCCCTAGTGGCTGAGATGGTAATGTCAGGCATTTTCACACACACACACACACACACACACACACACACACACACACACACACACACACACACACCTTTTAGGCTCTTCTCCAAGGTGTGTTCACAACTAAAGCCCTGGAGAAACCTCGTGCGAACAGGGGAAGGGAGCAGATATTCCCCTCACACTCTCCCAGTCCCGGCAGAAGCAAGCGGGGACTGCAGAAAATCATCGCTGCTGCTGCCGCTGCTGCTGCCTCTGCCTCCACTGCCACCATGATAAATGATATCTTGTGACTTTTGGGGGTGGGGTGGGTGGCGCAGGGTGGAATTTTAGCTTTTAAGATGGTGGCGCCACCATCTTAAAATCTAAACACACCAGGAAACTCAATTATTATTATTTTGCATAAACCAGGACATGGTTTATGCAAAAAAAAAAAAAAAACACAACTTACATAAGTTGAATTTTACATAAGCAGAGGCATACGTAAGTCAGGGTTTTACTGTAGTTTGTCTGAATGAAGGCCACTGAATGTGGGCTTGCAAGAAAATGTTCCAAGTTTTGTGACAAATAAGTAACCCTAGAAGCTAGTCAACACATTGCTTTTAATAGACTTTAATTCTAAACAAAAGGGGAAAAAATCACCATCAGGTTCTGACAAAGGTTTATGACAAAGATTATCTTTCAAGAAGTTAATTATGTTCTGGATATAAAAGAATACATATAAAACCCATTAACTTAACTAATGCCCATATAGTATTGTAGAATCCTAGGGAGTATTCAATCTAGGCAATATGTTGTTTACACATTTTATGTGACTCTCAGTCTGCATATACGTTGTTAGTATCTTGGATAGTAGATGTTACCCACTGGTTCTAGTTTCATAATTGCTCTGGGAATAAACAAGCTAAAACTAGTTAAGCATTATGCACCGACATCAGTTTTATCTGATAGCTTTTATTACATGGGGCTTTTTTTCCCTCTTGTATTACAAGACAAATATAAGCAGAGAATATGAAGAGGTATATGAAAAGTAAATTATAATGTTAAGGCAAGACATTTTGGGTTATATTTATGTTTATATGTTTATTTATTTAGTCTCATTTATTTCATGCCTTTCTCTCCATGAGAAGACTCAAAAGTTTAAATGAAAGTAAAATTTAAAACAAAATCAATTATGCATTAAAAATTACACTCTCATAATAATTCAAATATCAAGTATTTAAAACATTAACTTTAAAAACAAACAAGCTAAACAAGCTAAAAAAAAGCACATACAGACTCAGTTAAAAGTTGAATGTTAAAAATTAAAAGTTATTTAAACTTTGTAGAAGTACTTATTTCAGGTGAATATTTGAAGAGACTTCAAAAACAAGGGCTTTTATTTCCAGAGTACAAAGCAGATCAGGTTCTCTATAATTTAGAAGATATTAAGGGTAACAAAACAGAAATGTTGGCTCTGTAATCCAGCTTTTTTTTTTTAAAAAAAGGATGATATTTGTAAATAAACTTTTGAACTGACTCTGTTGGCAGCGGCGGCAGCAGCTACTCGTATCCGAGTACACATTTTCCCTGGATGTCATTTTCTCAGCTGGTCGATGTGTCTCTGGTGACTCCAGAAACTGATCCTGGCATGGAACATGCATCCACACACAGTACACTGAATAAATGGTGGAGGACATGATTGGACGAAGCTTACATGCGTGTTTGCGTAGCCTCTTCATGTCTGCAGCAACATGAACTGACTCCACATGAAGAGCATGTGACTTTGGTGTGGTCATGTTGACAGGTTAGTGCAAATATTAATTTTGTGGTATGATAACACCAATGTTGATTTGAAGCACATTTGGGATACCTGCCCATAGTTCTGAATGAACCTTGGAAAAATAAAGTAGTGGGAACACTTGACGAAGAGATACAGCTTCAGATTTCACAAGCAACCAAATGTGAACAATGGTTATTTCCAGTGATGGGCAGCCAAAATTTTACTACCACACTGTGGGAGGAGATGATGTTGTAGATGGAGCCAATGTCATGGGCGGAGCCAATGTCATGACATCATGGGCGGAGCTAACGACGTGGGCAGAGCCAAAGTAAAAAAAAAACATAAAAATAAGTACACACAAAAATACAAATTAAATAGACATAAAAACACATAAAATACACATAAAATTCATAAAAATACATATTAAAAATAAATACACATTAAATAGACATTAAATACACATAAAGCACATAAAAATACACATTAAATACACATAAAACACATAAAAATACACACTAAAAATAAGTCCACATTAAATACACATTAAAATATACCCACGCACCCCATGCCCAAAGGCGAGTCACTTACCCTGGGGAGCATGCTGTAGGGAGCGTCAGGCTAGCAGCTGCTCTTCCTCCTTCCTGCTTGGGAGGACAGCAAGGAGGCCACTGAGGGCCTCAGCAGCAGCCACTGGTTTCTCCATGGTTGCCCAATGCTCTGCACTGCCACACTCCAAGCAACAAATGGCTGCTTGGCTCAGCAGGCAAAGCGCTGTAGGTGCGCATGCACACCAAGTGTTGTAGGTGCGCATGCATGCTGAACACTGTAGGTGCGCATGTGCAGTTGGGGAACTGGTGAAAAGATAAGCCCCTGAGGTGGTTCCCCCCAAAAGCCGCTACCGGTTCTCCAGGACAATGGGGAAAGTTACTACCGGTTCTGGCGAACTGGTGCAAACTGGCTGCTGCCCATCACTGGTTATTTCCATGGAAACATGTTATTCATAATGATTCAGTTTTCTTCTGAGAAAAGCTCACCAGGCATAAAAACAAATTTACATCAGTATCCATCGCCACACTTTTAAAAAAAAAGGGAGCTGGCAAAATATGTGTAACATGAAGGACAGGAATTGAACTGACAAAAGATTGACAATTCAAGTCAAAGCCAAGACTATTCTTAACTGTCCTTATTTTTTTTCTGTGAATGTTTTGAAGATGTATCACTCTTTGACACATCAAAAGCTGTTCCTTCTGGCAAAAGAAGAAATCCTGGCTTCTGTTATAGCCTTAGAATCATGACTCTCTTATTTGGGCCCTTGTGAAAATTCAAGTGTCCAGTGTTACATTAGTAAAATCAAGGACAGCATAAAAGAAATTTCTTACCTCTCACTGCTGCTCTTCGAGTTCCTCTCCAAAAGCAGGGATTGGGGGCTCCAGGGAGGAGGTTTTTCACCAGTGGAATGCCACTTTGGATCCCATTCTTAGTGTTTAAATGAGCAAATGAAAAGGGCCTTCTGACATTTGCAAGAAAAAGTCTGAATTCACCCCCTCTCTCCACTGGTTGGCACCTATCTCTTCTGCTTCCTCCTGTACCCATGAAAGATACCTCTGGGCACACTTGAAAAGCATTAGTGTTAAAGGCAAAGTATAGATGCAAGCCTCACAATCTTCAGGGAGTTTTCTTCTATGTCCTTCACATGGGTAGCTGCTTGACATTGAGTCAGTTGATTGGTTCAACTCTGGCTGACAGAGGCTGTCTGGGATTTAAGGAAATATCATTTATCAGCTATCCCTAGATAATTCTAGTATTTCCTGTGGTCTTGTATCTTCTCTCCCATGCCTAAACCTGCTCAGCGTCCAAAACCAGACAAGAACTGGTGTGTTCAAAATGATATTATACACTGTGGGGCAGCTATAAGTGTGACTGGCCAAAGGGTCAAATTGTGACTAAAGATTTACCTAGCATTTCTTTGTCACAGATGCAAAATCATTGATAGTCATGACTAGTGATATTTCACATGCCTTTTGACATTTAGTTAAGATCTTCTATTCACTAAGGCTTTCAGTTAATTAAGTAGCTGATTTCCCTCTTGGTCTGCTGCTTTCTATATGGTACTTATACAGTTTTACTCTGCTACTGTGAAATATTACCTTTATTAATATGATCTGGATTTCAAACTAGGTTATTACTCACTCATTTGTTGGCCAAGTTGATGAAAAGGCAATATACAAATGACACAAATAAATACAGTATATATAAGTTTCAGCCATGCATGTCACTGCCACCATGGTGAATTATTATTCTCATTATGTCAATTAGAAACTCTGGTCTCAGTTTATGCAAAGTATATTTCACAAATATCAAATGACTTAAAATATTAAATGGCTGTTAATTGGTAATACCAAGATGCAGTTGTGTGCATGATGTTTAGCCGCAGATAGCACCTTTGTGTATAATAATGGCACTTAAAACTTTCCAGAGTGCTAGAATTATGACTTCACATGTAGTTCTTCTAACCTGTGTAGGGATATTACTTTTCTCCCAAATGACAGCTGTGCTCATAAATAGAAAATCTAGAGAAGCACAACTTAAGCTGACATCACTTAGAAGTATTGTCTGTTTATCAGCAGCATTTACCCCACTGAGTCCTTTTGTCCAGAGGAACTTAGCAGCACTATTGACATCCTAGTAACTTTTATAGAATCATCAAATGTTACTGTTAAAGGGAGAGCTTTTATAAGGAACCTACTCTCCCCTTAGCTTCTCTTCATAAAAGTGTACTTAACTACATCCACTAAACATATTGATGCATTGCATGTACCATCCAGACAATATGGATATTTGTTGGAGATGTGGTCTTCAATCCAATTGCCATTCCCATCTAAAGTGGTAGAAGTTAGAACCTACTTGTAGACTCAGTCTATGCAAATTACAATTCATAAATATTAAACTGTTTAAAATAACTGTTTAGACTGATGGCAATAGGCAAAAAGGAACATAGTAGAGTAGCAAATAAGAATGATCTACTTACTTTTTTAATTAGTTTGCTCTCATTACTTTCTCTTCCCAGTAAGACATCAAATTCAGCACCTATCTTAGAAGTTTTTCTAGGATGCATTTTCCACTTAATATTTATTCTCCAGAATAATTGTCTGTAATTTGCATTGTTTCTATCTTGGATGGGAAATGTTACATTAGTAATATTTTTGGCTCTCTAAACATTTTTCTTTTGTATAAGACTCATATCCTGGCACTTAAAGGTTACAGTAAAGTGACATGGTCACTTAACTATTATTATTTAATTGCTATATGATACTGTACTGCTATGTGCCATGTGCTATTTTAGTGTGTCTTATGATATTTTTATTGTATTGATGGATGTTATGTTGACTGAATGTTTTTATATTGTATTGATATTGCATTGATATGTCTGTAAGCCGCCCAGAGTCACACTTCATGATTGGGGCGGGATATAAATCGAATATAGAATAGAATAGAATAGATTGAAGTTTTTTCTGATAGTACTAGACCCATTAAAATGAATGTGACTTGTTAGACACATGTAACAACATGTTCCATCCATTTCTCTAGGCCTTCTCTATTTAGGAATAACATTGGATTTAGCAATGGATTTAGCAGTGTTTAAAATTAAACCTGTCAGCTTATCTCTTCTGCAGTATTGTATATGGGATCTTTCTCAAAATACTCAGTGACTTAACCTGAACCCCCATTCCTCAAACCCCTTGAAATTAGTAAAGCACTATCATTGTTTGAATATTATTTATGGGTTTACATACTGGCCAATATCTTGAAAAGCAAGCACGTGACCAAAGAAAATGTTCTACTATGTTCATTCCCCACCTGTTCTCAGCGATTCAGCATAATCATCAGTTTGACAGCACTAAGCAACATCATCTCTTTGAAAGCAGACCAGAGAAAGAAGTCATTCTCTACTTGAAGACCTGCTCCTTCCAAATTCAGCATAATGATAAAGAACTGTAAAAAGGAATAGGTTTTCATCAACATTTAGCACCTGGATTGCAGAGTGAGTGGCCAGGCCTCACAGGCCACCTGATCTTGGTCTAAATTCTGTGGTATTTTGTATTTCTATTTACATTATAGTAGCCATTTCTAAAATACATTTCTTGCCTTATTGGAAAGGGACTGAATAGCATATTAGGGTCTTGAGATACCACTAGATAAGAACTACCCCATTAACACACAAACTTTACATGTGTTTTGTTATCTGTAACCTGAGTTTCCTGCACCCACCTACCATTGTTACTGAACTAATTGCCATTGGAGAAGGACTGAATATCTAATTTGGAGGTGGGGTATAATTCCTCAGTGACTCCAGAACACCTGGAGTGTCAAGGTTCACTATCATTGCTCTAGGGCAATGATGGTGAACGTTTTAGAGACCGAGTGTCCAAACTGCAACCCAAAACCCACTTATTTATCGCAAACTGCCAACACAGCAACAGGGGAGGAAGGAAACATCCCCACTGGACTACTGGGCAGAGGGGTAGGGTAAACTCTGTGCTGGGGGAGGGATGAAGCTCTCCCACTGGGCTGCTGGGCAGAGGGTTGGGGTGAACTCTGGGCTGGGGAAAGGGAGAAAGTGCTCCCATTGGGGTGCTGGGCAGAGGGGCAGGGCAAACTGTGCTGTGGTGATGGCATGGGTGCCCACAGAGGAGGCTCTGAGTGGCCTCTCTGGCACATGTGCCATAGGTTCATCACCACTGGTCTAGGGCAGTGATGGCTAACCTTGGCACTCTAGGTGTTCTTGGACTTCAATTACCAGAAGTCCAAGTCAGCTCTCCTGTTGATTAGGACTTCTAGGAACTGAAGTTCAGGAACCCCTGGAGTGCCAAGGTTAGCCATCACAGCTCAAGGGTGGCGTTTCCTCTTTTAAACCAAGACATATATAGCTACCCTTTTATTGAATGAAATATTAATTGCTTGCATTTTTTTTTACTTTCTGAACATAGTGGTCGTTTTCCCCCCCTGAAAGTTTAACTGTTAAACAACAGAAAATGCCTTTGACAAGGGCATTGTTAAGATTGCAGTGTTTGTCCAACAACTGTAGTGCAGACAGTTTGACATTTACAGTTCCTGCAAAAAGAGGTATCCAGGGCCACTTTATGCATGTATAACTCAGCTGTTTTGAACAGGGAAGCCTGCTCACACAAAGTATTTCACCGGCACCAAAGAGAATGCCAGTCTTTGTTTTGTTCGTTGGTTCAGTAAATTGGGAGTGGGAAAGATGCAGGGTTTGATTTAACAGACTGTTTTCCAATGAACTTCAACCCAGTAAGAACAAAAATGTGGTTAGAATGCAAATGACACTACTGTATTCCATTTAAGCTTACTTCTAAATTACCAGAAGGATAATTTGAATGGGCCACTGCAGGATCTTTCATATATAATACAACCAAGCAAAATGAGATGAATCACACCCTCTAGAAATCCTGCAAACAATGCATCCCAAAGAAAATCATAGCTTGCTCACTTTCCCCTGTGGAAAGGTAATTAAGGGGGGAAAGACACCAGCAGAAAATCTGACAGCATTGTTTTCCAGGACAGGGTGGTCCTTATTATCTGGGGAAAACACATCCTTTGCTTCTGTATATCTTTCACATGTATTGTTGACTGGCAGTCTCAATGGAACACTGGCTTGCTACAGTTGTGTTAATAATCTGAAAAGAGTTGTTACTTAAATATATACCAACAAAATGTTTTTAAAATATATCTTGTGTATATCTAAAAAGTTCTAAGGTCGTCACAAGAAAATGTTTAAATATTTTGGAGAAATGAATATGAGAGTTTAGGTTTTGTTTTTTTCTTTTGTGAAAGAAGGCAAGTTTTAGGGCAAAAGCCAGTGGAAATACAGGCTATAATAAGTTGAAAAACCTGACCAAAATGAAAGATCTCCAAACTTTATGCTGTGAGGTTCTGCAAACCTCATTCGTGTTGCATTGCAATCCTAGTAACAGTTGCTTTAAAAAGGTCACTGCAGGCACATATTTCAGAATTAGTCTCCCAGCATAGTGAGTTTCTTGGAAGGCAAGCTATGAGAAACCTAGACAGCATAATGAAAAGTAGAGACATCACCCTGCCAACAAAAGTCCGCATTGTTAAATCAATGGTATTCCTAGTAGTAATTTATGGCTGGGACAGCTGGACCATAAGGAAGGATGAGCACTGAAGAATTGCCACCTTTGAACTGTGGTGCTGGAGCAGACTCTTGAGAGTCACCTGGACTGCAAGGAGGTCAAATTAGCCAGTCTTGAAGGAAATCAACTCTGACTGCTCTTTGGAAGGACAAATACTGAAGCTCAAGTGCAAGTACTTTGGCCACCAAATGAGAAGAGAGCACTCACTTGAGAAAGCCTTGATGCTAGGAAAGATCGAAGGCAAAAGGAGAAGGGGGCAGCAGAGGATGAGGTGGTTGGATGGTATCTTTGAACCGGTGGATGTAGATCTGGTCAGGCTGCGGAGGATGAGAGAGGAGGCTGGTGTGCAGTGGTCCATGGGGTCACAAAGGGTTGGGCTCAACTGTGCGACTGAATAACAACAAATTCTGAGCCAATAGCCTGCTTATACAGGTTATATAACTTACACCAGAGTCAGCAGAGATTGGCTAACCGTTTCCCAGGAATATCTCCTTAAAATGCTTCACAAATGTGTGACATTTATATGTAAATGTAAACCAACAAAGCTACCAACAACAATAAAACATCAAAAGGATGTTCTTTGACATTCAGTTTTCAAGGGAGTTAAATCACTTCAAAATTCAACTAACTAGAGGAAATGAGAAACAAAAAATGAATTTGCTTTCCAGTCTAAAATTCTGTTATACTGATTTGTTTCTAAGAGCTCAGAAAAAAGTATCTGCCTTGGAAATGTCTAAAACAAAATATTTCATTGTAAGTGTGATTTCCCAGACTAGGCTTTAAGGATAGAAGGATACAGTTGTTGTTGTTCAGTCCCACAGTCGATTCCGACCCTTTGCAACCCTATGGAACACTGTCCTCCAGGCACCTCTGTCCTCCACCATCCTCCTCTGCCCACCCAGTTCTTTGCCCATTGTCTCTACAATACCATCTAGCCATCTCATTTTTAGCCACCCTCTTCTTCTTTTGTCCTCCACCTTTCCCAGCATCAAGGCCTTCTCAACTGAATCCTCTTCTTATTTGATGTCCAAAGTACTTCAGCTTCATCTTTACTATTTGATCTTCTAGGGAGTAGCCAGGGTTGATTTCTTCTAAGACCGACCTATTTGTTCTTCTCGGTGTCCAGGGGACTCTCAAAACTCTCCTCCATCACCACATCTCAAAGGCATCTATTCTTCTATTCAAATCTTCCTAAATATCTTCCATGAATTGACAGTAGCCATTGCATATTATTTCATACTGTTAATGCAAAACGCTATGCTAGAATTCTGTAGTACACAAGAAGAACATGCCTGAAGACCAACCACAAAGCAAACAAACCTAATTTGAAAATTAATGGAGATGACAAAATCTCCAGCTATGACAGTCGCGCATGACCACCACTGGAATAATTCACTTTTCTGGTTATGGTCTAAGGTTGTGTTTCAGCTTTAAGCATGATTCCAATCTTATGCAAAGCAGGCATATATGTATGTTTCTGAATCTGTGTGACTGTCCATATGAAATAATTAACATCATGTTGGACCTGAGTGAAAATTTTTGAATAGAACTTCAGCTTTTGTAATGAGATTTGAGTTACATTATTATGTAGTTTTGTTTAATAAATATTTTTTTAAAAAAAGAACTTTAGCCCCCTGATTTTTGTACTTTACTTTTTAAAATATCTGCTAACTTTTATTTTTGCACCACTTTTTCTTTTCCATTTTTTTTGCTGTTTCTGACAGCATCAATGACAAACATGATGTGCAAGGCAGCAATCAGGTATCACTTTAATGGCTAAGTCTTCACCAGGAAATATTGGACAGTTTGCAGTTCCATTTGCAACTCCAGACACTCAGATATCAACAACCCTTGATTCTTGACTTTGATTTTTGCAAGCATTATCCTTGTTTGTTGTGATATCATTCTGTATCTGGCTGGAGAAGAGAAATTGTCATTTTTATTATTGCTGCAGTGTTCAGTAATCTGTGAATAAAGATGATATTAATTGTAAACAGCAGTTTAAAATAACCAAACACTAACACGTTAACATAATCTAGTAAGCACAATTGTAATTGCTACCTGATATATTATGTAGTCTAAATTGTTGCTGTTCAGCTGCACAGTCAAGTCCGACCCTTTGCAGCCCCATGGTCCACTGAATATGTGTGGTGAAAATGAAATACCATGCTTTGCCAGTCTATCCTGCTGTATTACTCTCCTTTGGATATGACTATCAGAAAATCAAATACTGTAGGAGCAATTTGGAATGAGTGCCCATGTTGTGCTTGCAGATTGAATTGGAAGTCCAATGTCCAAATTGGCAATGTGACTGGCATTCTAATTCAATTTATAGCCCCTCTTCTTTCCTTCCTTCCCATGATCTCACCTCTTCCCAGCTTTCCATTGGGAAATGTATTAAATAAATTAAAATACAGTAGCTGCTTATATCACCAAAACAGCAACAACCAAAACAAAAAACCAGCTACAAAAGCCACCAACCCCTCCCCACATCTTTACACACATCCACATTGGGAGGGGTGTGTCTTTTGAACTACTCCAATGTGAAAAAGTAGAATCCCTCCTGCAGAACAGAAAAAAATCTGCTGTCAGAGAAAAAAACCCACTACAAATTGATCAGATCCAGCAGCAGCAACAACAATACTAACCACAACAACAACAACTAGAACTTTACTAGGAACTACCTACCCCATAATCATAGCACAAAGTCTGGAAGTGTGGGTGATTCTTGCATATCATCCTTTCAGTGACTAAGAATGCAGTGATGTAGAAACAGTTTGTGGTAACCACAACAGAAAATGATTCTTTCATGAGGTAGCTACCATACCCCCCCCCCTTTTTATTGACTTAGACTGCAATTATTTTCTTGCTCATCTATACACTCAGTCACCCGAAATGGGAAACAGATTTACTTCATCATTGAAACTAATTTCTGAATAAGATAAGTATGGAATTGCATTGCTCATGTTTTGCCCTGTGACTTTTCTCTCTGTTTCTGTGCAAGAGGTTTTGGTCCCATTTTCAGTGCAATTTGCTCACTATACTTGTTTGCCAACACATTAGATTAGATCAGGATTGAGCTCCTTGAATTGTTCAGTCCTCACATTATATGTTTGCCCAAAGAAATTTGCCATACCAGGATTCCTCTGTGTATTTCCTCTGTGATTATCCAGTGATTAGTGTTTTTTGAAATTTCTGCCATCTTGTTCACTTTAATTTTAATTAGCTGAAACCAGGTCATTAAAATTAAAAAAGAATTAAATTAGATGAGCTGTAAGCACACAGCTGAGAAATAAGTATACAGATTATTGTTTACACCAAAGGCAGGTTACCTGAGTGTACCAAAAGTCATTTTTCAGTGTCAGGGTCTTCCAGACTGAACAGACCACCAAAAACACCAGAAAGAAAGATAGAGTGTGTGCAAAAAAGAAGAAGATGCAAAGGGGACCTATAACTGATTTTAAAGAGGGAATTGCCACTCACAGAGACTTCAAAGAGCTGCAATTCCTTCCCTTCTTCCAAAAGGAGAAGTCATTCTTAAAGAAGATTAATAGTCTAGATCGTTTTAATTGGGATTCAGGCTGTTACTATTTTGAAACATAATTGGTGTTCTGCAAGATGACCTCCTACCTAAAGGATGCTGACAGGAGGAATGTAACCTTTCTGAAATTCCTAGATCTTTCCATTGCCTTTGATATCATCAACCACAGTATCCTTTTGGGAACATTATTGAGTTTGGAGATCAGATACATGGTGCTCCAGTGATTCCAATGCTTCCTTGATGGCCAGTCATACATGGTACAGCTTAGGGATACTGTCTTGACCTCTTGAGACTTCCAGTATGGGGTACCACAAGGGTCGATTATATCCCTGATTCTTTTCAACATTTATATAAAGCCACTAGAAGAAGTCATTTGGAGTTTTGAGATGTGTTGCCAACAGTACAATGATGACACACAGTTCTGGCTCTCTTTTGTTTCGTCTGCAGAGGATTATGCTTGGATCCTTGAGCTGAAGTTGATAATGGACTGGATGAGGGTCAATAAACTGAAAATGAATCCAGGCAAGGTGGAGATCCTGTTGTTGGTAGGTTTGATTGAATGGCTAAGGAGAAATCTACCTGGCCTAGATGGGGTTAAACTCCCCCTGAAAGACTGGGTTCACAGCCTGGTGGTCCTCCTGGACCCCCACACTCTTGATGGAGGTTGAAACATGGAAGTGTGGGAGCCCAACAAGGAATAGAGGATACAGCTCCCAGAGGTGAGGAATGGGGAAATGAACAGAAGCTAGTAAGAGCTTTGCCCACTGAGTTTCCATCACATTCCCAAAATGATGCTATAGCATAGTGCCTCCACCTCAGATCATAGTCTTTTCAGTCTTCCCACCACTACTATCACCCCCTGCGTTTACATATCTTATAAATCTGTGGACCAAAATGTTTTAGGCATCTCACAAAACAGCTCAGGGTGGGTCAGTCCCAATCTATATAGCAAATACAGTATTCAAATACAAAGTTGGTCAGATGGGATTTGAACATACACTCCACACACCAGCAAATAACAATAATGGCCACTGCTAGTGGTTTTCAACAGAACATCATCACTTGTTATCACTTTTATGTGAGAACATGCTGAAATCATAACTATTTTTAAACAACTGAAACTATCTCACATGTCAGAATTGCAATTTGAGCAATGTTCCAGTCATGTCGCTCACTCAGGTTTATCGAAATTGCATGCTTAGCCAATGTAGAAGTTAAAAAAAATCTGAATCTGCCTTTAAAAATAAATAGCTGTGTATTTGCACTACTTTGGATGTGCAATCAAACACTACCTTGATACTGGAGGAATGACAGGCATAAATATGCTGAGGTTTCTAGGTTAATAATTTATTCTATTCATTTGTTCAAAATGAAAGTGCTTTAGATTGTTCTAAATAATTGGCCCCATGTTGAGAATGCCATATAGTCTCTTTTTAATAGCAGTGCTAAAAATCCATCAGAAGCATGCCTTAAAATGGAAACAACCTGAAAAATCAGCTTCTGCTACATTGGAGAGTACATTTATAAAGAAAAATATCCACTGTACGGTATATTAAATGGAGATTTGGTGTTTGGAGACACTGTGGGGTTTAACTTTCCATGCATTTAACTGCCTTGATATGTCAGTCCTGCACATTTTTCTTTACTTGTGTTTATGCGTCTGCTTGCTGATCTGAAGATTTAGCACTATTTGGGGCAATTTATTTTTCATTCCTTGGATAATCCTTGTCAGTTTTCACATTTATTCCAGGTGCCTTATATGAAAACACCAAATAATTTCAAAATAACAAAACCTGTAGCTTCTTTCAAAATTAGCAAATGTCAGCTTTTTTTAAAAAAAAATACACAGATATGTCTGGCTTTAGGGAATACCTTGGTCTGAATTAACATGGAATGTTCTGATACGTTGTAGCAAAAAATGAACACACAGTTTTAATAAGGGAAATATGTCCCTTAATTGTAATTATGCATGTTTCTTTCCCAATACTGAAGTGTGTATCTTCCTTGAAATAAAGTATATTGCCTCAGGAAAAATCTGTCTCTACTACACTGTTCAAAGAACTCTTCTATATCAATTCAGAACTGTTCCTGATCTATTTGTTCTATTCTCTTATCTCTCTTCTTTCTTTCTTCTTAAATAATACTGCTGCTTTGTTCTGAGCAACTGGCCTGCACAACATATTTTTGTGTCAAAACTAAATTATCCCTCAATGCCCAAAGTGGTAAAAAATGAAACAAAGAAGAAGAAAGCTAAATTATATGCTTAATATGTATTTAGAAGTGGTGCTCCCTTATGCATTTAAAGCTGTCTGTTTATCATAATCATAGCTTATTCTTTTCCTCACCACTATATTGTGAATTCTACTGTGCTTTACTTTGATCTGATTAAAACATCATTTATTAATAAAATACAACAAGGCAGAACAAAATGACTTTAAATTATGATGATTAAAAATAGAGATCAAGTACATAAAAATAAATTGCCAAATAAGTATATACATAAGAGATCTGTTATGTGATTGATTTTTGACAGATAAAGATGGTGCTCATTTTCAAGTTTCATTGAACTATGCATCTAAGTAGGAATTGTATTGTGGAAGGAAAAAGAGATGAACCACAGGGAATACATATTTCCACTAAAGTCCAAATTGACACTATGTGCTCCTTCTCTCACTCGCTTTCTTTCTTTCTAATTCTTTGAATCTGAAATAAATATTTGAACTCAAATGTCAGAAGTCCTGATAAGTACAACTGCCAGAGGAAGAAGCCAGGGCAGGATGAGGACCTTGCCGCCCTTCCCCTGTGCCTATACCAACTGCCAGGGGAAGAAGAAGCCAGGGCAGGATGAGGACCTTGCTGCCCTTCCCCTGTGCCTATACCAACTGCCAGGGGAAGAAGAAGCCAGGGCAGGATGAGGACCTTGCCACCCCTATCCCTGTGCCTACACCACCTGCCAGGGGAAGAAGCCAGGGCAGGTTGAGGACCATGCCACCCCTCCCCCTGTGCCCACCCCAACATATTGTATTGTAATGTAATTTAATGTATTGTCTGTAAGCTGCCCTGAGTTGCCACGGCGAGTGGGCGGCAATATAAATTTGAACTAATAATAATAATAATAAGTAACTCCACAAATGCAAGTGGAAATGAAGCATCACCCTGTGAATGCTTCTCTTAAATTCAATTCATTTAAAGCTTTCTATCCCCCTCTTCAGGTTCCTTAGTTTCATAGGAATCCTTTTTAACCTGGAGAAGCCTTCTGAGGTCTCAGTATCAGAAGTAAAGGTAAAGGTTGTCCTTGCTTGAAAGCCAGTTGGATACAACTCTAGAGTTTGGTGCTCACTTCTGTTTATAGGAACTCATTAAATGTAATTTAATCAGATACTGCTGATTAGGCTACTCCATCTCCATCTGGAGCAGCAGCCTGGCTAAAGAGCTGCTTCCCAGCTGATGGAGGAAGGCCTCCTCCTATTAGCTGGGAAGCACCAGTGGTAGCAGTGAGTGCAATCTTGCTCATTTGGAGGAGCAAGATATTATCTGGATGTGGATATGACACCAAATGTCATTTTGCTCTTTCGCCACAATATTAAGCAGCTTTTAAAAAGCTGTGATAACTGGCCTGGGAGGTGTAGATAGGCCATTGGTTCATTTGCTGGTCCCTCCTGTTCTGTAGAGCTTACCGCCTATTGAAACACATAAACTATTGTAGAATAACCTTTTCAGCTATTTCTGCCATAGTATTTTGCATTCAACCTATGAGGAATAACTTCAGACTTCCCAGCATCTCAAAACAGTGATGGAGTACAAGGGAAACACAGATTAATTACAATAGATGTTCTAACAGGAACACATTGATTGTCTATATCCTTTGAAACAACAAAGCAATTGTGTTTCCTTTGTTTTTTTACAGGAACAATCCTATTTATTTATTTATTTATTGCCTTAAAATAATGGTAGGTGTGATCATTGGACGTGTGAAAAAAACTAATGTGCTGCCTGCCAGCCTAATTTTTTTAAAATAATAATAATAATATGAGTTCACTCTCAGAGATGTGGGGGTCGCAAGTCTGTTGTGAAAACATTCTCTTCATTCTTTTCAACAGTAGAAGCATCCCATGCGTGCCATTCTTGTCATTAATGTTTTGATACTATCCTAGAATGTTAGCATCCTCATACAGAAATTTCAATGTGAAAAATAGGAACTGATTATTTATTTTTTTTAATAAATCTCAAAGGAATAATGGATTGTGTGAATGGAAAAACAGTTTATTGATATTTCAGATTTCCCCTTGCTTGAAGACTGCTGTGGTTGCATAATAATAACTGAAGGAATATGTTTAAATCGTAGGGGTTAAAATACCCTAGCAAGACACACACCTTACAGAGAACTGACTGGGCTACATGTCCAAAGTCAGTGTCATATTACACAGTCAAAATAGAATCCTGTATAGGGTCTCTGCATATAAGGGGCTTCAAAAGAAATATTAAAAATATGCTATAAAGAGAGTTTAAATAATTATAAACATGAAATACAGATATTGTTATATATAATGCTGTGGGAGCTATTAAAGTAGATGTCATTTAGGGCATCAGTGTGTCTTCAGGTTAAAATATTATTTACATTATGTTTTTTGCATAACTGACATACTATATGTTATGTCTTTTAGAATTCATGGAAAGGACTCCATTAATAAATGAATTATGGCATACATTTAGGAATAGTGAACCTATTTTATCACCTTCAGCTCAAGAGTATAGAACATTCATGTAGAGATCTATGCATTACAATTTCCCTTTAAAGGCCAGGGTGAGCAGTGCTTGGGGTGGGGGAAAATAGGATCCTTTGAGGACAGGCGACTTTGAGGCTGATGCACCAATCTGCACCCCTGATCTGCTGGTGCCAAGACTCACAGCTCAACACAAAGGTATCTGAATGTGTATTGGTCTCATGCGAGGAACTGTATTACTTGGTTACCCAGTTTATGGGCTCATTTATCCAGGTTTCCTCTCACAGCCAAAGCCAGTTAACTTAGATGCAACCCCTTGTTTGCTCTTCCTTAGTGAAATCTAAAATGTCTGTCTCTTGGTCTTGGATTTTGGCCATGAATGGAAGAGAATGAGATGATGGTGGACTGGAAACTGTTTTAGGCATAATGAAGAGGCCAGTCTGGTTCTCCTAAGCTAGCCTGCTGTTTTCAAATGCAATGGGATGCTGTTCCACAACCAGTGTTGCATTATTATTCAGCTGTCCAGAATTCAGCTCCCTAGCAGTACCAGATGATTGTTCTCCTTATAGGCCTCTCCTGAATAATAAATGTTCTTCAGAGTGTGGGTGAACAACTTTCATGGCTATGAGGGCTACATTTTTATCCTGGAACTCTACAATAGGTATTCAGGCCATCACAAATGTGAACAGATGTAAAACAATAATAAAATCATTGGAAGTAACCCAATGTCTGTTTCTGGTTTGAAAAATTCGGGTTTGGAGGGTCTTAGGTACTGCTGAGTGGTGGGGAAAAGCTGTGGTCTATTCAATTGCTGCCTCCCTGCTCAAACATTTCAGGAATGGCAATTCGCCTCTTGGAGGCAGAAAATTGTTCTACTACAGAAATTTGCCATAGAAATACACATATACAGTGGAACCTCATATAACAAATGTTTCCTATAGAAAAAAATTGCATTAACAAAAAGAAATTGAAAAACCATGGCGCCTCACATAATGAAAATTTTTGCTAAGCAAAAATAGTGATCCCTATAGGGAAAACCTGTATGATGAAAATTTTTGAAAATGGCATCCCTATGGGGAAAACTCGTATAGCGAAATATATTATATGGGTATATTTCACTTAGTGCTTTTTTTGTTATTTGAGTTTTTCCATAGAAATTTTTGTTATATGAGTTTTTCCATAAGAATTTTCATTTTACAGGGGAAAAAATGTATAACGAAAAAATCACATAATGAACAGCCTTGTAGAATGAATTATTTTAGTTATATGAGGTTCCACTGTATAATGTACTCAGGATTTTTACTGAATTGATTTAGAGAACATCTATAGATACCAGAAACCATGGATACTGAACTCTTGGAGATTGGGAGGTAACCTGTACAATTAATTATATAGTAGAGAAAGAACTGGAAAGGTACAAGCCTGGGAAACTCTGATTTGCAGGAACTATGGCATCCTTTGCCACACATATTCCCTGTGAATTTAACTGTGGCCCTCACAGTGGCTATGAAACAAATGGATCTTTCCAGGAACAATATTGTTGCAAAGAATCCCAGTTGCAGTGCAAAGTATTTGAGTGTAGTTATCCTTGAACAGGCAATTAAGAGCCATTAACCTAACTCAAGATCTGTCCCTCTTTTGCTCAGCTGGACTGATCCAACTGTTGCATTGTGGTGATGGGTGGTTATGCACACTATCATGATAATTGCTTTCACTTCTAAATGTAACACTATACCACAAGGTACAATTTATGTGATTCTTCTCTATGAAAATAAGGGGAGGAATTGAACAAGTATAATTTCATTCAGCTCTCTTTAAGGCAGGGATTCTCAACCTGCGGCCCATGGCACCATTTCATGTGCCCCCCCCACTGCCTCCATCACACTAGGAAGTGCCATGTGTGGAAGAAGGCCAAAATGGCCATCCGCCCCCCAAAGCTGTCGAAGGGAGCATGACTCAGCCCCCAGCTTTAAGGTATGTTACATAAAACGTGAACTATGCCATAAACTTTTCTATGGTAGGGTAAAGTATACTCTTAAAATCAGAGAGAGAGAGAGAGAGAGAGAGAGAGAGAAGCTGCAGGCTTGGTTAACTACATGGACAATATTGATTCTATTTTTTAAAAAACCAAAATGACTTAAAATGCCAGCTGGATATGTTTTGGAATTGTTTGATCTGTCTAGCATCTTGAGGATAACATATCAACTTTCACTTGGGTTTATTAAAGAAGACAGAGCACAGAAGTGGCAATTAGCCAAGCCGTGCCAAAGGAAGCTTCTTAATAGATTCTAGCAATCTAAAATGCCAAGAAAGATGACTGGCTCAAGGTATCAATCTGTCTATTAAATCTACCTAAAGATAGAGACAAACACTAAAATATTTCTAATTCATGTCAATAAATGATTCATGAATCATGTGGAGGAAAGGTGACAGCTAGATAACTATGAAAGCCAATGGCCCATGAACCAAAACAAACAAAACCTCCTCACATGTAACACATCTGTTTTGACAGTTTGGAAAATTCAGCCTATTCAGACAACTGCTGCTTTAATTGATAATTTTTTTCAAATTTGGGAAACTTATTTCCAATTCTGATGTGGTATGAATATACACCTGGATGATGTACAACAGCAGAACATCAATTAAGAAGCATTTATGCTACTATAATATGTTCAAGCCTTTGCCAAAATTTCACTTAGTACAGCATGATTTGATAAAAAATGTCACTTCTTCTCGAGACTTCATACTCTGATTACTTACTTTGATGGAAGAAAATACAAGTACAGTCAGTAGTGGGATTCAGCAGATACACCCCAATTCACCAGAACCAATAGCAGAAATTCCAGCTCGCCCCACCCATCCAAGTTTTGAAGTAAACTAGTCAAATTCAGGCTCTGTTGAGGATGTTGAGCTCCAGACTCCATCCAGGACATTGAGCTCCAAACTCCAGGCCCCACCAACGCCTGGCCACAGGGTCTGCAGAGGACACTGTGATTCACTTGTTATTTTATTGTATTTTATTGTATATGTACATATATTTGAAGCTATGTCTATGAGCTGCCCTGAGTTGTATTGTCGAGTGGGCAGCATACAAATTAAAACATAAATAAATAAATAAATAAATAAGAACACATGCCTTTCCCCCTGGCCATGCCCACCATACCACGCCCACAGAGTAGGTAGTAATTTTTTTTGAATCCCACCACTTAGTACAGTGGTACCTCGCTTAAAGAGCATAATGCGTTCCACGGGATTGTTCTTTAAGTGAGTTGCTCTTTAAGCAAAACACTTGGAAAAAGCGCCATGGTAAGTGACCAATCGTGACTTCTGGTGCGGGGATTGCAAACTCCAATTTAGTTTTTTGTTGTTCTATGAGGCAACCATTCGAAGAAAATTCTGCTCTTTAAGTGATTTAGTCTCTATGTGAGGCACTCTTTATGCAAGGTTTTACTGTACTTACACTCTTATGTTTAATGTTCAGACATAAATGTTCATTGTGCTCTGGCATCTATTTGCTCAGCATATTAACTATGAAAACAGAAAATCATACAATTTGTCATTAAAATGCCATTAAGTTGACGGTGACTAGTGTAGTCTAAGTATAAAGAAATCAGAAATAATGTACTAGTCTTGCCTTGTTTATTTTTATTTTTATTTATTAAACTTATACCCCTAATCTAGGTGGCTAACAGCATAGAACTAAACAATAAAAATAGACATAAATTTTAAAATTGTTGTATAAATACATCAAAACAAAAGCCTAAAGGAAAAACCTATTAGTGGCATAGACAGGCAGAGTAAAATGCCCAACAATCAGCCGTTGGTAAAAAATTTCCCAAATGCCTCTTTAAAAAGGAATGTTTTCAACTGTTTTTAAAACTTAGGAAGGGATGGTACCTGGCACATCTCCACTGGGAGAGAGTTCCACAACATTGATGCCACCATCGAGAAGGCTGTTTTCCTAGTCATGGCCTTCCTAGCTAGTCTCAGGGTCAGCACCTGAAGCTGCACTGTCAGAGAAGAGCAAGTGATGAGGGCTGTTGTCCTAAGGGAAAGCCATTCCACCAGGTAAGAAGGTCCAAAACCATTTAGGTCTTTGAAAGTTAGAACTAACACCTTGTACCTGATACAGAAAGAAATGGGAAGCCAGTGTAGTCTTGCTAAGGCTGGGGAGATTGATCAAATTTTTTCACTCCCATAATCACCCTGGCTGCTGCATTCTGAATTCGTTGGAGACTCCATAACAGGTACATGGGAAGCCCCATGTAGAGAGCATTACAGTAATCAATATGTGAGACTACCAGTCAGGTAACTAATGTTATGAGAGACTGTCTGTCCAGGTAGGGATGCAACTGAGTAATTTGGTGCAGCTGGAAAAAAGCAGCTCTACACACCGCTGCAACATGTACCTCAAGGGTCACATGGGTAAAGTGGGGATCTAAAATGACACCTAAGCTGTGAAACTGGTTCAGATCATCCAGTTGGACAGATGGACCCTTCAACACCAGAACCTCTGTCTTGTCAGGGTTCAGCTTCAGCTTGTTAACTTTGGTCCAGTCCACTATAGCAGCCAGGCAATTGTCCAGGCACCAGACCGCATCCATTGCAGAGGATGAGAAGGAAAGTTAGAGTTGGGTGACACCACACTCCATATCCCCAGATGATCCCTCCCAACGGCTTGACGTAAATATTAACTCACAGTGGGGAGATGATTAACTCCTGGGGAACACCACATTGAAGGGTCCATGGACTCTCTGGGTATGACCAAGCTGGACTCTCTGGGTATGACCACCCAAGAAAGAGTCAAGCCACTGTAAAACAGTGCCTCGAACCCCTATCTCTGACAGATGACTTATTAGGATTCCATGGTCGATAGTGTCAAAAGCTGCTGAGAGATCCAGGAGCACCAGGAGAGATGAAGCCCCCCTGTCCACTTCCCAGAGAAGGTCATCCTGCAGCATGACCTGTGCTGTTTCAGTGCCATGGTGAGGTGTAAAGCCTGACTGAAATAGATCCAGGTAGTTGGTTTCATCCAAGAACACCTGACGCTAGTCCACCACATCCCTCTCAATGACCTTGCCTGAGAAATGGAAGTTAGCTACAAGTCTATAATTATTAAAGAAATCTGTAGCCAAATTTGATTTGCTTTTTCAGGAGAAGGCATATAACAATGTCTTTCAGACCAGAGGGCATAACACCTTCAGTCAGAAACATGTTAATGATGTTACTCAGCCACTCCCCCACCCCCTTTACAAATTTCAGTAACCATGATGGGCAAGGGTCAAAGTCAGTGGACATGCAAGTACCTTGTCACAAGTGACACAGCAAGTAACCCCATCAACCACGCACACTCTGTATAACCACAGTTATAACACAGATAAAGATTTCATGCAATGTTGTTGTTTGTTTGCCTTTCTGGTAAAATATATATTTTACTGGAAATGTCAAAAAGTAAGCATCAGACCTTCTACATTAAACCATGTGGTCTTCACTGAGCTATAGACACACCCCATAATTTTAGTTGCTGCCTGGTACTTAACTAAACAACTGTATTTTACAGGAAAAACACATCTTTATAGGAAAAACACCTCTCTCTTTACTGTCTGTGCATAAGCGTGTTACCACATTACCAAAAACTGTTGAAAATACTATGGGTTTGTAGTAGGTTGGTTTGGATTTTTCTTCCATTGATCAAACAATGGAAGGGATTGAGAAAGAGCCTTCTCAGTGTTTGCTCCCAGGCTTTGGAATACACTGATCTAAGAAGCCAGATTGGCCCCTCTAGTATCAGGCTAACTCTTTCCCTTTCAGGCAGGTTCTTTAGCAATAAGTGGCAGTCTAGGGCAGTGATGGCAAACCTTGGCACGCCAGGTGTTCTTGGACTTGAATTCCCAGGAGTCCAAGTCAGCACTCCTGCTGATCAGGGCTTCTGGGAATTGAAGTCCAAGAACACCTAGAGTACCAAGGTTCACCATCGCTTGTCTAGGGCAACAGTGGTGAACCTATGGCATGTATGCCAGAGGGGGCACTCACAGACCTCTCTGTGGGTATGCACACCATTGTCCCAGCACAGGAAACTCTGCAACATGCAGTGGACACCACCAGGCAAGCCCCACTCTGCCCCACCCTCAGCCGCTGGGCCAATGGCAGCACCACTTCCCCATGCACTCATCTCCCTCTGCCAATGGGGAGGTGAGAGGGGAGCCTTGTCACATGCCCCACATTTTTTATTTTATTTTTTCATTTGTACCCTGCCCTCCTTCGAAGACTCAGGGCAGCTTCACAACTAAAAACAATTAAAACACATACATAAAAATTAAAATTCAAGTTAAAAACACTGAGGAGAGAGGTAGGATATTTAAACGAGCCAGGCGAGTGAGTTGGCCATCTGGCCCACTCCCCACACATGCCCCGTCAGCCAGGTCTTCACTCCTTTCCTAAAGGGCAGCAACTCCATCTGGAGACGTAACTCTGTTGACAGGAGGTTCCATAGGGCCATGAGCCTCTCTAGCTGAAGGTACGACCAGAGAGCCTCTCCAGTCCACTCTAGTGGTATGGACAGATGTTCTCAGGGTGATGCAGTCTCTTAAGTATCCTGGCCCACTACCATGTAGGGCTTTAAAGGTAATAACCAGCACCTTGAATTGAAACCAGAGGCACACTGGGAGCCAGTGCAGCTCCCGGAGAAGTGGTGAGGCATGAGCATAACGTCTGCACCCCATCACAACTCAAGGAGCCACATTCTGGACCAGCTGAAGCCTCCAAATGTTCGCCAAGGACAGCCCCATGTAGAGCACATTACAATAATCAAGTCTGGAGGTGACCAAGGCATGTGTGATCATGGCAAAGAGTCCCGATCCAGGAGCGGGCGTAACTGGTGCACAACATGAAGTTGTGCAAAAGCCCTCCTAGCCACGACTGCCACCTGCTCTTCGAGCAGTAGTCGTGAGTCCAGGAGGACCCCCAGATTATGCACCGGGTCTGTTTGGGGCAAAACTGCCCCATCCAAAACAAAAGATGGTAGCTCCCGGGTTAGCGCAGGATGCCCGACCCACAACCACTCAGTCTTGCCAGGATTCAGTTGTAGCCCGTTCTCCCCCATCCAGACCCTAACAGCTTCCAGGCACCTGGAAAGGACTTCCACTGCATCGCTATGGTCCCCACAGGCCGAGATATACAATTGGGTATCATCTGCATACTGATGATACCTTACCCCGTGGGAACAGATGATCTCACCCAGCGGTTTCATGTAGATGTTAAATAGGAGAGGCGAGAGCCCTGTGCCCTAAGGCACCCCATATTGAAGGGGCCTAGGGCTGGATTTCTCATCCTCCAACCACACCAACTGGGTCCGGCCCTTCAGAAATGAGGAAAACCAGGACCACACAGTGCCCTGGATCCCCAATATTCGGAGCCTTTCCAGAAGGATACCATGGTCGACGGTATCGAAAGCCACTGAGAAATCAAGAAGAGCCAGGACGGATGGATGTCCACCATCCCGTTCTCTCCAGAGATCATCCACCAGCACGACCAATGCAGTTTCCATACCATATCCGGCCCTCAATCCTGACTGAAAAGGGTCCAGATAATCCGCTTCATTCAGGATCTCCTGTAAATGCCATGCCACTGCTGTAATCCCACCCGGGAGGTCGTGGCAGGGACAAGAGATGGTGTGGGATGAGTTGGGCAGCATCCAGAGGGAAGGAAGGTTTGGGGTTGCAGTTTGGGCAAAAGGTTTAGGGGTGGTGATAAAATTAAAATATAAAATATTTCTTTAAAATGTTTTTAATCTTGATTAATGTTTAATTGTTTTGAATATACAGTTTTGTATTGTATTTTAACTTATTATGGCAGGATTTTAATTGTTTGTGAGCCTCCTTGACTACAAATCAATATACAGAGACCCATGTTAGAAACTGAGAGCTGAAACATGTAAAGGCCTGCTATATTCACTATTAATGCATTTCTTTGAACAGCACTTCCTGCAGGGCTGTAAGTAGAACTGCAACCAGTTCTATTCAGGTGTAGCCACTTAAACTGAATCAATCTGAATTTTCTGATACATCTTCACAGTGAATTAATGTGCATTTCCCTCCCAGCGTAGTTGCACACACACACCCCGCTCAAATTACATGCTAGAATTAGCACCTCATTAGAATAAGAAAACACATACCTATTTCAGTCCTACCATCCTATCGCACAGCAGGATGTGTAAAATAAGCCAGTGCTTCAGTCCTGATGACCAATCAAATGAAGGAAGGAAGCTAATTTACTAACTGTAAAAAGATCAGAAAAAAGGATGGCTTTTAACCTTCAGGAATTGATACTTCTGAAAACTCTCTATAATATCTAGTTTGTCCTTGAAATATTCAAAACATCTTTTAAAACACTCTGGGAGTTCCATCTAAATGTAACAAAATGAATTAAGCATTGTTACTTAGCTTCTATCCTTAAATTACTGCAAAATGCAGGGCTATTTTTTAGTCCAAAGGTGAGGCCTTTTGAGTTCTCATTCTCACATATAAATGCTTTTATCAAAGAAAAAACATGAGATACAGTGACTTTTCTTTTTAATGTTTTTTTTTTCACTCAAACATTAGCTTTAGCTTGATTTTTAAATGGGGTTCATTCATTTACTGACCTTTGTTATGTGGCCATGACTATTGCTAAAATATCTGAACCATTTTCGGCTGTGAAGCCTTCATACAGCTATTGGGAAAATGGTGGTTTTCAACAATGAATCTTGTAGGCAGCTGAATGTTTTATTTATTTCACTACTAAGGATAAAATCCCTTCTTGCAGGCAAAAAGATAGAGTGAAAAGAAATTAAATTAGCCTCCATTTTCATTTTCTGTTCCATTAGTCTCAATCTGCCACCAGAAGAAAAGGAAATCTGTACAATAGTTGCTTAAGAAATACAAAAATGGACAGCATTATGTTTTGTTCTCTTTATCCAACCTTACAAACGTTTTCAGACAAGTGGAACATGGAAATCATTGGACTGAGATTTTTTTTATGTATTGTCTTGCAATAGTCCTGATGTGTTTTTACGATGACCTGATGTTGTGTAATTTGTAACTATGACTGGGGAATCTGGTGATTTGTAATTGTGACTGGGGATTGGGGATTTTTGATCTGTTTTTGATTTGTTTTTTAATTATTTGAAGTGTTGCTGATATGTTTTAATAATTTCTTGATTTTGTAATTGTGATGGGGGATTTTTTATATATGTGTGTGTGTTATGTGATACCTTAATATGTTTTGTCATGTGATACTGTATTTTATTTGTGCTGTTAGCTGCTCTAAGTCGCTTCGGCAAATAGAGTGGCATACAAATCCAAAAATACAAAAAAAAATACAAATGCAAATGTTTACATATGATAATATTGCTCTATGGACTGATTAGTTGTATATTTCTGAATAAAATAACTGTGACTTATGGGTGATCTAAAGATGATTTTAACAGTGTAATTTGTTAAAAACCTAAAATCATATACAGTTGTACCTTCCTTAAAGAGCATAATGCGTTCCACAGGATTGCTCTTTAAGCGAGTTTGCTCTTTAAGCGAAACACCATTGTAAATGACCAATTGTTGGGGGGATTGAGAACCCCAATATATTTGTTAAGCGAGTTTTTGGTTGGTTTTATTTGTTAAGCGAAGTGAACATTCAGAGAAAATTCTGTTCTTTAAGCGAGTTACTCTTTAAGTGAGGCACTCTTTATGTGAGGTTTGACTGTACCTAGACAAATTCAGCAGCATATTCTCTGGAATATTTGTTGTTCAATAATAATAAATAATAATTGTGTTTTTGTGTGTGTTTGTGTCTGTGTCTGTTTGTGTGAGTGAGTGATACACACAGTATGAAGCACAGATGAAAAAAGATTTACACAGGCAAATAAAGAGGTTTCAGTTTTTTGTGACAAAGCTGATTTTGATAATTGTGATGCAAATAACAGGCTTTGATGCTCTTTAGGCTTGGAGTTTCTGTTTTTTTAACTCTTACATTAATTATTAACAGCCCATTCAAGACCCTTTTAAAATATATAATATTACACAGTGAATAGAAGACAGAGAAATCCTTAAGATGTAAGATTACTAACAGATAATTTTTATTAAAATGCATGGTCATTTATGAATACTTCCATATTAAATAAAGCATTCAATATACAGACTATTGTGTATTGAGTACTGTAGTTAATATGCAAGTATTGACTAGGGACTGCAGTGCTTCAAGTGGTTAAGATGCTGAATTTAAAAGACTGAAAGGTTGGAGTTTGATTCCTGAGTACTACATGACAGAGTGAGCTCCTGTCTCTGTCCCAGTTCCTGCCAACCTAGCAGTTTGAAAGCAAGAAATTACAAGTAGATAAATAGGGACCACTTCAGTAGGAAAAGATCTTGGGGACATGAAAAGAGCCTCATTCAAGCATCTCCTGAGCAGGGTTTCTCCAGCAAAAATCCTTTCAGCTCAAAATAATTTCTGACATGAAATTATTATTAACACACAGACTATACACATATAGCAATATAACTGTGTGCTGTGAAATTAATTTTTCCTTTTGGTGACCTTTCCCAGGGTTTTTAAGGTAGAGACTACTTACAAGTGGTTCACCATTCTCTCCTTGTGGGGCACCATGGGTTTGAACAACATACCCAAGGCCTCATAGGCTGGCTATTCTCTCTTGGAGGCACAATAGGAAATTGAGCCCCTAACCTCTGGCTCCACAGCCAGATACCCAATTCACTGAGCTATCCAACCAACAGGTACAAATAGAGCATATCACATTCATTCATGATTCAGCCTAAATAGCTTCAGTTCAAATGAAATTTAACATAAGCCCACAGAGAACCAAAGCCAAACAAAATATTGCAGAGGTATTTTGTTAGTACTGTATAAAAATCAACATTTGTTTTTGAAAGACAATACCCAGTTGTCAACAAGAGTAACAATAAGAGGTAAAAAGGTCAGGTGCAGCTGCTTTGTATTCTGAGTATATTGTGGATAGCCTCAAACTGTGAGTTGCTACAAAGATGGTGTCACAACCTTAGAGATCCATACTTGGCTCTTTTTGCTTATGCATTACTCAAGAAGATTCAAAAGGTCAAGGTTAGATAGGCTTTCTACAGCTGTAGTTATAAGCCAGTGACCTGGTGCATGTAGTTGTAATTGAAGGTCACTGGTCAGGGGGTCCAAACTAAAACTCCTTAAAAGTGCAGTTAGGGAATTTGTAACTAAGAAAGAAGACCCCACCAGACAGTGGAAAGAGAAGATTAAAAAAAAAAATCTTAGTAGAAGCAGAAGATGAGCTGAAATATATGAAAACAGAAACTAAAGGAAGAAGACACTGTATGTACTTCTTCAAGGAAAACTTGTGATAGAAGCAGAACCTGTAAGAGAAGGCAGAAGTGTACTCAAGTGTGACAGCCATCACAGCTGCCAAAGCGGAGTGATATTTCTCAGGAAAGGCAGCAAAGAGTCCAACATTTTTTGGCACAAGCTTTGCTGATTGCAGGCCACTTACTGATGTACCACTAACCAAAGAAAAATAATAGCCATAAATGTCAAATAAATCTTGTTAGCTTTTAATATGGCACAGAACTTTTCTTTCTTTCTCTGTCTGTCTTCTTTCCTTCACTGTTTAAAGTATACATCCATTCTTGCAACAGATGAAAAAAAATTATATCATACCCCAAAACTTAAATGGATAAAATCTATGTAAAATACTTAGAAAAATATCTAAAAGTATAAGGGCTTTTAGCTCAAAAAAGCACCACCAAAAAACCTCTCTAAAATACTTCACTTTAATGTATATCTAAAATTCACTTTAATACATAAAGCTTTTCTTAAAACAATATGGGTTCTAAAAAGTAAAAAATATGGAGTAAAAATATATAAAAGAAAATACATTTCTTAGCTTTTAAGCAGCTTAAAACAAATTCACACAAAAGTACATGCTCATCCAGCCCAGTCAAGTTGAATCGAAGAGAAATCCATGGTGTTTATGTTGTTGGCTTCTGGAGAAGCTTGCTGCCTTGCTACATTATTATTATTATTAGTATTAGTATTATTATTTAATTAGACTTATATGCCGCTCTACTCGCCTCACTGAGGCGACTCAGAGCGGCTCACATAACTTCCAGTGATTTTTTTTTTAGCATAGCATGGCATAGCCTCATCTAGAATTGTGATATGGTATCCCCTTGCTGTCTTTTGCAGCTATTATATCTTTTAATTGGCTTTATATCTAAAGATAAACATTTCTCTACTAGCTTAGAATGGTCTTAGTGAAGTATTCTGCTTAAGTTCTCTTTCAATGCAAATTCTCATAGGCTTTGGTAATGTTCTTGCTCCTACATTAGGAGTAAGAAGAACTGGAAACAACTATGTAAATGATCTTGTGATTTTATTTAGTCTACCTTTTGCTCCTTAAGTAGGAAGAAATTGGTTTACACCAGGGTGCCCAAACATTTTGGGCCGCGGGCCGATCACGTGGCTCAGGGAGCTGGTCACTAAGGTCCGGGGTCCGGATTATTATTATTATTATTATTATTATTATTATTATTATTATTATTATTATTATTATTATTATTATTATTATTATTATTATTATTATTATTATTATTTCAAAATTATATTGCTGCTGACTCACCGTAGCAACTCAGGGCGGCATACAAACAATACATTACAATACAATATGTTGATGGAGTCTCAGGGGGACGGGCAGTGAAGTCCTCAACCTGCCCTGCCTTCATCTTCCCCTGGCAGATGCTGTGGGCTCAGGGGGAGGGGTGGTGAAGTCCTCAATCTGCCCTGACTTCATCTTTCTCTGGCAGTTGGTGTGGGCACAGGGAGAGGGGCAGCAAAGTCCTCAACCTGCCCTGGCTTCTTCTTCCCGCAGCAGTTGGTGTGGGCTCAGGGGGAGGGGTGGTAAAATTATCAACCTGCCCTGGCTTCATCTTCCCCTGGCAATTGTTGTGGGCTCAGGGGGAGGGGTAGCCTGTTTGGGCGCATTTTACTTCCACTTCCAGGAGTGACAAGGGCTTTGTGGGCCAGAAGAATTGGCATGGGGGCCCGCATTTAGACCCTGGGCCGTAATTTGTACACCCCTGGTTTATACCCTTGAACAGTCCCTACAGTTGGAGGACTTACATGTTAGAAATGTTGTAATGTTGAAATGGTGGCAATACGGGGTTACAGTAATACCCCAGATAACGATTGCACCGGATAACGCTAAAACCACATAACGACGACAAATTTTGGGGGAAGATTTGCACCAGATAACGTTCATTTTAGTGTTATCCAATCCATTGTCATAAAGAAGTAAAGGAGGCCACAGCTCCTCTCCCTGCCACTTCCCTCCTTCCTTTCCCCCACCCCTACCCCCACCCCCACCCACAGTTTGGGGACTCCCCACACCCCACCCCACTGCCTGCTCGGAAAGAATCCAGCCCAGCTATACCTTCTGTTGCTCTGCAACTCCAACTGCAGCCGATCGATGAGGCTTGTGTTTTTGTCTTTCACTTCCTGTATTGACAATACAGGGAGGGGGAAAGAGAGAGAGGTGATTGGTTCTCTAGAGAACCAATCACATTTCTCTCTTTCCCCCTTCCCTGAGGTTTAAATGTACAGGGAGGGAAATAAAGAGAGAAAGAGACTTTGAGAAAAAAAGAGCCTCGATCGGAGTGTGCAGGTAAGCACGGAGGGAAGACTGCAGTAGAGCGGGGGGAAAGGTGCTTTCCCCTGATCCTACTGCAGTCACAGTGGTGGAGGGTGGCTTTAAAGGCACCCCACTGCCTGCACAGTTTGTCCCTGAAGTCAGAGCTTTTTTTTAGCGTTGTTCGATGCATGCATCGGACACCACTAAAAACCAGATAACGTCATGACTTGTGCAACCAAGTATTACTGTACTAATGTTTGCTTACTTTTTATACATACAGTTACATGTTTACATATTTGAAGGTAAACACATTCCTGTTTATATATTGTAAGACAGAGGACATTCCCCTGCCAAACAAATGACTTTGGAGAGATGGAGAACTAGGTAATCTGTGTTTACAATAACTGCAGTAAACTATTTTCCAGGCTTCACTTTAAAATGCATGATTCATTTTTGGGCCTACTTTTGTTATAACCCTGTAATTTCTTTAAATTACACTTTGTACATACATCATAGCACACTTGACAAATTTTACTAGATCTTCCTTTGTACACATGGTGGAGCATAAATTCCATAAACATAAATGCTGTATTGATTGAATTTTCCACCTTCACAGAAATGTTGTCCAGTATTGAAATAGCCCAATTTGATGTGATTTTTCTTTTATCTTCCTACCGTGCTTTGAAATCTATTAACTGACTTCAGATTATCTAGCCAGAATCTTGTCCTGATTGGAGACACTCTTTGGCATTCATCCACCTGACAAGGTGTGTTGTTTTTGCTCCTCATAGGTTTACCCTCAACTCTTCTGGTTTAACATTTATAATAGTGGTTCTCAACCTTTTTAAACCGAGGGTCAGAACACGCCCCCTCAGACAACTGAGCAGTCCGGACTGGTGCTGCCCCCCAACCATAAACGCTGCCATAAAATGCATCTGTGGTTGTTGTAAACATGTTTACAACAGCTGGAGGCACATTTACAGCTGTCAGAAATGCAGCCGCTTCCACTTCTGGTGGTGGCGATGCAAGCCACATGAAATGGTGCCATGGCTGGGTCCGGCCCATGGGCCATAGGTTGAGAACCCCTGATTTAGAACTTGAGAGCTGTCTAGGAAACATTTCCTTGAATTTAGTCATTGTCTAGCACAGTGGTGCCCAAACTAAGGGCTGGGGGTGGCCCCCGACGCCAATTCATCTGGCCTGTGAAGCCCTCATTGCTCCTGGAAGCAGACGAGGGCTTTACAGGCCAGGGGCATCGAGGGCTGCCCCCGGCCCCCGGGCCTCAGTGACTGGCTCCCTGAACCACAAGATTGGCCCATGGCACAAAAAGTTTGGGCATCCCTGGCCTAGCTGGTAGGCATCCATGAAGTGTAAATGTTAATAGTACAGTTTTTTGGATATTATCCTGTAGGAGATTATTCTTATGATTTCTGTGGCCTCCTTGAAATTCAGCAAAGAATCTTTGACTTTGAAATAGTATGGTAACCATTTTTAAAAATCAGTCATCCTTAATAAAGAGGTAGATTTTTTTCCAGCAGGAATTGATAGTAGACAGTGTCATATACTGCTGTAACTGCTATTGCAGTTGTTTCATGTGTTTCAAACCATCTTCTATATTCCAGGTTAGAGTTGAGACATACAGCTCTAGCCAGGTTTAAACCAAATCTGTTCAAGAATTTGAAGAAGTTTGTAATGCCAACTTAGGCTGGCCAAGCCTGGTGGGCTTCAGGTTCTTTTAGGATCTCAGAGGCAATAAACACTCAGTGGGTGAAGAATCAAAGCTTTATTAGACAGTTCTATAATCAAGGCATATCAGGGACAAAGCAAGCAACAAGAAATAGAATATAAGCAAGCCATAGTTACCTATCATGGATTCCCTCTGTTCATTCACTAGCCACCTGGGAGCTCAGGTTAGGTGGCAGGGATGGTTCTGGCACTTCTGATGTTCAGAGAGCTCCAGAGCCTGGGACTAAATTCACCCTATTCTTATACCTGAAGCGAAAGCACCAACTCATTCCTCTTGGCTCTACACCCCTCACTTGTGAGATTCTCTAAAATGAGACAAGGGCCAACCTGGAATGGGATAATTGGGGCCTTGTCCTTGAAATCGGTCTGCATTAGCTAATTACTGGTTGTTATCAGCTGAGAACACAGGAAATGGTCACAGTCACCTGTCTCATCCCTCAAGAGGGAGTTAGGCCACCACTACAGAACCAGTCAGAGGTGTGCAGAAAGGAAAGCCTTAAAGCCTGGGTCCACACTTACCTCCAACTCCTCTCACGAGGCAACAATAGCTCACTTTCCGTACCCTGTGGGTCAAATACAAGATTAGCTGGTTATTTATTGGATTTGTGTATTGAACAAAAGTTGGATGAGGCTTTTTTTTCCTGTCTCATACGGATGACTCACAGGAGATTGAGTAAGCACCATATATAGAAAGATGGGAGGTGGGGGAAGAGTATCGGAGAAAGTAGAAGTGTGCTAAAAAAATCCCCCAAATAATCTGTGTCCAATGCTTTTGAAATCTAAAATATTGTGGCACAAAAAAGAAATTTATGGGGAGAGAGAAAGAAATAGAACTGAGACAACACTTCATAACATCTCATGCTGTTGTTGTTGTTTAGAATTTCCCTCCTTAATGCATTTCAGGAGATCATGTACATTATTGCAATAGATGTTTGCCTCCAATTCATTATGCGCATTGCAATAGATGTTTGCATCTAATTCATTATAAGGCATACTATGCTGAAATGAAAGATCTACATTCATGTATGTCTCTCTCCAGATCCAACCCCTTATTGTTTGCCAGCTTGCTAACGAAGAAATGGAAAATGTTTGTTCGCTATTTCCTAAAGCTAATTAATTATTCAAGTTTGTCCACTATGTTTCATTATTTTTTTCCTATTAATTTTGTTCACTTTTTTTCCTTATTAAGGAGATTTAAGAGTTTAATTTCCTTCTCTTCGGGAAACCCACAAGAGAACAAAAACATACAAGCCACAGGAAAAGCAGATACTGAATATAACTTTTGTGCCTAAGAGTGGACCTGGGTTGAGAAGATACTGAAGCTTGACAGTTGCTACTATAACAGCTAATGTTTGGAACGAATTCATATTGTCATTGGACATTATACCTCAGTCTTTCTCGCTTTTGCTTATGAAGCATGGATTGCTGAACTCAGAGAAGTGTACCCATCAAAGAAAAAGGCAGTGTTTCAACAGAACATAAAATGCTCTATATTGTGGTTGGCACTATAAGTACTTATTTAACTACAAAGACACTTGATCTGTACAGAAATCTTCTTTCATGTCTGCTATATGGGCAGAGGCTGACAAAATGTCAGTTTCGACTGAGCCTGGGCCAGTTTTTCAAAGATGTATTCATGCTCTCAAAATAAGTGAAAATTGCTCATTAAATCTACAATAAAACCCATCTTGCTGACCCACTTTTTAACCTTTACAGTGTTCTCAAATATGCCGTGTATAACTGGTCAATTAGGAGGTGTATTTTAAAGAGAAACACTGGAATTTAGCTGAGTGGTGCCTATTAGGAAGAAATCTCCATACTGAGTTCAAATGCAGTCTTATGGGAATGTGTGCAGTCAGAAAAGTGGGTAAGAAAGTGAGAGCCAATACAAAGAAAAATCTCAGAATATAGTCAATAACATTTCATCAAGAATGTCTGGATTACTGTACAATTATGCCTTTCTGGTACAGTATAGATTTTGTTCAAATGTGCAAAGAGCTAATTCTATCATCTCTTGTGCAAGCTTTAGTTGTTCCTCTATAGTAAAGGTAAAGGTAAAGTTAAAGGTAAAGGTAAAGGTAAAGGTTTCCCTTGATCAAAAGCCGGTTGTATCTGACTCTAGGGTTCAGTGCTCATCTCTGTTTCAAAACCGAAGAGCCAGCGCTGTCTGCTTCTGCAAACATTTCTGTGGTCATGTGGCAGGCATGACTAGACACTGGAGAGCACAGAATGCTGTTACCTTCCCACCAAAGTGGTCCCTATTTAACTTCTAGCTGGTAGAAAAATCAACAAAACAGTTTAGCATAATAAGTCAATGCAAAAAAGTCTAACCTCTAATAAACTAGAAGAACTGAAACAAGGAATTTAATTTTGCTTTTCTAAAGTGACAATTAGATCCTTTTTTACTGTTGTTCGATCAATCCAATTTCTTTATCAATGTTCACCAGATGGCATTCTGAATGAAGACATATGAACAGAATATGACAGTTTCATTGCTTTCTCCTTTGTAATCTTGAATCTAGTATTTCAGAGCCAAAAAAGAGCCCAAAAATCCAGGAAAAAAATCCAGAAGCAAAGGAAAGTGCATTTTCCATTCTAGTTAACCCAAGAGTCTTAACACTATGAACAGTACCTGGGCATGCCAGGAGAGACTTTGGCTCTACACTAGTGTTTCCAACCTTTGGTTTTTGGACTTTAATTTCCAGAAGCCTAAGTCAATTCCCCAAAGCACTGATCAGCCAATGAATTGACTTAGACTTCTGGGAATGAAATCCCCCTGTGGGATGCGTGCCCCACATTGGGAACCACTGCTCTACAAGATCTAAAACGTTGCTGGCCACCATTGGAAAACCAAACACAAGGAGATAATTTATGGTCTGACATAAAAAGGCCATTCTATCGTTGATTGCAATGAGAAGGGACACAATCTAAATTCATTCTAAAGATACTTTCCTCTATCCTGCTCTGCTGCTTACAAGACTTTGAAAACTGAACATTCTGAATTGACAGGAAAAGGGTGCTTGCCCTGCTAATCGTCATTGACTGCAACCCGTATCTGAGAATGCATTTTCCCCCTGAAGCAGGAAAAATGTCACTGGCGTGAATTTGTTTAAGGTGGATCCCATCTTGTCATGAAGCGATGCACAAACTATGATCTTGGAGCCATCACCCACAGCACACATGAAGCACGACATGCAGGATTTAACACCAGGACTGCAATGGACCACCACAGCCTTGAGGATATGGACAAGGTGCACCTTCACAGCCAGTCCATCTGGCATGACCACTTCCACCTCCATGACCATTGGGAATCAGAGTTCCTCCTCTGCTCATTTTCCCGTTGGGATGCTCTGTTAATAGATCATCTTAAGATGTGTAGACAGACAGGATAGGCACCCCCCCCCAAAAAAAAAAAAAGAAGAAGAATATATTTGCATCTCTACAGGGAAGATATTAAAAATCAGAATATCTCAAAAGATAGGGATCTCTTTTTTGTTAATCTGTAATGTATTGGTGGTATATCAGATGAGAGTTTCTTTTGAAGATCTTATAATATGGAGAAGCTGGTAGGAAAATAGGCACTTCCTTTGTCATCTACATTTCTTCTACATACCAGAGTATCTATCAGTGTAAAAGCACAACACAATATTTAAATGAAGGTAGACACAGTGAGTTTAAATTCTAAAAAATGTGCACAAGTATTTTTTTTAAAAAATAGCTTTATTCATTAAAAAATTAGAACTGCCATGCATCCAAACATTAAAAGAATGCATTTTTAAAACTAGTTAAAGTAAACATTTCCCATTTTTTTGTGTAATTGATGAGTTTTAAAGATAGCTCCTAGAACAGGACAACGGTGCCTCATCCCAAAATTTAAGAGGCACTTTCTCTGCCCTGGTCACCAACTATCAATTGTTCTACAGTTTAGAGCCAAGGTACACCCTCCGTCTAAAGAATAATGGCTGAAATCCTGTTGTTTAGCATAGTATATTGCTCTGGAGTAGACCCATTGGAACAGTGGGGATTTGATCAGTTAAGTCCTCTGTGAGTCCCATTGATTCAAATGAGCCTACACTAATTGAGTTTTACTATGCTAAAGAAACACACAACTACAGCAGGCTAATTAGAACCAGTGGAATTTACAGATAAACTGACAAAGCAAATCCCCACAAAATCGGTGGTACTACTCTAGTGTGATTTACTGTACTATATTAAGTACCTGGATTTCAGCAATTATGTATTTACACTACGTAAGAAGCCAAGGGTAATATCCAACGGATATTTCCTTACAATACTTGCAAAGCCACTACATCCTAAAGCTGGGTCAGCTGCAATCATATCTCTCTCTCATCTGTTTAATCCAGGACTATATTACAGTGGCAGAGAGAGAGAAAATAACCCTTGTAACCTCACACAAGATTAGGTTTTCTGAAGTATCAAACAAAACACAATAGAATAGAATGATTCAAGAGAACAGATTGCTTGTGATTGCATCACAAGAAAATATGCCACAGTTTTTGGGGCTATTTTTATTAAGAGGTGAGTGAATTTAAAAGTAAAAAGCATTTGTACAAAGGTTGTGTCTAAAAATAACCTAGAGGTGCCACAGTTAATAAATGCACCAGAAGACTTAATTAATTCTGCTGGATATGTAACATTTTTATTCAGAGTAATTTTCATGGGGCCATGTAACAAAAAACAAACTATGGTATCATAGTCATCTAACCATAAACAACTTTATTTGTAAATAAATCCTCTGAGAATAATGAGATTGACTTCCAAACATGGTACATTGAGGATCATAGTATGTTTATTTATTGAAAGCCTTTGTTTATCGTTTTCTGGCATTCTCCCATTTTTTCAATCCAGGAGGCTTTACTACTCTGAGAAAGATGCAATTAAGCTGACATGCTGTCTAACAGAATTGCTTTTGCATGTGGAATAGGAAAGAGAAGATCCTGCCTCATTTCTTAATAATTCTCACATTACCTCCCCAAATGTTTTGGGACACCATCTCAGATAAAATGAGTAGTTATCATTCCCTTTAGCAATAAAGGCAAAAAATGCAGTAATTTTGGACTTTAATGTATTTACCATATAGCAGAAAATCTATTAAAACAGTAGTGATCACAGAGATCTATAAGCCATTACTGAATATCACCTGTCTTTTTTTATGATTCTGGAATATCACTACATTTGAATTAATGTTGGTATGTTTGGTACATCATTATGATTAGACCATATTCACTAGGAGTATAATGACTATAATAATGTTGTTTGCATTTGTTCAGTATATTTGCCCTAAGATTAAATATCATCTAGTTATATACATTGGTGTCCTTTCTGAAAGGTGACTTTTATATGTATATATTATGCACACAGGCATGTGTACAAAATCATAAATATAGAAATATAATTATATAATTATATTTAAAGATAAATGAGAGAGTGAGAGAGAGATTGGGAGATCAGTATACATCAGTCTAAATATTTCCTGCTCTTTATTTTGGTCTTGGACTGACTTTTTGGGGGAAAATAAAATTTTAAGAAAGCAAGGTTTGTAATTGTGGGATATTGTGCTTCTGTATACCTGATTCAGAGTGTCAAGAAATGTTGCACAATATTGTTGCACAATATTGTTCCCATGTGCCAGCATGATAAAGGATGCAAAACTTTACATAGGATAGGAAAGCTTGCCAGCAATCAAGTTGGTTTATTGGACACCCTCTTGTGCTCACTATGATATACCTAGCAGGGGGAAAATCCCAAAACCTGATTCCTTTTTTCATCAGTTAACAACTTCTTATCCAAATGCAAAGCAATTGTCAGGGTGGTTTTTCAACAAGTACTTTGGGTATCTATTACCTGGAGCCACAAAGTTAAAAAATGAAGAAATGTCTTTCAGATTAATTGTGTGCACTCAAGTACATACCTCTGCAGCTGGAAGAGTTGGATTGTTAATCCACAAGGAATTTACATAAATTTGGAGTGCTTCTGCATCATGCAACCCTGTGCACAGCAAACCCAGCCATCTGTACAGGGAAAAAAGTCTCAGCTATGTTCCTTCAGGGCCAATGTTCTTTTATGCTAAAAAGTGGAGCACAACACATCCAGAATTTCAGAAGCTAAATATGGATACCTGTTGAAAACCTCATTTCAAATCATTCTCAGAGTTGTATAGTGTCAATCTTTCTTTGGAAACTGATGTTTACTGAGGATTTACTTGAACCTTTGGGAGCAAGGTCAAATGAATTAAATTAGGGCATCTAACTGGCTATGTATTTTTGATTAAAAAAAACTTATCAAATCAAGTTCAGCACCCTCGCCTTTCTATATTTTCTGATTTGCTGCTTTACATAAAAAACAAATGGAACAGAAAATATTGTCAGTTATTCTCTCAGCCTTTTTAATAACAGTATTTATGGATTATCACCTTGTGACTGTCACATTGGTAACATCCAATCCCACACCCATCAGCAGAGGTTTCATCATAGCAATTGATGATGATCTATATCTTCCAAGCAGTAGTTGCTTAGTGAGTAAGATGCTGAACTTGACAACTGGAAGGTCAGCAGGTCAGCAGTTCATAACCCGAGTGCTGCATGATGAGGTGAGTCTCTGGCCTAGCTCCTGCCAACCCAGCAGTTCAAAAGCAAGAAATCTCAAGTAGATAAACAGGTACTTTGGCAGGAAATAAATAAACATTCCATGCATTCCAGTGTCTAAATCAGCGTTTCTCAAGATTTTCAGTTCATGGGCCTGACCACGCATCCTGGGCAGTTAATTGGGCTGGTCATATGGTTCCTCCCACCTGGAAGCAGAAGTAAAACGTATGCCATACATGTGTAGAATGCATTTAGCAGCATTCTGCTCGCGTATGACAGGCATTTTTCTTCTGCTTCTTGGAGCGGTGATGGCATTGGGGCCCAGATGAATTGGTATCAGGGGCCGGGTCTGGCCCATGGGCCATAGGTTGTGAATGCCTGGTGTAAGTCATGTCTGCCACATGACCACAGGAACGTCTGCAGATGCAGACAGTGCTGGCTCTTTAGTTGTAAATAGAGATTAGTACTATTCCCTAAAGTCAGATACGACTGGCTTTTGAGTAAGACTGAGTCTGATGTTAAAAACAGAAAATAAACAAAAAGCTTTAACAACTTCAAAGTTTTGAGGACCTTCAGTGAGTGAGATATTTTTTGGAGGTGGCTGCATTTCAATTACCTTAAAGCTTCCTATCTCCCCGTTTTAAATTCTGAGACTCCTTATGTCACCTTTGGAAGTCTAGGGAGGAGAGGGAGACATTAAACACTAAACGATCGTAGCCAGATTGCAAAGGGTGGTCCTGATCCCAATAGTTAATTTAAATGAAGTAAAAACAAGGTTTAAATTAATTAAATTATATTTTACTGGTCCTGTGTGGAGCTTTAGTCTCCCATCGGGTGCCACTCCAGGTGAGCGATTGGAAAATGCTTTCCAGAGATGGGTGGTACCAAGGAAATGAAGTACTTGGGGTACCAAAACTAGCACCTCCTCGGTTGTAGGTTGGTAATGGGCTAACAACCCATACCTGAAAATGTGAAGATACAAGTGCCACACTAAGACATGGGAAATGACCAAAGTGAGAGCCTTATTTGTGACATCATGTGACCCTCTAGGCCTCATTGGATGATGATGATGATGATGATGATGATGATGATGATGATGATGATGATGATGATGATGATGATGATGATGATGATGATGATGATGATTTTTTTACTGGTACCAGCTGAATAGCTAACAGGTTCTTGTCCATTATTTGCTTGATCAGCTTGTTTTATTTTAAAATCTGCTCTTATTTCAACCAGCTTTTGTACCATTTTGAAAAGCATGTTCACACACAGCATAAGCTGTGTCCAGAAAATGAGTACATGTTCAGAGCTGGGAAAAATTCATTATTCGTATTTTGGGAGATGCTGTCCAAAAGAAAGAAAGTAATGCTTCCTGCCTCTAGTATAGCTACAAATTATGTTGAAGATGGAAATCGTGTTTTCTTTTTCTGTTTTCTTTTCACTTGAAAGAACACTTTAGAAGTAAACACACTATGCATTTGGAACATGAAAAAAATGTTGCGTTGTTTTAGGTTGTTTTTTTGGCAGTCATCCAAGTCTTGTCATCTGATGTTAAAAGAAGCACCATAGAGTATTTCTATGGCAATGTGTAACAAATTGATTTATTGAACTGAAAGCAAGATAGACCTCAAAGTGGAATGTGATGTGGGGACGGGGGAGGAATTGCCAGTGATCTGTTTTTGTTTGTTTGTTCTTATGTACATTATTTTGCACCACATTCCATATCACTGGCTTGGGTCCAGATTAATCATGCTATAGTCTTGTTGTTTGAAAAACTATGGGTTGTTCTGAAAGAAATGGTTGTGCTTCAGCATTTGATGGTTCATATTGAAGACAAGAAACTACTATTAGAACAGAATATTAAGAGATGTAATGAGTTTCTATAAGCAAAGGTGTATTTTATTTCCTTAACTGCTTAATCTGTACACAGAACATACTATATGGAAAGCCAAACATGCATGTATGCATATGCTTCCATGCATGTGTGCGTGCGTGAAAGCGAGCGTGCGTAAACTGTAATTCTAAATAAGGAAAATAAGACCAAATTCATATAACATGGTGTACGGGCTTACTTTGCATAAAACCTTTATGACCATGTTTTTTAAAAAATTTCCTTTAAAAAATGAAATATAATCTGCTCAGAGATCCTTTATTTTACTTACTGATTGCACCTTAAGTTCTGCGAAGGAACATTTTTCTGAAATGATTTTTAAATTTGAACATTGATTTGAGATGCATGTAAATATAACTCTATTGATCTTATTTTCTGCTCAGTTCTTTCTGACAAATTTATAGCAGCCTCTTGCTTGTAATTTTCACCCTTCAGTTTCCTTTAATATGATATCAGGTGACTCATTGCTATACCTATTAATTTCCCACAGTCTTTTCCTTTTACTCTGTTTTATTTGATGTGTTTCATTATTTACTACTGATGGCCTATTGATATTTTATTTAATCATGTGTGTTGCTTGATACTGGTGTTCTTTAAAACAGGAAAGAAGAGTGATCATATTTTGGAGCAACACTGGCTATGTTTGAAGAGAATGTTTGAAGCAATTCTTCACTGCTATTCACAAAGTAGAGGACAGCTCGATGTGTGATTCACAGCAGTCTCTTTGGATTCCCCACCACACTGGCAGACTCACACTTCAGATTTGATGCTGCCTGGATCTATTGTGCTTATTTCACATGAGCTGTGTTATTTAGTTGTGACTGGCCACATCATATTACTCTGGTTCATTGAGTGGAACAAGCAGGTAATCATCATTCTGTGGTCAGTCTTCACAACCTGTGATGAAGGGAAAAGCCTCTGTATTAGATAAAGCCTTGGACTTTCATCTTTTTGGGTTATACTGGTGGTGCTGACCACCTTGAATACTCATTACATAAGGGTGTATTTGACAAAAGTGAGCTGTAGTTCACAAAAACCTGTATCAAAGAACATTTTTTAGCCTTTTAAGTGCTATAAGACTCTGTTATTTAAAGCACATTTTTGCTACCATCTTTTAGAAATTTGGAGACACTTATTCTGTGTTTACTTATTCTCGCTAGGTGGTTTGCTTTTTTCCTTAAGTGTAAGGGTGCTAGGTTTCCTTTGTGAGGAAAAAATATTATTCCCTCTCACTGTTAATTGGAAATGAGGAATTTCAGTAACTTCAAATTACTTGTTGAGTTACCTGGTTGAGTTAGAAATCAATACAAAAGAAAAATTTAGCAAATATTTTTTGCATTTCAAGCTAGAACTACAAAAAGGAAGGTAGGATGTAGTTCGTGGAGAATGGAATAACAGACATTATGAATACATAAATTCCCACTCCAGGCTTTGATCACACATCCTTTGCTCCTGAAATCTGTGATACAACTTATTTTTTCCAGTATACATAAAGAAAAGCAACTTTGTTGTTATAAAATGAAACCTTTCTTCATGATGGATTCACATTTTGTGGCCTCGATATGAATTAGTTCAGAAGTTGCCATTTCCAATGAATGTTTTCTACAATATTCAGCTGTGGCACAGTTCTTTATCATTAATGCAAACTCGAAAGGGATCTGGCTAATAATTCTCTATAATAACAATGCAATATATATGTTTCATGGCACACTAGATATATCATATCCTGACAGAGTATTTCTGTTTCCACTACAGTTGTTTATCCCACTGTTCAAATCTGCAGCCAAGACTATTGTTACAACATTCTTTTAAAATGTGCAATATAGACTAGATTTATCAACCCTTTTAATCAATAATCCCCACTATTTTCATGAGGGTTATCCCTTAAACATATTTGGAGTGATGTAGTGTAGAGTCATGGACTAGGGCTCAAGAGCCCATGGTTCAAATCCTCACTCATTTATGGAAACCTACTGGTAAAACCACTCCTTAAATATCTCACTTGAAAGCTTTCTTTGGGCAAGTCAGTTCCTACTTGATATCACATAACAAAAATATCTCTTAAACTCCTATGATATAACTCATGTGGCCAGCAAATATACTTGTACAGATGATGAAAGCAAAGCCTCCCCAAAGATCTCAGAGCCCAAGCTCTGAGAAAATGCAGTCTTTCTAAGATGCCAGAGGTGAGCATAACTGCCAAAGAAAACAATTTTTCTTCTCCTTCTCCTTCTCCTTCTCCTTCTCCTTCTCCTTCTCCTTCTCCTTCTCCTTCTCCTCCTCCTCCTCCTCCTCCTCCTCCTCCTTCTTTGATGTTATATCTCCACCTTCTTCTGGGTCTGCCTTATGTTCTTTGTCCTTCTCCTCTTTCCACAAATGCCTTGTAAGATATGGAATTACAAGGCATTCTCTCCAAATGGACAAACCACTTTATTTATTGTCTCTGTATGTAGTGCAAGATTGGTTCTGTTCCAATTCTTTCCCTTACAACTTCATTCCTAATTTTATCACTTCTAGCACTCCAGCAGCCTTCCTTGGACATCTTTTCCATGGTGACCAACCTTTGTTTATGTTTTGTTGTGAGTGTCCTTGTTTGGCATTGGTAACATAATGGGAGGGAATGAATATGGTTTGCATGAAGTGTTTCTTTGTGTTGATTGGTATTGCCTCATGTTGTAAGAGTGGAGATAACTGTCCCAATATTTGCCTTACTACACTGTGTGTTAATCTCTTAATCCATTTTGCCATTTTCAATAAATGTTGTTTCTAGGTATTTGAACTCTGTCACTTGTCTTATGCTTGTTCCCTGTATCTCAATATCTAGAGTATGCTGTTTCCTTCCAATTGTCATTACCTCAGTCTTAATATTGATTCTCATATTAAAGAGAAGACTGAGGTAATGGCAATTGGAAAGAAACAGCATACTCCAGATATCGAGACAAAGGGAAAAACCACGAAGAAAACAAAGAAAACAATTACTGCCTTATATTCTGTGCTGCATAATAGTTCAACTTGTGTGTTATAGTGTGCTTTTCAAATTCAGGGCACTTTCCTACATGATGCTTTTGTTATTCCTTTATCTTTAACCCAAATGTATTATACACTGACAAGACTGCATGTTAGCTTCTGAAACAATTATTTTCTCTATGATAATATATCCCAGAGTTGCAATAATGCCATGTACAAACAAATGGTACATGTGCCATGGTTGAAACTGCCTTCAATCACACAAGCTGATTTAAGAAAATAAAAGAAAAGGGCTTGTAGCAGCTAAATTACAACACCTCTCCCCTGAACAGGGCAGGAACAAAATTTCTTTTAAAAATGGAAAAGTGTCAGAGAGAGGGAGGCTGAGCTGTGAAAAACAGCAAAATACATTGACCTTTCAAAAAACTCGAATAGGGTCTGTTTCAGCATCACTCCCACCTGCAGCTGAATGTTGCTTTAAAGATATTACAGAGTATATGAACATAAATTTTTTTGTGGATTAATGAATATGCCAACAACCAAGTACTAAGAATCCCAGTTGCTGGAGTGTGAACTGGGCATTCTACTTATAAAATAACCCATATATTTTAATATCACCATCCCATTTTCTTCATGATCATGATCATGATCATCATCATCAAACAACTTCAGAACTGAAAGGAACCCAAACAGAATAATTTACCTTTTCTGTTCAACATCTTTGAAACACTTCTTCATTTCCCTTCTATTATATTTCTTTTACCTCCCAAATATGATGTCTAGAACTGGAAACAGGAGTCAAGGTGAAGTCATCAGAACTGATTAACAGGGAGTATGGGTACTCTCTAAAATCATAAATTATATTGCAACAAAATTGTTAAATGTAGCACTGGACTTTCTGATCTCAAGGTAGTGAGATGTCATATATACAGTATTTCAGTTCACCATTGCCCTTGTTTTATTACCCTTATGTTTACCAGCACTAGTGGTAGATTCCAACCAATCCAAAACTGTTCAGCTGATAATAGCAGTGGAATTGGGGAGGGTGTGCTCAACAAAGTGTATCTCCAGCTACATGCTCAACTGGCAGCCATTTTAATTTTTCATAATGCCCTCTACATAGCAGCACTTCAAACAATTGGTAGGGAAATAGCCATTGCGACTAGTAAGCAGCATTGGATATATGGAGGCCTTAGGCCCTGTTGTGTCTGGTCAGGTTGGTCCTTTCTTCCCCGATACAATAGAAAAATTAAGATGCAAAATTGTGTGTCTGTGACATTTTTTTTGCTACAAACTTAACTCGGTAAAAAATTATCCCTGGGGGCTTAATAAACTAATCCAGGCTTGAGATCCTGCACTCTATCAAACCCTTCTAAAAAATACAGTACAGTACTGTATATGGATTATACTGCAAGAGCCCTATTTAGGCATTACTGAAAAATAAAAAAAACCCTCCACTATGACACTTACCAAGACCAGATCAAAAGAAAAGCTCCTGTTTGTTGAGTAGGCTATACAGTATATAAATAGGAACCCATATCTTCCAGGGCTCTTGCTGATGTACAGAACATACAATGAAACAAGAAGCTCTACCCTTTATATTGGCTTTTAATGGTTTTTAAGGGGTTTTGTGATTTAACTACTATACAACGTTTTATGCTTGAATCTTGTAATGTTTATTGTGAGCCGCCTGGAGTCACTCTGGCGAGGGCCCCCCAATATAAAATAAATAAATAAATAAATAAATAGAACAATGGTAGAGAAAGCGATATGCCACCATACATCACATATGTGTATACAGCCTGACAATATCCGGAAATTAAGACTGTGACCATGAGCAGTAAGTGTCCCCTTGCATTATGACAATATAAGAAAAGGAACAGTGAAGGGACACACTTACTTTATAGTGCTGTTGTTCTTTTAACTTTCTAATTCTAGTCTTTGAATAATTTATTTATTGCCAAAAAAAAAAAAGATTTAAAGCTATGCCACACTTGCAAAAGTGATTAATTCAGCAAATGATGATAATAATCTATTACTCCAATTAAAATATGAATGTTCACTAAATAATGTATGTATCACAGCAACGGTTCACTGTTTTACTAATTCTGCTCTGGCTTCCTGTATTCTTAGTTTCTGCAAGAGGAAATACTCAAAAATCTCTTATTTAATGTGCCAAACTAGATGCATAAAATTAAACCTTTTGTTCAGAAAGCATAAGAGGTGTCTCTCTGCTGTTCCATCAATGCTCAGCATGAAGCACATTGTCCACACTGTGAAATACCAGCATGAAGCCACATCTTCTCTTTCAGGGCAGTGCAGGGCAATGGGCACAGTAAATGTTGGCTGAGATGCAAGATAGACTGATGGCACTTCTGCAGTGAGGAACCCTACTCATCCAGTCAAAAAAAATCATTCTGTGAATGGAAAGGTAATTTTTATAATTAGGAGATGAGCATTAGAAAGAGACCAGTCCCTCCTGAGGTTGGAAATGTGAATTGATACTGGAATTTATGTTTTTCCAGGTAAGGCAGCTATAGCAAGTTGTTTTTTGTGATGCAGTTTTTACATTATCTGAATTAATTCATTCCACCAAGAGCTATTGCAATGAAATGCAATGAATAAAAATCATACGCCTCATATAGATCATATTTTGATTTTCCCCACCATGCACAAGTTTCATGATGTTAATATTTCAGTGCAAATTCAAAGACAAGTATGTGCATGCTCGTATAGTCCTGGGGTTGATGTGTTATTAGAAATTCACTCGTGGAATGTTATCTGAGACAATCAATCAGAGAACACAGAAATATATACAACAGAAATAGAGTAAATCTGAAGAATAAACTTATTGCTTTTTAAATCTCAAAATAAGTATATAATGCAGTCTTTTGGTTCTTGCCATGAAGTTAGTGAGGCAATTGGAATATATCATATTTTGCCTCTCAAGACTGGAGAGACAGCCTGCCTCTCTCTGGCATTCTCAGGACCTTTTGCAACCTTTCTTCTGCCACAAGAGAGGTTGTTCCACTAAGATGAACACGGAGCTGCTCACCATGGCCCAAATCCAATATCAAGGGATCTCATTTCTGCTTGCCTTCTTAGCATAGGCAGAGAGTCAGGGCTCAACCAGTCTTCCTCTCCCTAACTTTGAGGAAAGGAGAAAGAAAATCAAAGGAATGAATGTGTTTTGAAATCAAGCACAGAAGAAAGCAGCAGGAGATGGAAATATTTCTAAGTTTAGGGCATAAAATGTTTTTCTGCTTCTGTATTCATTCATTCATTTTATTTATACACTACCTTCCTCTAAACACAGGGTCCAAGGAAGCTTATAAAGTATTTAAAAGACACCTAAAAATAAGAAATTCACAGCATAGAGAAACAATGAAATTTACAATTTTAAAACACTGAATAAAAAAGCTCTTAAAACATTTTGTTGTTGTTCAGTCACACAGTTGATTCTGACTCTTTGCAACTCCATGGACTACTGCACGCCAGACACCCCTATCCTCCACCATCCTCCTCAGCCCACCCAACTTTGTGCCCATTGCATCAACAATGCCATCTAGCCATCTCATTCTCTGTCACCCCTTTCTTCATTTGCCCTCGACTTTTTTCAGCATCAATGTTTTCTCAAGTGAATCCTCTCTTCTTATTTGGTGTCCAAAGTACTTTAACTTCATCTTCAATATTTGACCATCCATGAAGCAGTTGGGGTTGATTTAAGATTGACCTATTCATTCTCTAGAAAGACAACATCTGCCTTCTACGGCAGTTAGATTTTTACTTTAAAAAGTTATTTGCCCAAGAGCAGAAGGAAAGTAAGGAGAAGGCTGGGCTGGCTTACCTTAGGGAAGGAGTTCTATAGGCTTGGAACTCTTAAAATGTATATACTCTTTTGGGTGAGCTTTATTTTTACTCAAATAACATATGTGAATTTCCAAAGTGAGGTGCATTTCTTCTTGAAGGGCATCTTGAGAGGTCCAAAACAAGAGGCATCAAATTCTTTCCCATCCTTTCTTAGACATAAAACATGGGTGGCAATATACATATGAATAAATAAATAATAAATACATAAATACATAAGCCCCACTATGCCCAGCTAGACTTGTTTCTGGGCTTGCACTGCAAGAAAAAATGCACCTCACTTTAGAAATGTATTAAAACACAGTTAACCTGTGTAGCAAAGTCTAGATACAAGGATGTAGTATTCTGTAAACTGCTACTTCAGAATCACTGGCAATCACTGCACTTTTCTAAGGTGTTTTGTGGCCCTTCTTCTCAGGGATGGTGGTGCACATACATGCAGATCTTATCCAGATAGCATGAGCAGACTCATTCACCTCTCTTATTCATCAAATGCATTTTATAATAATTGCATGCTGTCATGCCGATTCTGATTTAAGACAACTGTTAAGGTAACTGGAGTGACTGAAGAGGAAAGCTGTCTCCAAGCAATTAGGGATCCAGAGTGCCAGAAGAGATCACATGGGGATGCCTCAAGGATAACAGATTATCTGCTCTTCAGACTGTCCTTGTTCACATGAAGACCACAACATGTAGTGTGCGGGGCTATGAATCTCCCACTGTTCTTGTTTTCATGTTAAGTCCATTCTGAATGCACAAATAGACATATAATTAGAAGTCCTACTGAGTTAAAAGGCACACACCACTCCCAATTAACTGGCTACACAATTGCAACCTAATTGCATTCTAGCAACCAATGTAGGTTTATAGGACAAGGAGGTTAAACAAGAAAATTAAATACTGCCTAATTTGGCTCTAGAATTTAAAAAAAGATAATATCCTCTAGAGACTTCCTGTAGTACATCTTCTTGGCCATCATCCTATGACAAATGGCTTACCGTTCCTTATTTAGTTACAAACAGTAAGCAAAAATCTGCCTTTTTGCAGATAATCCTTGCTTGTGGATACAGACAGCATCACTGTGTTGCTAATAATTTGACAAAGCATTCTATGTGAAAAGTGTCCTTATTTTATTCATATATTAATGTCTTTGAAAGCTTAATTTCTGACACACTGAGCTTTTGAGCTGGCTTAAACCACAATCTTAGCAAGAGCCTAACAATTAGAAAGACAATGCAGAACTTTATCAGACCAGCAAAAATAGTTTGATTGTGAACATTATCTCATTTGAGAAGAGTCAATGGCTTTATGGGAGAGTTTGATAAGGTCAACATCTTTTGCCTGAAGGCTTCAGAGCCAATTGAATGAGATTGATTCTGTCTTGTATTATTCAAATCTGAAAGATACCTGTAATTAACTTTTTTCATTTCTTGGAAACCATCACTTATCCAAACACTGCTTTTTGTCACACTGTTACTATGTGAATTCAGATTTCCCTTGGTTGTTCAATTTCACTTAATAGTCTTCCATGAGGTAATTTTTGAAAAAGACCTCTGTGAAAACATGAAAGCATCACAATATTGGCCTGTTTCCCATTTTCAAGCCCCTTTTCAAAGAATTTCAACAGAGAAGGTATAATTTGCTCTATCAGAAGTGATGGGAAATATCCCCACGTCATGTTGTTCTCACTTGCTGTGCTTTCTAATTTTCTTTTTAATTATTTTCTCAATTGTACTGTTACTAAAGTAAAAATTCACCAGCCTGTAATTGGAGCCACCTAAACTATTCTAGAACAAGAGTGGCTACATCCTCATATACAGAGATAGCTGCAATAAATTTAGCCAGAGTAATAAAAGACCAACTGTTGATGAAGACATTCACACTGAGCTCTTTAAGGAAAGGGACTTTTCACCCTGAGACCTAGAGGGAGAGAAGGAGATAATAAATAAATTTAAGTAGGTCACAGCTTTCATTTTATTTTCATTTCCCCCCTCTTTTTTCCTGCAAAGAGTTCTGTAATATGATATATTAACTTACAAATGTAGTTTGACTCTACCTAGGGAAATAGAGGTGGCAGTTTCTGTCAAAAGGGTGCTAATTTAGACATTACCTTCTGTTGTTGCAGTTTTTAATAAAAAAACACCTTCCATAATTAAACAATCAGGCAGTGCAGAATAATGTCTAATTTGTTCTTCACCATGTGCCAGTCTAAACATAGTGAGGCTTCTTTGTGCAAAAATCTCTTTCTGTCAGTATTCTACCTTTCCAGATTCCACCACTGCATCTTTAAGGTTTCTTTCTTATATATCTTCACTACAAGCTCATATATACATATCATCACCCTATTTTTCTTTTGGTTTCACACTTTCACATTTTAGGGCTTCTTTAGAACTCCCTTACAGGAAACCCCGTACAGTGGAACCTTGGTTAACCTAATTAATGTGTTATCCAGGCCTTTTTTTTACAGTGAAAATTACTTTAACTGAATTTCCCATAGGAATGCGTTGAATGCAATTTCCTATAGGAATGCACTGAAAATCAAAATACATTAACCATAATGCAGTTTCCCATACGAATGCATTGAAAACCAATTAATCAGTTCTGTAAACCAAGCCACTATTTTGTATGGATTTCCTTTTGTTACGCAATGTTTATGTTAACTGAGTGGTTAACTGAGGTTCCACTGTATTTGCTTTCTCTCCAGGCAAGCTTTCTCATGGTGACTGCCCTCCATCAAAATGGATTCAAGTGGGATTTAATCCACTTGGGGACCATCACCTTTCCCTATGGACTTTGGCACCCAAGGGCATTAGTCCTCAGGGTTGTCAGGTTAGTTAACTGTCACCTGACAGCATTGAGTTGCTGGCAGTATGGTCTACTCTATTACCATAGAAGATGGACCTGGCCAGACAGAAGGAGATGATGATGATGAGGAGGAGGAGGAGAAGTTTAACTTGTTATTGATTTTAATAGTTTATTGTTAATAACTTTTAATTCTTTTTATCATTTAAACATGAAGTTTAATGAAGTGGACATGATCCACGAAAGTTAACATTAAAATACAGCAGTTAATCTTTAAAGTACCACAATTTTTTGTCTTTTTTTTGTTTAATCTCTGAGAAAAGAGCTGTATCAGATGCATAGATGACTGAGACTTGCACACAAATGTGTACAAAAATAAATGTTAGCAATTATGAGTTTGAAAAAATTACTTTTTAATATAATTCCCAGATTATCCAAGTCACCTGCCATTTTTGATTTTGAGAGGTGTAGTGCACGAAAGTGATTTTCTGAACCTTACGTTCACGCTCTCTCTCTCTCTCTTTTTAATCACAGAATGATTCATAAATCGAAGGTAACAGACGTATTATTGAATACATGCAAAATTGACACAGATTGGTCACAGACCAATTTCCTTTAGGCCATATCTAATCCTGTTCAGGCAAAGGCCATTAGTTAAATTTGAGCATGTCGTTGTTTCTTATCCTCAGCTCCTCATCACTAAGCCTTCAAAGCTTTATGTGTGTTTATGTTTCATTTTCCTCAAGATTTACTTGTTTCCACTTTGAAAATTAGCCTACATTTCCCAGTTGGCAGAAACAGAAGTGGTACAGATTTATAGTGGATTAACTTCTACAGCTTTCTTATTAAAGCAGCCAATGCAAGGAAAGCCAATGTAGACATAAGATAAACCAAATGTTTTGCTTTTCAAAAAGGAATCAGAAAATTTATTGCTTCTCAAACAGAAATTCTCAGGATATTCTCATTGTGCTCTATTGATTAATCTCATATTCAAAATCTTCTAGGTCTTAAGGTCAATAATAATTTCATGTTCTCATCTGACCACAGCAGAATAGTTCAAATCATTTTAGTTATCTTCAGCTTTGCTTATGAACACTGGTTTAAAGGCGCTGTTAGAATTTAATTAAATCAATAGAGTATTATCTCTATCCTCATTGTTAATATTGTTGCTCTGCCCGTCTCCAAATAGCGCACACGTTTTACACAAACTCAAAGCAAAGTCATTAACAAGAGTTTAATATTTATTTCCCTGGTTTAAGCTGTTCCATTAATCAGCATAGACGATTATGTAGAGCTGCCTGTTTTAGTAAATAATGAAACAGCTTATCTGCAGGAATAAATATAAGATACCCCTAATGGCACTACTGTAACATTTGACACTTTCTCTTTTACCGAAATTGAGATAGACAGCCGTAGATCAGAGCTATTATCATGAGAAGTTTGAAGATACATTTTCCCTCCTAACGCTGGCTTATTCCCATACCTATTACAGGTAAAATTGTTTACTGGATATTTTCATTAAGGAGATAATAATATTCCTTCATCCTTTTCCTTACTCCCCATGGTTATGTTAGGAAAACAAAAACAAAAACCACATACAGAGTAGAGCAAAGAAGTAACTGGTTCCAAAAGGAAGGAAGGCATTTTATTTATAGTTAATCCTTTTATCTTACAGTGACTATAGAACCACATTACGATGATAATTTATTGAGGGACAACTTAATTACTTTTGGAGTGTAACATTTAATTACTTTTATACCTGAAGGAATTTGGGTTCACTATTTATTTGATTTATATCCCACCCAATTAGTGAAACCATTATTCTGGGTGACTTACAATAGAATTAAAATCAAAGCATGACAAACAAACACAGTAAAAATAAAAATAATTTACACTTCAAAGAAACAAATAGCATATAAATGTCACATGGTTCAAATTGTAGCCCATGTTGTACCTAGTACTGGTGGCATGCTCTGCATGGATTCTAAGGACATGAAGTGATAGATTGCAGAAGAATGTGCTTTGTGTTACTTTTGAAAATGGGGAAGCATGAGAGAGTTTGTCTTACTCATAACAAATAATCGTTACCTCAAGGCAGGTCATACTGTGGGACAACAATCACCAGATCAACTTTCAGGTGGACCTCAAGCAAACAGAATGTGGCAGTATGTGGTTGCAAGTTTGACTGTATCTCCTCGATCCTGGTTGTCTGTTTGCTTCCATGGTTGATTCAAGGTACAAATCCCTTCACAGCTTGGGACCTTGGTACTGGACAGAGTGTCTCCTCCAATGAAACTCTACAACCCAATTGCCACAAGTGTTAGAGCTTTGTGTCTCCACCTCGAGAAAGGCCTGGAAGGTTGGTACAGGGATCTGGACCTTCTCAGTAGTGACCCCAATGCAGTGGAATACCCTCTCTCTGAATATCTGCCTGTTGATCTCTCTCCAAGAGTTCCAGAGAGCCATCAAAACTGAATTTTATAGAGAAGCCTTCAGGGACATTCTCCTACCCCTACCTGATGATTATGATTTTTCTGACTCATATCTTTTTACTGGCTTTTTATTGCTACATATTTATACATTGTAGCATGTTTCAAAGTTCTGTATTTATTTGTAATATATTTTGTTGTTCACTGGCCACTTCTGCCCCATATCCTGATGAGTTAGGAACCCTGATTCTTTTTGACCATCTGCTCTCCCTCACAGAACAGGCTGTGTACTTTCATGAGCTGGAAAGCAAGCAGAATGGAGTAAAGGTGGACCATGATGTAAAATATTTTTGCGGGGAAAATAAATGGAGAGCCTCCTTTTTCTGAGAGAAAAAAATCAAAGGAACTACAAGAAAGGAAGCCCCATGTGAGGCCTTAGGGTAGTGAGTTTGATAACTAAGCATCCAACTATCAATGAATGTCTTAGAAAATAAAGCTGAAGGGTTGCAGATTTTAAAATTAATATTTTATTAAACATGATTAGCCTCCATGGCCAGTAGTGCCACAAGAGGTCAATACTCTAAAAGATCCCACAAAATGAGGACATAATACAGCTAATAAGATTATTCATAGATGTAATAAATGGATTAATTTTTTGAAAAAGCTTTACAAAACCATGACGAATTTATATTTTTTAAAAAGGGAGAAATATCTGCCAGTTCCTCCTGCTACTACAAAGAAAGATAGATACTGTTTGCTAATTGTTGTTGCATTGTTGTTTATGTGTGGATGTGATTATGTGTGGATGGTTCTGTTAAATGTATATGAAGATCTAAATTGCTTTTGCATACATAGAAGCATACTGAATTGAGGTTACAGGAGAAGGAACTGGTAAGATATCCCATTCTGCTGCTATAAAGATTTTGTTGGGTGGTGATACTCCTCATGTGGCTCTATCTCTGCTATTACCACTCTCCACTCTCCCAATCTCTCACATTCCTTTACTTCCATCCCGCTTACCTTTTTGTTAATTTTGGCATCATCACTGTCCTCCTCCTTATGAACCTGGCTGGAGCCAGGCTGGCAAAGACAATGAATTATCTCAATAACTGGTGGGTACCATGTATAGGCAGATGTTTTTCATGTGTTTTCCACTCCTTAAAGACATAAAAAGCTGACATGATGACAAAGCTAGATCCATACTTAGATATTTGAAATTACCCTAGCTTAAGTTGAATACCTTACTCTTTCTCAGTCACTCCAACCCCTTCCTCCATACCCTTTGTTTGGGTGCCTACTTGGGAAGAACATGCATCTCAAATGGTAACCCATCCAAATCAGACTTCTGCAGTGAAGATCCCTGAAATATTTTGACCCACAGCTTCCATCGTTATCACTCATGATTGGCCATGTTGGCTGGGATTGATAACAGTAGCCATCAAAAAGCTAAAGAAACCAAATTTGGTTAAAACTGTTCTAGATGCAAATCTATCAAACATCCTCCCATTTAGTTATTCTCAACTAAAGATCTAGATTTCTCTTTTCCCTTGCTTAGCCATCCTTCCACCTTCATAGCTAGAGTCTGGTCAAAGTAAAGGACTGGTCATTGCTTGCAAACAGCAATGAAACTTCCACTAGAATATAACAAAGCAAGGAACACTGGGCTGACTACCCAGTAATAAGGAATAATGATCTCTTTCTCACTTGAAAGACTAGTATCTTAGGAAACACACAGCTGTGAATAGCTGTGGACAAGTATCAAAAATGTGGAAGGCAGGGATCTGTCAAACATTTTCATTCTTATTGAATTGGGCACCTTTTCCTCTTGATGAAAAATAGACTACATAAGAATTCTATTCCAGAAAAAAATAATGTTATCTTGAACTGAAAGTCACACCAGTCTTCCTATAAAAAAGTAAGTGTGCTACAACAGCAACTCCATTATCATTTGATAATTATAGGCAATTCTGAAACAAGTAATAAATGTAATGAGTAATAAGACCTTTTGACACATTGACAGCAAACAGCTTAGAGAAACCTCTGGTAATTTATGAGGAGCAATATCAAATGTGGATTAAAAGTGTAGCAAGACAATCATAGAATTATGATACTAATTATGAGAATGGTTTACAGTGTTGCAATGGCTTAATTAAGAAAAGAATTTATTTCAGTGCCGTTTTCTGACTTGCAATATGTTTGGAAGCAAATTTGTGCTTTTTTTAAAACTTAAAGGGAAAATATTTCCTAAGTCTTTTAAAAGTAGCTTTGAAAAAGCTGCACACAGGTCTGACTCTGTAAAGGTGTTTCCTTGTGTACCAATGGCCCATTGTTAGTTCCAGTCCTAGGAGACATGCTACCTGGTCCCCTGTTATCAGTCAAGAAGAAAATTGGATGGAAACGAGTGTGAGATGGAATTGACATAAATAATAAACACACTAAATAAATTATAAATAAAAACAACAAATAAACAAAAATGATCCCTCCCCCCCCCAAAAAAAATAAAAAGTCTGACAACAGAGAACACATCTTGGCAATGGAAAGTTAATCAAAACCTATTGCCCGGCTGTTGACAGTATATGCTTAACAGCCTCTCTAAAGAGGAACAATTTTAGTTTTGTTTTTTTTTAAATAGAGAGAGAGAGAGAGAGATGGAGCCTGGTGCAGCTCAACCAGTAGAGAGTTCCACAAAGTTGGTGCCGCCAACAAGAAGTCTCTTCTCCAAGTCATAGTCTTTTTTCCTAATCTTGGGGTCAGTACCTGGAGCTGTGCTATCTGGAACAGGTGATACGAGCTGATGTTCTGTGGAGAAGAGGTTCCACTAAGTAGGAAGGTCCCAAACCATTTAGGGCCTTAATAGTTAGAACTGCTCACCACTGCTTCAGGAGCTGCACTGGTTGCCAGTGTGTCTCTGGGTGCAATTCAAGGTGCTGGTCATTACCTTTAAAGCCCTACATGGTAGTGGGCCAGGATACTTAAGAGACCGCATCACCCTGAGAACATCTGTCTGTCCCACCATGGTGGATTGGAGAGGCTCTCTTATCATTCCATCAGTTAGAGAGGCACATCTCTTTAGCACCAGAAGGAGGGCCTTCTCTGTGTCTGCCCTGGCCCTTTGGAACCTCCAGCCAACTGAGTTACATTTACAGACAGAGCTATTGCCCTTTCGGCCTAAAAACCTGGCTGGCAGGACAGGTATGGGGCTCCAGTAATACGAGGTCCCATGTTGGGTAGTTGATTTGATTAGACAGACACCTCTTTCTCTTTTTTAAACCTTTTAATTTAAAAAAAATTAAAATTTTGAGTCTTTTAAATTTATAGTTTTACATTTTTAATTAATCTTGAACCTTTAAGTTTTTAATCTCTTTGAATTAGGAGTATAGTTGGGTTTATGGATGGGTTCATTGGATTGTTATTTTCCAACATTGTGTTAGCCGCCCTGAGTCGTTCTGAGTAGGGTGGCATACAAGTATGATAAAATAAATAAACAAATAAATAGAACCGGCAACTTTGTGCCTGATACGGAAAGACACAGGTAGCCAATGCAGCCCTGCTAAGGCTGGGGAGATATGTTCAAATTTTCTCACTCCAGTAATCAGCCTGGCGATGGCATTTTGCACTAATTGAAGCCTCTGTATCAGGAACAAGGGAAGCCCCACATAGACACCATTACAGTAATCAGTATGTGAGATTACCAGTGAGATAACTAACGTTAAGAGGGAAAGCCTGTCCAAGTAGGGACGCAACAGCAATATCAAAAATAGTCACATGAATGTGATTATATAACTCAGTCTCATCTTGTTTTAAAGGGTTAAAACCTTCAATTGGCTTCTTTTTTTAAGGCCTTTCCAAAGCAAAATGCTTTTTAACATGCATAGGAAGAAACAATCTACTATTGTTAAACACTGTATCTGTCTCAAACACATCCAGCCTGAGCTAATCAACTTAATCAAGTGTTTGTGAGTATCATCAAAACAAATATTACAGACATGTCTAATAAAATAAAGATTCATCAGAAAAGAGAGAGAGAAAATTGCCTCCAGTGAAACCATCTGTTCAAAAGTATTTTGCAAGAAATATTTAATTATATTTTATTTTTATTTATGTGCAATTATTATATCTGATATCATAACAAGCTGGAAGCTTCTTTTACTTTCTTTGACTTTCTCTTTCTGAATTAGTAGCTGGGTTTATGCTGGCATTCCTTTAAGGTTTTCAAAATTTCAGCAAATTTCAGTGAATTGATGAGGTGACAGGGCATATGTTGGTTGCACAACCAGGCACATGATGTAACACATGACTGAAATTTATCTGACACCTCAATGATAGTTGTGTTGATTGCAACAAGTCATGCAAACATCATTAACGTAGCGAGCTCTTGGATTTGGTTTACAATTTGACTTTCCTTGGTAAGCACATTCTGATGAATGTAAAATCAGCTCAAAACTGCAGAATTGATTATGGAGTCTACTTCTTAATCTCCCCTTTTCATTCTCATTTTGCTTAATGTGCAGGGGACAACCTTTTTTGCACAACAAATTGGTTTTATGCTAAACAATTTTCTATGGACTGCTGTGTCTGAAGCCCATGGTCTCACTCCATTCACCAGATGAACCCGACAAAGCATGTTAAGGGCAGAAGGCTGGCATAGGGGCTCCCAGCCCCACCTATCCCCACACCCTAGATCGAGAGAACCCATGGCCTAGTACCAGTCCATGGCACAGTGGTTGCGGACCCATGCTTTAGAGGGTTTACTTCAGTGGTGGGTTGTCAAAATTCCCGCTACCCCACCGTGATGTCATGGAAGTCATGGGCGTAGCCGATATCATGACATCATGATGTCATGGGCGGAGCAAATTTTTTTTAAAAAAAATAAAAATGTCTGCGCATGTGTCAAACCTCCATTTGACGCATGCGCAGTTCTTTTTTTAGTGTGCATGTGTCAAACCTCTATTTGATGCATGCATACTAAAAAATAAAACTGTGCATGTGTCAAACAGAGATTTGATGCATGCGCAGTTCAGGGCAGCCATTTTGGCTGCCCAGAAATACATTTGAGGGGGCGGAGAGGTGACTGAACTGGTCGCCTGGGGTTTTACCACAACCCCATTGACCCCTCCTGATGGGGTGCTACCGGTTCAGGTAAACTGGTCCGAACTGGTAACATCCCATCACTGGTTTACCTGCACTGATATCAAACCAGCAGATTTCTCATAGGTAGTGTGTGAAGACAATGTTAAACTAGACAATATGGCTCTTCTTATGTTCATATGTTCTGATGAAACTTCCCTCTTTTCAGCTTTTAAACACTGAAACTTTTTGAATTGCTTTGAAAATTTAAGGATGTGCACAGTGTAGATGTTCTCTTTCTCTCTCTTTTTGGTTCAGGTTCTTTTGGAAATGCTTCATTTTAGTATTATTTGAGTAATGGCCCTTGCATTATATTTTATTAGGCAAGCATATTTTGCTTATTCATGTTTCTGGCACTCCATTCTTAAAGAATCCTTAACAACAACAACAACAACAACAACAACAGGGGAAAACAACTGCAAATTAATCCATGTCAAAAGCAGGCAAAAGTAATAATGAGAAAAAGAAATCAATAGGAGAGGGGAGAAATCAGTAAAACACTAATTTTTTAAAGAAAAAATAAATTCAGTTTTACCCATTTAGCAAAACTGACTCTCTGGGCCTTGGCAATTTGGTGGTGGTGAGCAAAGAAGCAGCCAGAAAACCACATTTCCCAGAAGCAAGCAAAACAGTCCATCCAAACTATCTGTAACTAAATAAACGCACAGTAAACTAACCATTTTTGGAAAATCTTTCAAACAGAAAAAAACATCTGGCATGAGGAGAAAAACAGAAAAATAAACACAGAAACCTTTTCCATCAGCCAAGCAGGGAAAAAAATAAAATCAAAGCCCCCTCAAAAAAATTTTCCAAAGAAAAGAGAGAAGAAATCCAAAGAAATAATCCAAAGGAGGCACAGTGGCACATAGACGTTACCTGGAAGAAGCAAAAATAATTTTAAAGATGGATCCCACCCCCACCCACCCCTGAAAATGAAAAAGAAACAAAGGAAAATGGACAGAATAATATTAAAGGATCCATGATAAAGGCAGGGAGGCAGCAAATGCAATCCAAGATGGAGGTAATCAGGAAAGAGTGAAGCAAAAAGAGCAATTCCAGGCTCATTTCCAGGCTCTTTTACAGTTTAAAAATGCCTTTTCCTCTCTATTGACATTCTGACTGGCTGCTTGCAGTCCTGGCAATCACTATTAGAGGATAAATTTGTAATAAGATATGACTAACAAAGGGTAAAAGAAAGGTTACACAAAAGGGAAATAAAAAATATATGAAACATTCATGTACATCTATTTTGTTAATATGAATCATTTGTGTTTAAGAGACTGTTTCTGCAACTAACAAAAGAACACTAAATATGAAAAAGAGATGCAGGATTTCTCCATGCAGGAGAAATACCATACAATACACTGAGACAATCCCTAAGAATTTAGAAAAAAGAAGAAGCACACATTACTTTTTGAATGAATAGAAAATTAAACTGAAATGAGTTTAAATGGAAACTTCTTTTGTTCAGTTTTAATTCTTTCCAAGCAAATGCAGTAACAAATATATCCAGAAGAGCCATAATTTTGATTATTCCACCCCCACCAATTTACCATTCACTTGAAATGGGTAGGTGGGGAGGTTTTCCTTACGCTGAAGCAAAATTAGACATTATTCAGGTGAACAATCCTGGAGGCTGCAATCTTGTTTTCCAGATGTTGCATATTTCTGGGCGTGTTATGGGAAGATTATGACTACAGAAAAGCAGCTCAGTTAGAATCACAAGCAGCAACAAATTGAAAAAGTAAACAATGAGGAAACCCAACAGAAACTCTAAATAACCAAATTAGTGTGATTGTAAGAAATAAATAATGAAACAGGTGTTATTTTAATAAAAACACAAGGCATGGTTAATAGGAAAAACAAAGATTAACAGGTGGGGAAAGCCCACTGCTTAAAAAAATCTTAGAGGCAGAAACTCTCGAAATATTGAACTGCATATTTCACAGCCTGGCCTTTCTTTTCAAAATTGGTAAACTCACTTGTGTGTGTGTGCGTGAGTGCATGCATGCTTCTGCGTGTGTGTATACACATGTGACACACAATTGCAAGATGGAACACTAGGCAGGGAGCAGAAGGATCCGCCTTCTGCTTTCTGATATTTCCACTTTAATTCCACCAGCAAAATCTTGGTAGATGATAAATTGTTAGTTAGAAAAGCAAGACTCGTGTGAAATGAAACTGCTTTTTGATAAATAGCATTAGTATAGAGCAGGGGTACCCACCTTCTGGGACATTGGTGGGCCACATTAGAGTGCCCAATGCCTACAGAGCAGCTCATTTAAAATCAAAATGTAACAAAATTATTAACCTACTGATTTAGATTACAACTAAGCATTCAGAGTTCAATAACAAAATGTTTTCTGCCTTTCAAAATCTGCAGTGTACAGAAATATTGGGTCATATTGGCTAGGAAGAATTTTTTTTAAAAAAATGGTTTATGAATCTGTCCTGCCAGATGACAGAGTTGCAATCTTAATTACATTGGATACTATGGGATTTATTTCTTAATAAACTCATTTCCCTGGGGTTTAAATCTGTACACCTCAATACTTAAAAAAGTGGGGACCATTGGAAAAAGGACAGGTAGAGAAAAAGACTGAATAAAGGGGCAGCCTACTCCCTGGAGCAGAGATATGCAATTAAGTTGGATTTAAATTACATGCAGAGTGCATATAAACATCATTGCTTGCTAGCCAAGCCTGTCATGAGAAACAAAATGGCAGCCAGGGGAAGGGAACTGGGCTGGTGGAAGATGTGGGATGGAGAATCCTATACATTTTCCTGGGAAGAGAGGATTCCTTTCTTCTCAACCCAAATGGCCCCTCGCCGGTTCCTGCAATCACAGAGGCCTCAGAAGACAACTAGCTGGAGTAGGTGGGGGAGGAGAGGCATAAGTAGGTAAAAGTAAAGGTCACCCTTGCTCAAAAGCCAGTCACATCCAACTCTAGGGTTCAGTGCTCATCTCTGTTTATAGTCAAAGAGCCAGTGGTGTCTCCATTTGCAGACATTTCTGTGGACATGTGGCAAGCATGACTAGACTCCAGAGTGTACCTTCCCACTGAAGTGTTTGCAGACATCTCTGCAGACTTTTGGCAGTCATGCCTAGACACTGTAGTGCACAGAACACTGTTTACCTTCCCACCAATGTGGTCCCTATTTATCTACTTGCAATTTCTTGCTTTCAAACTGCTAGGTTGGCAGGAGCTGGGAAAAAGATTAGGAAGGCAAAACGTCAGAGCAACAAGGTCTCCTTGAGGAAGGAAGAATGATTTTGCCTTAAGCAACAACCTCACTACTAACCTTGGAAGCCCCTTGGAGAAGCTTTGGCGGTGGAGGCTCTAAAACTGTTCACTATGCAAAACATGTTGTATCCTTTTGCAAAAATGCCAGGCCTTTTTTCCCCTCCTTTTCCTGTCTTTTCCTTTCTTTTTCCTTTTTTGCAAAAGCAGGCCAGACATCTCCTGTACCCATCCACTCCACTGCTATACCTTCCTTACACACACATATAGCTTTCGAATAGCAAGTACAGTAATACCTCGGTTAACATTAAGACTTGGTTCCACAAGTCTTACCGTTATCCGATTTTTAGCCTTATCCGATGCATGCATCAGATAACGTTAAAATCCTATTCAGATGGATCAGATAACGTTAACTCCATAGAGATAAGCAACACAGACTTCAAGGGAAAGTCAAGGAAACATGCTGGAACATTTGTCTAAAGGATAAATACATTACAAAAGCTTGCCAAACCAGTCTGACTAGTTTAGGTGAGCAAAACCAGACATTTAACTTTGCTGTTTTAAAAGACCTGTTCCCTCTTTTTGCTGCCATGTTTTTTTCAATAATGCCATGAATACCAGGAAAACTAGGTGACCAGAATTTTAGCTTTAATACTGTGCTGTAGTGCACTGACCTTCCAAGATCACCAAGACATTGGGGGAGGGGGGGACTCTTTCAATATGTCCTGACTCAATTTTAAAAGCTAAGAAGCAAGCCCCAAATGGATGACAACATTTACCATCATGTAGAGTTTCCATATAGAGCCATGTGCACAGGAATCAGTTTTAAAAGCTAACAGCAAGGGTGCTCAAACTTTTCAGGCCACGGGCCAGTCACATGGTTCATGGGTGCCCAAACTACACCCTGTGTGCCAGATCCGGCGCTGATACCAATTCATCTGGCCCGTCCCACCCTCGCCACTCCCAGAAGCTGGGTGAGTTTTACTTCTGCTTCTGGTGTCATTGGCTGGAGCCGGCCCATAGGCCATAGTTTGGGCACCCCTGGCTAACAGGGATAGAAGCAGGACCCAAAATGGATGCCAACATTTACCAACATGCAAGGTGGCCATCTGGAGCCATGCGTGCTGGAATCCATTGGTGTCATGGGCCTTATCCAGCCCACAAGCCCTGTTAACAGCAGGGGTGACCAAATGTTTCAGGCCATTGGCCAGTAATGTGGTTCATGGATGCCCAAACTATTCCCTATGGGCCAGATCTGGCCCTGACACCAATTCATCCAGCCCGCTCCACCCTCATCACTCCCAGAAGTGGAAGCTAACAGCAGGGATGCCCAAACATTTCAGGCCATGGGCCAGTCACATGGTTCATGGGTGCCAAAACTATGGGCCGTGGGCCGGGGCCAGCCCACAACACCTCATAAAAAGCATATTTATATTTATATTATTAGTTACATTTGTATTGCCGCCCACTCGGCAAGCCACTCTTGGCGACGTACACCAATTACATCATGAACTACAGTAGAGAACAATAAAGAAACCTTAAATATTCATTCCCACCTCATGTTACTAGTGGACACATGGGGACTTACAATGAAACATTAGCAAAAGTTGGTCACCATGAAAATGAGATGTCTGAGGAAGTCTGCTAGAGTGACTAGAAGGGATAAAATCAAGAATCAGATTATAAGAGAAAGAATTGGAATAGGACCAATCTTAAATTATATATAGACAACAAATAAAGTGGTTTGCTCATTTGGAGATAATGTCTTGGAATTTCATACCGTACAAGGCATATGTGAAAAGAGGAGAAGGAATCATGGATACCAAAAGAAACAATGTTACTATTGTGTCTTTTGCAAGAAAGGAATAAGCAAAACAGCAATGAATGGTGAGGTTTCAGGCAGGAAGTACACTGTGTGTCTGAAGGAAAATGCCCTGAGAATGATAGTAGTAAACAAGCAGATTAGAGGGACACACAGAAAGAGTAAAGGGGTCACATTTGGCCCACAGGTTAGGGACATCTGATTTAGATGAGCAAATATTCTGACTCAGTATAAAAAGGAGTTTACTATGTACCCAACATCCAATGCTTTAAACAATATTTCCACAGTTACAGGATAAGAATGTGGAGTACAGAAAGAGTGCAGGAGATCTATACTCCGGGACTGGAATAAACAAAGGTCTGGAACAAACTAAAACATTAAGTTAATCAAAGGGGGAAAATCTCAGTCTTAAATAGATGAATTACCAATAAAATCTAGTAACTAGTGATACAAACTTCTGTACCAAGCCAAAATTAAGGAAGTAATTGACTCAACCAAATAATGAAAGTTAAGAGGTCCTTCAGAAAATAATGAGAAATTCTATTTTTCTTCCTACTCCAATAGAAGAATATGACAGGTAATGCATAACATAATAAAAGTATTTCAGTATTCCAAAAGCTTAGCCAAACAGGAAGTATTCTGCAGAAAAGGAGGGAGAGAAAACAGAAGAATTAATGGAATCATTTAAAAATGTATGAAAACTAAATTCATTAAAAGGTTCTTTTAATGTTCAAATAATTTAGGGTCAGACTCTCCTTATACAGAGATAGCCAGACTTTTACATGTACAATCCAGTAGAGATTCATTAAACGAGGAGAGTTGGCATTAACTGAGTATTTCATCCTCCTCTATCATTTTGAGGTGAACAAAAATTGTCTTGATTTTTAACCTCTCCTAAGGAAATGCAAATAGTAAGTGAAGCTCTGTGGAGGGATCATAATCAGAACTCTGAGGGGAGAAAGAAGAAAATGGAAAAAGAGGCACTGATGCGTTAGCTGAGGTCAATAGAAAGAGTTTAATGTTCACCTAAGTACAGCAGTAATTATGAGACACAACATTGTCAAATTGACCCTATAAAGTCTGCCTTTGAAGACAGGCTAATTGCAATGACTTTCACATTACTAGGAGAGGAACTATTATAATTATATCCCTGTGATGGATTCAAAAAGCTTTATGAGTCTATATTCCAGCTATAACTTTCCTCTAAAAATATATTTGAAGCCTTAAGGAGCTACAATACATATGGGCTTGGTGAGATTGATTTCTAACAGTCACTGACGGAACAAAAAAGGCACTTACATTTTCCCACATGAATTGGCAGAATGAAGTACAGCTCATGCTACCCATGTTGAGAAGAAACTGGAATTCGTGTACACTATGTAACATGGCCAGGAAAAGGTTCTTAATGGTTGAGGGATGCTTCAGGTAGGTCACAAGCAGGGACAAAGAAGTCCAATGTGCAAAAAAAATGACTTTAAAGGACCATTTATAAATATCAAGTCAGATAGATACACAGTTTAGTAAAGGAAGTAGTTTTCCACTAAACTACCACATTGCAAGTCAAACATCACCAAGTCTCATAACACATCTTAATGCTAACATTTTAAAAATGTATGCTGGCCAAGTAAGATGCATATTTTATAGTCACACCTCGCATAAAGAGCGCCTCGCTTAAAGACTAACTTGCTTAAAGAGCAGAATTTTCTCTGAATGTTTGCTTCGCTTAACAAATAAAACCAACCAAAAACTTGCTTAACAAATAAATCGGGGTTTGCAATCCCCCCCACAATTGGTCATTTACAATGGTGTTTCGCTTAAAGAGCAAACTCGCTTAAAGAGCAATCCTATGAAACGCATTATGCAGAGGTACACAAAAATGCAGAAACTTTGGGGATAATTGTCCCTGAGATGTTAAAAGTGGACTGGTGGAGAGATATTATTATTTCCTAAAATTGCCAGCATTCCAGTCTTTAATCAGTTTATTGACATGAATTTTTTAAAAAAATAATCTATTTTTGGGACCTATTAATTAATTAATCAGTCTATCTGTCATAACTCTCCATTATATTCAGGATCAACGCATTTTCCTTTCTCTCTCTCTCTCTCTCTCTCTGTACTCGTGTATGGTTGTGTGTGTGTGTGTGTGTGTGTGTGTGTGTGTGTGTGTGTGCTAATGCATGTAAAGGTTTTCATCCCCACCTGTCACCAGTACCAAGAAAAGTCTGTTCTTCTCTTAGGATTTTTGCTCCTCTGCATAGAGTTTCCATACCTTATCTTTTCTGCTATCCCTCATTTCCTGCCTTTCAAATGTACACTATTACATCCTCTGCACTTTTTCTTGTCAGTAAGTCCTACTGGGTTAAATTGCAATTGTATGCCAGGCAGTGGAAATTGGCTACTTAAACATGTTCCAATTTATAATGCAATGCATATATTAATAAGTCAGCTTTTTGTAATGTCTTATGGATTAAAATAGTTGCCTCCCTTGACAGATTGTGACCTTTGCTTCAGAAACAACTCTTAGCATTTCTGTGACAGTCAATGAAAACTCAAGTAATTAATATCTTGTTAGTCTCATTCTGGTATTAAGGTAGTATTGTGACTTTGTCTATTATTTGAATCTTCATCTGGCCATGACTCACCATCAGGGAGATGTTTATGAATATCATGAACATAGTATTGCACTCCTTATGACTGAAGAAGTGAATTTTGTTCCATGAAAGCTTGTATTGAGATAAATCTGATAGTCTTTAACGTGTCATAATATTTGCCCTTTCTTGCTCTCTTTTCATTAAAATGTATATTAGACTGTATAGTTTTGCCCCCATAAACAGGAGAGGAAAATTGGGAAAGTCACTACTACTGCACCATTAATGCATCTACTTCAGTTGTGAGCATCAGCAGGTTCACACCAGTTCACCAGAACTGGTAGCAGAAATTCTGGCTGTCCCCACCCATCCAAGTTTTGAAATAAAACTTGGTGTGGTAGTAAAAAAATTTTTGAAGCCCACCATTGATTTACTTCTCAATGTCTGTGATTTGCAATTATGCCTTCTGTATTTTGGTCAGACATCAGTTGTCTAGAGAGCAACATCTACTAAAACGAACAAGAAACAGCTCCTGCTGAAGTGCAATTGGAAAAGAGACACAGAAACCTAGGTTCACCCAGTCTGCCCCTTTAACCTGGAACCTTGCTGGTAGCCCAGCAAGTCTCCCAGAAATGAGCAGGTGGTCATCATTTTCTTATTTTCTTCACAGTCTGCCCTCTCCGCCTGGGAGGGAACCAGGTCCACCGAATGGCATGTCCCAGTAAAACCTTCTCCTTGTGGGATCTGAAAGGATGAGCTTCTATCTGGTCTGCACTCCAGGTTTATCTGACAGTTTGGGGAGCAACGTTTCCCATCTGCCCTCCATATCATTTTCTATAGTTGGATAATGGGTTCATCAAGTACAGTAGTGCTCTCCAGGAAAATCATCTTTGCTAATTTCCAATGGTCATATAGACTAGCCCTGAATCTTACTCATTCACCAATCCATTCTGTGACAGTCTAAATAAAAAGAAGAAACTTATTTTTTTTCAGAGCAGCTGCCTTTAACATTTCGAGAGCTTTCTCTTAAACATTTTAAAATTATTTTATTTCAAACTTTGCACATGCATTTTCTCTTTCTTGTTGCTAATAATGTCATGTTATTCTCTAAAATAACAAGCAGACGAAGACTTCTTTCTGGCAACACAATTCAAAATAATTGTACAGGAGCTCAAATCATCCAGTATGTTCATTTCTGACTTTTACTACTCAAATTCTTCTCCTCCAGAAATGCATTCATAAACTGTTATTAAATTGTTGATTCATTTAACAAGAAGTGAGTAACTTTTCTAAATAATGTAAGTGACATGTTTATGATTCCAAGTAGATATATTTATTTATACAAGTATTTATTTTTTGTGAGATTCTGACACATCTTGCTTTGCATATTGCTAACCATACTCCCTTTTTCTTGTAAATATATCTGGTATCTAGTAAATTATTATAATTAGTGTTTGAGGAAGGCCAAGTTTGTTTTTATATAATAATAAAATCAAGTTTATTTCACTCACATACACAAGTAGCTTGGAAAATACGATTCACTTGTTCAAAGTATTTATTCAGAATACTTCTAGCCACAATGGAAGTGAAATGACCAAAAAAAGTGTCAAATATCAGTAATCATGGAAGTTAGCCACATTCAATGTCAATAATCACAGAAGCCATTCCACAAACATTTTGAACAAGGTCCAAAATCCAAAATAATTAATTCCTAGTCACTAGGTACAGAGGTACTATTAATACTAAATGGGTGCCACCTAAATTCAGCTCGTACCTACCCAAGCAAACAGCAGGTCTCAAAACTGTGACACAGTCAGAAGCAAATTTTGAGATCTAGTTTGTTTCATCTCCACAACTTTTGGTTTGCTGTAACATTACCAGCCATGTTTATGACTTTCTTTATTTGTGTCAGATGCACCACAAAGCACATACTGTAATAGTGATGTAGACGTAAAATAATAAGAATAAAATATTAATTAAATATTGCTTGCTGTTACAGAAACTAAAGCTAACACGAGAGGCGACGTGGCAAATTGAAATTCTGTTTATGAAGGAGAATTATTATGCTCACATGTAAGCCCGCATGATTACTTGTGCAATGTTGAAAATGTACCAAAAGTCAGCTTGAACTTAGTAATAGTTAGAATAGCACAGCCCCTGCGTGGGCGATGTTGGAAAACTTATGTATGCTAAAAGTACACAGAATGTTATCTAAGTGTAAGACAAACATCTATGACCCGATGAAGACCTGGTCATGGATCATAAGAAATTATATTTCCCCAATGGTATGTAGAAGAACTTGCATAAGTATTCTTTTGCAACCTTTGTATTTGGCCTCTGTACTTGGCCAACAAATGTAATGATGAAAATATGGAGAAATGATTTGGCCTCTGTACTTGGCCAACAAATGTAATGATGAAAATATGGAGAAATGATTTGTACAACTTGACCCAAAAGGGTCACGGTGACCGGGCGAGATGTCTTGAGTAAACAAGACGGGGGAGAGAAAATTGTATAAGAATGCTCTGTCTTCCAATGGAGAGCATTCTCAGTTGAGTAACGATACCAACTGGAGAATCTTTCTCTGATCAGAAAAATAAAAAGCTTTTCTGATTCTGAGTCGTGGAGTGCTGAATTTCTTTTGGTCCTAAAAATTGCTACAACAATAGCATACAAAGCTAAAACCAACATATAGAAAATAAACAAGAACTAGATAATATCCACCCAATATCGGGCCACATCAACAGCATTTCTTCTTGCCAACATAAGGTCCTCCTCAGTAGACATTGAGAGGCATGTGTGCATTGTATCATATGAGCGAAAGTTTGTTCTAATCCACATTCACACAGGCTACCGTCTACAAGGAAACCCCACTTTCTCAGATTAGCCCTTGATCTTCCTACCACAGCACACAGTCTGTTTAAAGTTTTCCAAACACGCCATGGTGGTTCTTGGCCAGGCAGTAGAGAATTGTGTGGTTCTGCCCAGTTATCAGTTTTGGAAGGCAAGCTTCTTGCTTGCCTTCCATAGTTCTAAGGTGGTCTGTGGGGGCTGGTTGTTCGGAGGAGCAGAAATTATGAGGAAACTGTCCCTTGATTTCAGTCTCTGCTTTGGTAGTTGGTGATCAAATAGCAGGTTTTTTTCCAAGGATCTTGCTTTGACCCACTCTTTCTGAGCAGCACTTTTTCAATGGAATTTTGGTGGCGGATGACAGATAAGTAATGCACTTTTTATATTGGGGTTGGTTTTAGGCATCCTATGACCAATCTTGCTGTTTCGTTTAGGGCCACATCCACCTGCTTTGCATGCATTGATCTGTACCACACTGCATTAGAATAGTCTCCTGCAGAGTAACATAAAGCTAGCCCCAAAGTTCTTAATGTGTGTGGTTAGGCACCCTAACTTGTGCCTGTTATTTTCCTCAAAATATTGCTCCTGGCAAAAACCTTCTGTTTGGTATTTAGGCAGTGGGTCTTGAAGGTAAGAGTTCGATCCAGGATAACTTCCAGGTATCTGGTGGGTGTCGCAGTATGAGCCTGGTACCATTCCAGTTCATCTTCAACCTTCTAGATGCCTCCTTGTTTTTCAGATGAAAAGCACAGAGTTGAGTTTTAAGACAGTTTGGCTTCAGTTGGTTATCCCTATAATATATAGCCATTATGTTCAAAGCCTCGTCAGTTTTTTCTCAACAGCCTCAAAGGCTGTGCACTGTGTGGCAATTGCAATGTCATTGGCATACAGAAAGCTCCTAGTGGCTTCTGGCAGTGGTTGATCTGACAGTGTGGGGGCTAGCACACTGCCCTGCAGGAGTCCATTTCTATGATTTTTCCAACAGCTGCATTGTCCCTGGAAATTGACAAAAAATCCACAGTTTTCCAGTCATCAGCCTATGATTTTTGAGAATTTAAAATCCTTTGTGATGTGGAGGACTTTCTTCAGCAGGGCTGCATGGCTGACTGTGTTGTAAGCTCCAATGAGTTCTATAAACACTACACCTGTGATTTCCTTCAGTTCAAAACCATCTTCTGTATACTATGTTAGGTTAAGAATTTGTGTTGTACAATCTTTGTCAGGTCTGAAATCAGCTTGCTATGGTATAAACAGGGGCTTTACTATTGCAGACAGTCAGTTTAGAATTAAGCATTGATATGTTTAGCCATTGGTGGCTAAAAAGAAATATGGGCCTGTACCTTTTCACGTCTTTTAGTGACTTGCCAGGTTTAAGTATAGCTATCAACCAAGCCTTCCTCCATATCTTTGGTATCTGAACTACATCCAAGCAATTATTGTACATGCTAAGTTACCTTTTTTTTGTTATTGTTTATAACAATAGGGAAACAATAGGGTAATTCTGTTGTCAAACCTGCTTCTGTCAGCATATCAAAGAGGAAGTAAGTGACCATTTCTACCTGCAGAATTGTTGGCCAAAAATATAGTAGTCAAAGCAGTACTTGTAACTTCTACGTCTCTTAGTCTTTCTACATGTTAGTTTAGACAGTCAACTCAGAGGGATTCCTGAAATAAGCAAGTCACATCTACTCATCTTATTTCCTTCTGATTACCTACAGTTTATTTCTTCTGCTGCATGCAGTTTAATTGTGTCCTTATGATTATTGGTTTCAGCTAGTTATGGCCCATTAATATTTACAAGATGAGATGAGGTTTTCAGCTTACGTTAGACATCTATTTTCTACAAGATAAGGAATGATAATAGCCCATTCAAAACAACAAATCTTTCTCTTCAGCATTCTATCAACTTTATTACTGCCTAATCATCTCTATTCTTATCTTCATTGTTGGTTATTGTGAAGCACCATGTCAATTACACTACAAAGCAAAGACAGAGTTTTACTGTATTATCTCAGTAGGCTAGCCTTTATTTCTAATTGTTTCAAAGAAAATATAGATTACATAGTCAATCTTGTAAATCTGTCTGAGTTTATAAGCGCTAATGATATTCATACAACAGTATTTGTATGTTAAGTGTTATAATTAAATGAAGAAATAATTTGCTATAAAAACATGAAGTCTGAGGAAGTTAGTTTAGAAGGATCTAGGAAAAGTTATTTATTTGACTACAGCTTTGAGACTTTAAGCACAACATTCTTTCTTAAATTAGAGGCTGTAAGGATAAGCCTCACAAGCTTATCCACTATCATAGGACTCATTTCTACTTCTGGTGCTTCTGAGTTGTGTGGAAAGCTTTAAATAGATTGTGTATAGGGGTAGAAAGATCAAGGGCTAATCTGAGAAAGTGGGGTTTCCCTGACAGCCTGTGTGAATGCGAAGTACAAACTATCTCCCTTGTGATACAGTGCACACAATGCCCCGCAATGTGCACTGAGGAGGACCTTATGTTGGCAAAAGGAAATGCTGTTGAAGTAGCCTGATATTGGACAGATGTCATCTAGCCCTTTTTAATTCTATTTTGTTTTTAGATGTGTTAATGTTAGCTTTGTATGTTATTATATACTGATGGTACATCTGATGAATAAAGAAACAAGATAGGACTCATTTCACCTTCCAGAGACACACACCCCTTCCAAAAGCCCATACCAACCTTTGTGGTGCTTCAGAGTGCCTGCTCCATGCTAGAGAAATCAATGCTAGGTTTCAATAACTGACTGCTTATACTTACAAACCAACCAGATCAGGTAGGACATGCAATGTGAATTAACTTAATGTAGCATTACCAATAATTTGAATTTTCTTTCACTACCTTAATATGACTTCTTCTGGTTACAATCAGGGAAATTCAGATTCAGGCACAAGATAGGAAATAAAAACATTTTATTCATCCTTTTCCCAGAATAGAACAAGAAAAGCATACCTAACTTTATTTCTCAGGCCTAGCCTAGCCTGCTAACACATTTGACTACATTTTGCTAAGGTTTCCTCACCAGCATGCATCATGTCAAAGCAAAACTAAAGCATGGCATAAAACATGGCATTTCTCTCCCACATTCCTATATATATATATATATATTAGTTCAAATTTATATTGCTGCCCACTTGCCATGGTGACTCAGGGCATCTTACAAAAAATACATTACATTATAATACAATATGTTGGTGTGGGCTCAGGGGTGGCAAAGTCCTCAACCTGTCAAAACTCATCCTTTCTCTTCCAGGGTTTTAACCAATTAAAGCACAGCATAAAATGTCCATCAACTTAGTTCCATTCTCACAGTTTTAAGCCTGCTATGACTACATTCAATGTAAACCACCCAACACCTGCCTTGAAGGTTGTTTCTCAAGCTTCTCTTGCTCTTCCCAGGGAATTAAGAACTCAAAGGACTTACTTTTCATATTAAAAGCAAAAGCACTCATTACAGAGGTTTGGTCTTTTTGTGTGGAACTTATTCCAGTTATGAAATTTTCCTCTTAAGGTAGTTACACTATTCCCATCTCTGAAAGAAGAAAGCCTTAATTCTTTTGATGACGTCTGTAAATCATTGGTGAAGCAGAGAGTCCTAAATTCATTTTGAAGGCAGTCTCCATAGAGACTTATTTTCCCATGGACTGTTGAATGTTGCAGGGAATCCTTACTACTTGCACAGGTACAGTAGGTGCCTTTCAAGAGCATGAAGAAATGGCAGAAGAACATTGTTGAGATATGAGAGTTGCTCTTCCTCCTGTCGTTGGATAGCACCCAGTCTCATTCTTCAGGCTGGGGAATTCCTGGGGAAATAAGAATAGGAGTTATTTTACCCTAAAAGTCCTATATTCTAATCTGACAAAAGACAGGCCAGAGCATGGGGATATTATTATTATTATTATTATTATTATTATTATTATTATTATTATTATTATTATTATTATTATTATTATTATTATTATTATTATTATTATTATTATTATTATTATTATTATTATTATTATTATTATTATTATTATTATAGACTATAGTTCCCAGAATCCAGGGTGGAAGTATGCAAAGGAATTTTTCCAAGTTCCACTCTTGCTTAGGTAAAGTTAAAGGTCTCTTTTGCTCAAAAGCCAGTCATATCCAACTCTAGGGTTCAGTGCTCATCTCTGTTTCATAGCCAAAGAGCCAGCACTGTCTGCTCCCACAGACATTTCTGTGGACATGTGGCAGTCATGCCTAGACTCCGGACTGCATGGAATGCTGTTTACTTTCCCACCAAAGTGGTCCCTATTTATCTACTTGCAATTTCTTGCTTTTTTACTGCTAGGTTGGCAGGATCTGGCACAGAGACAGGAGCTCATTCTGTTGTGCAGTACTTGGGTATCAAATTGGTGCCCTGCCACCTTCCAGTCATTGTCTTAACCAATTGAGACACTGCAGTCCCTTCAATCTTGTTTACTTTTATCATAAACTTTTCTTCATCTGCAGTTCAAAATTCTATGCAAGATTTACCATTTCATTATCTCTCAAAGAAAGGAGATTTTTCTAAGTAAAAACCTTTATATCCTTGACCAAGTAGCATTATCAAATTTCTCCATCTTGTCTGACAAAATAAACCTTTCTCTATATTCTTAGTATAAAGTTCTTTTGTTTGGGAGATTATTTGGTAAGTTACAAGCTCTGCAGTACACCAGGGTTTTAAATCTAATAATTCTACATTAACCTTAATGACATTTCATCTCCTACTTCTTGTTAAATGTTACCAGGAAAATGTAACACATCAAACTTTCAAAGCAGCTGATTGAATCAAAACTAATTTACTTTTCTGTCTCATTCATTGACCCATGTGTTTGGCATCTAAAAACAATTACAAGATTTATTTTGCACCTGTAAATTGCTGATTTTAACTGATTCTTCTGACTCAAACTACTTTTGCTTAAATGTATTTAAGAATATAAACTTAGTCCTTCAAACATTGCTTCAGCTGATTACAGCTAAAGTAAGGTGAAACACTGAATAATATAACTCATTTAGCAAATATCAAAACAATGTTCAAAAGTTACGAAACATTAAACCTATTCCACCATGAACCAAAGACTAGAATATGCTATTAATCAGACAAAAGCTAAGGGGTGATATGAGTTGGAGGAGCAATGATTTCTCTTTTAATGCACACAGAACAGTGATAAACTTAACACTTATCGTATTTCAGGCTTTATTATGCCATAAAAGAAGATGCATACTTCTCCCACACGTGACACAACCATTTGTGTATCTTTTATGTTCTCCTCTTATGCACACCCTCCTCAACTGGACACATGGCCTTATGTACCATCTACAATTATTTAAAGCAATAACTCCCTAGATATTAATATCTATCCCACTTCTTGATCTGAACTTGGCCTTCAAAGCATCATTATATCTAAGGATGGGTGAACTTCTGGAATGAATTTCTATGCTCAGTTTGAGGAACTGGCTGAATAGGTTTAATTCTCTGTTATTTTTATTGATTACATTTCTGACAAGCTCTTTACATACAAGATATTCCTAACCAGGTAGGACAAGCCCTGCTGAGATTCAGTAACTGCATTGTGTTCCATCCAGCTATTTTCTGAACCATCATTCAATCACCTATAGAGGCATGCATTGAAAAAAGTTCTAATCTTTTTCACACTTGTAGTGTTAAAAAAGCAGAAGTCCAGGAACCACAACCCTTTTCTTCTTGACATGGAGAAAATCCATCCCTACTCTGGAAATATAAAACTGCACTTGGGCCAGGGGGCAGGAAGGGTAAATAGATCGACTGCCCATCCAGGATCTGTGCTGTGGGAGGAAGTGTTCCCATTGGGCTGCTGGGCAGAAGGACAGGGCAAACTCTGTGCTGGGGCGGTTACATGGGTGTCCACAGAGAAGTTTCCGAGTTTCTGGCATGCATACCATAGGTTCACCACCACTGTTATAGGATAATATCATTGGTTGGTTTCAGGGCATATATATCCTCTAAAGTGTTTGCTTCCAACCAAAATAAAAGATAAAATAAAAATCTGTGACTGCTGTTTTCTACTCTAAACATACATTTGTCCATAGAGGAAAAAATGGCATGAAATAGAGGAGAGACTTTCTCCTGTATCACACAACTTTAGGGACACCTGTTGTAAGATGTTTCTATTGTTTCTCTTTCCAGGTATGTCTGTACTAGTAACATTGCCTTTTCTTTTCTACAACTATGCTGCCCAAAGAGGAACACTGATACAGTACAGTAAAACCTCATATAACACTAAAACCTGGTTCCACAAGTCTTGGTGTTATATGATTTTTAGTGTTATCTGATCCTCTATGGGATCCATAGAGATACATTGTAACCACACAGGCTTTAGCGGTTGTTATCTGAAGCATCCCATAGGATCTTAATGTTATCTGATGCAATTCTTCCCCCCAGATTCCTTAATGTTATGCGATTTTAGTGTTATTCGATACTAATGTTATATGAGGTATTACTGTATATGCTTTGTGAAACATCTAGCCTCCCAGATAATTTCATCTGCATAGATGTGAGAATATGTGACCATCAAATCTACAGAGTGATGCTTGCACCAATTGGGCAGGATACAAGTTGAACAAACAACAATACCAATCAACTACACATTATTTGACATATTTAATTACAACAGGATAGATAAAAGAGCCTGCCCCAATATTTCCTTGGAAATAGAAATTTGCATGCAACATTTTTAAAAAAAATTCTAGTTCATTCATTTGTTTGTATTGTTTGTCTGCTTGCTATTGGAGGTGGAAAAACTCCTGCTGTTAATACTCAAAAAACTTTTATTAACCAAATTGTTCTTTTCTAACATCTGTTTCTTACCTCCTATGGATTTTTAAAAACATTTTCAGCATTTGTTCAGAATGCAACATCCTCCTGCAGAGCATCTTTTTCAGTCTCAAAATCTGAATTATATATCTAGCAAACACATAGAACAGGGGTGGACAAGCTTTGCAAGCCAGGAGAAAATCTCCAGGGAGCTGTCATCTGAAACCAGTGGTGGATGGAAGTCTATTTTGTAGGGGGGGGGGAGTTAAAGATTTTAATATAAACAGAAATAAAAAATACATACAGTAATTCAAGAATACAACAGCCTGAGAAACAACCTTCAAGGCAGGTGTAGGGTAGTTTATGTTGAATACAGTCATAACAGGCTAAAAACTGTGAGAAGAAAACTATGTTGATGAGCATTTTATGCTGTGCTTTAATTGGTTAGAACCCTGGAAGAGAAAGGATGAGTAAAAAAGATGGGATTTACTATACAGTATTGGAATGTGAGAGAGAAACACCATGTATTATCCCTGGGCAGAACTAGAGAAGCCTGGGAAACAACCTTCAAGGCAGGTACTGGTTAATTTACTTTTGGATGTAGTCACAATAGGCTGCCCCAACAGGACATTAATATCTTAACAAGTAATACAAACAAAAATCTCACTTATTTATTCTTATTCCCTATTTCCAAAAACATAAATATTCATGGACTGGTTTTACCCCTTTAGTTTTAATGGAAGTCTACTTTTGGTTATGAAAAAAAATGTGTATTTTTGGAAGGTGGAACATTTTATTTATTTATTTATTTTTGGGAATGTACAATTTTTACATTTTCATCATCATCATCATCATCATCATCATCATCATCATCATCATCATCATCATTTATAGGGACTATAAATAGGCAGGGGTGCATGCAATTAACAGGCCATGTATTAACTACTACAGTAATAGGACATGATATAATTTCATACATGCTTTTGTAGTTACTAATAGCAACAGTTTTAAAAATACACTACACCACTTTAAACTGTCCAGACACAACTATACCAAACATTGTGCTGCTCCAGTTACTTAAGAAATGCATTTCCATTTTTCCCAATTCATTGCTACAATTTTGTTTAGGGTGCCCCCATTTTCAGAATTGCTTTATAGAACATTGTTTTGCTCTGCTGCACAATTGAATTCCAAGGTCCAACTATCCCATTGTGTTACTGGCAGTCATATATATATATATATATATAAAAATCAGGATTTAACAGTAAAATTCCTTGTTTGATTGTATTGAGAAAGTAATCATTATTTGATGAATAACCCATTTATGAGTTGATTTATATCATACATTTTTACAACATGGAGAAGAACATACTATAAATCCTTTTTAAATGTTGATGCCAGGTCATTTAACTGTATATTAGGCATATAACAAAAATAGATTTAACAGTAGTTTATAAACATCTGAGTGTAGAGAGGGAAAGTTTCCAGCTGGTTACCTTCAGTCAGAAAACAAAATTAACTTGGTTCCCCAAATTAATGATTGTCCAGCTTGCCAATATTTCACAAAATGTGCTTGTTTTTAAAAGGGATTCTGCGTTCCTAATAACTCATTCTATAGCTCGGTGCAAATTTATCATGCTAATTTGGTTCACTGAAACTCTGATCACTGAGTAATGATAGTGTGGAAATTGAAGATATGGCTTTAACACTGAAAGTATAGAAATAATTGATGTAATTAATCCAAGCTTAGCATGGAAGAGCTATTAGATCAATAAGATTCTATGCCTTTCACATCTGCATACAGTATATGCATAGAGGATTAAAAATGGAACAATCTTAACAGTAAAGTACTACTGCTAAAAAATATCTCATTATTTTTTGAAAACACTTGGGCCCTGATTTGCTGATGATGTTGCATGACTTTCGACAATTAAGACAACATTTACATTTTCAGTGAAGTGGTTCTGACACATTCCTTTCCTCGGCAATATAAATCTAAATAAATAAATAAAATAAATAAATTTAACCATATATATACAGAAGCTAGAATAATGCTTTATATTTTAAAAATTGACTGTCATATAAGTAATTAAAGTAAAAATATTCAAATAATGCAAAGAAAATTAAATCAGTAAGAGTTTCATCATGTTCATTCTGTTTTTTAAAATAAGAACTTTCCAGAATGTGCAAGTTTTTATCATGAATTCAGTGGAAAGTGTATACACCTTACAGACATGTAAATGTGGCTCACCTGGAAGAAAAAGTCTAAACTGGAAGCGTTTTAAGCTTAGCAAGGGCTTTCTGTTCCTGCCCCAGTGCAGTTGGGACTGTTCTTTCTGAACAAAAAGCTAGGGCTGCCCTAGAGCTAAACCATCCATTGCTCAGTATTTGCAAGATGCTTGTGGCTAATGTTCAACTCTGGGTTTCCTGTCATTGCATTTATGACAGTATTTTGGTCTCTACCAAAATGAACTACTAGATACTGTGCAGTAGGGTACACAGAAAGAGCCTCCCTGTCTTCATACAGGAGGTAGTTTAATTTTTTGAAGGTTCCATTCAAATGGAGACTCCCCAAGGCAAAGAGATATTTTCCTCAGATTTAGTTCACTATACAGGATAGGAACAGCCTACTGCCTCTGCTCAACTGTTAAAATTAACCATCTTATTGGGTACCTATATGTCATATATTTCTATGCATGTTCAATATTTAATACATCAAGACACACAAGCATGAGATGGTTGTGAGCTGTTAACTGAACCATTAAGATATTGTGAGTCCTATAATTAATCTAACTTTGTAGCAAGGTCCTATACTTCCACTTGATCTCAAGGCATGATGACTATTTTGGTTTTTGGTTTGTTTTAACAAACTTTTTCATTTGTGCTCATTTTATGCAGCACAATCATTTTATTGGAAGCATATGACAAGCCTTTTGTCAGTAGTATACATTGAATTTTTTTAACTCTTTGTAAAATACTCTAACATGAACAAGCTTGTATTTTGTTAGTTACATTAATAATATCTTAAATACTGATATTTTAGAAACAATAGGTTTATTTATTTATTTATTTATTTTCAAATTTCTATTCTGCCCTACTCACATGGGCAACTCAGGGTGGATTACAAACCAATCATGTAAAACATATAAAATACAATTTAAAATCTAAAAACAGTTTAAAACAGCATCTTGTTCATTTATATAAAGGAGAAAGAGGGTGGATATAAGATGTTAAATAAGCCAACGGGGAGGGGCCAGTGAACCATCAGTATCCCCACACCAGTCCCTCCAGCCAAGTCTTTACTCCCTTCCTAAAAGCTAGCAGCTTGTCTGGAGATGTAACTCTAGAGGCAGGCTGTTCCATAGAGCTGGAGCGGACACGTAGAAGGCCCTCCTTCTAGTGCCAGAGAGTCAAGCCTCTCTAGCTGATGGCACAGCTAGGTAGCCTCTCTGGTCCGCTCTGGTGGGATGGACAGATAACCTTGGGGAGATATTCTCTTAGGTATCATGGCTCACTACCATATAAGGCTTTAAAGGTAATGACTATTTTTAGTTTCTAATTCTAAAGAACTTTGAATTTTTCTGTCCTTCTCCATCAATGTCAAATAAAATCCATTTTACTTTTCATTACTAAAGCTTATCTGGAGCTATTTTATTATCAGATTTTTTAAAAATACTCAGCCATGGATCTTGCACAACCTATATGGAATTATTGTGGCACTAATAATTAGAGTTTCGTATAAATGAGTGTTGACAAGCTGCACAAATGATCAGGGGGAAATGGCTAATTTCTTAGTTTATGTATAACAAAAAAAACCTCGGAGAGGATAATTTATACATCTGAAGATATGCTCAGATATTTCATATTTTCCCCAGTGAAATGTACTAATAAGGAAGATTAATATTCCTTGTCAAATGACCTATAATTTGCACTTTTTACAGGAAAAGGAGATCAAGAATATGATGAGGCAGAAAGGTGCTCATGCGTTTTAGGGCAAATGATGATGTATGTAATGCAGATTTCAGTAGAACCTCTAGAGATAAAAATAAGTCTTCTGGAATAATTTTGGAAATAATAAGCAAAAACCATTGGTTTCTAAACTCCTCCTTCACATCAGTCACAACATCAGAATTACTTTAATTTCTCCATCTTCACTACATCCCAGTGGTGGGTCTGCTGACACAAGAGAACCCTGCTGGTTATTTCCACAAAATTTGTATCAAAAGATGCATTGTTGCAGCTATTCCTCACAAATTGTCTATTCATGACAGGTTTTTCCCTCCCCCACAACTTGCTATTATTGTTATGAAAGCCAATTTATTTGTGTGCATTTATTGTATTTCACAGAAATTAGGCGAATGACTGCCATAAATGTAATTTATGAAAAATAAATTGGAAAACATGAGGATTATAATGACCGGAGGGAGGGGGATGAGAAATGTATATGTCTGTATTGTCTGAGGGACAGGTTACTACAGAAGAACATTTACTTAACAGTCATTACCATTTCAGCCTATGAAAATGCCACCAAAAGGAAAATGCAGCATAAATCAAATGTTGGTTTTCAAATGAGTAATGGTGCTGGACATTCTGCTAAAAGAACCAGACCAGAAATGTCAATAATAATTCTCTGAAGAAATTTTTGAAGTGGTAGCCATGTTAGTCTGTGCAAGCATATCAGAGAGTAAACAAAACAAGACAAAAACGGTTGTGGCACCTTAAAAACTAAGACTAGATTCATGGAAGCTGAAATTCTCAGAAGGTTACTGAGTCCAAAGGTTGAAGAAGCATGGCATTCCTCAGCTGTAGCAGAAAGGTGAGTCTTTGTTACTCAGTGAGGCAAGTCTTATTTGGATGTTTTATGATGATTGAGTCGTATCTAAACAATTTTGTTTAGGGTGCCCCCATTTTCAGAATTGCTTTATAGAACATTGTTTTGCTCTGCTGCACAATTGAATTCTAAGGTCCAACTATCCCATTGTGTTACTGAAAATTTAATGTGCTTCTTGTAGCCATAGCATGGTTCTCTGCTAGATAAAGCTCCAAACCCGTGGGTAAATTACTTGCATATAAGTTATCTTATTTGTTTCTTTATTTAACAACAACAGCAACATACCATCAAGTTGATTCCAGCTTGTGGCAACTGTGCCCTTCTTCTTGGAGCATTGTGTGTGGTTTGCCAAAGGCTACATAGTTTGGTTATTCTCCCCAGAAGCACAGTGGAAATATAACTCCTGTTCTCTGGCTTTATAGCCAAGTACACATATCTCCAAGTTATCCAGCCTCTTTATTTGTTAACCTCATTTACATCCTAACTGTTCTCCAGAAAAAAGCAATTGTCCCCACCAGGGCTCCAAAAGAAATAGATAGCCCCCTTTACTATCTTGGGTAGAACAGAAACTCAAAAGGTTGTCAAGGTTTGAGAATGTCAATATGTTTTTCACGGAGCCACTATATCTAGCTGTGGAGAGAGAGAGACAAGAAAATCTCAGTCCAGGCTTAGACTACAGATGTCATATGGACAAACAGCCTACTTTTCCTTATGCAAACTAACAAATCTCAAAGACCAAGGGGGTCAAACTTAGTCTTAATTTGGATGGTAGTGTCTGCTGCAGACTAACAAGTAAACTTCCTTCTGAGCTACAATTGGTAGAGTGTAGATTTTTTTTAAAAGTTGGTAACGGATTAAGTGAAGGACTTGGTAAACCTGAGTCAATATGGCCAATGTTTCATGCTTTAGTTCTATTTTCTGTACTGAGTACTGAATCTGTATAATATTTTTACAGCTATATGTGCATTATGAAATAGGCACAAAAGAATGTTGATACTATTATCATACAGTGGCTGAAATCCTATTGCACAGCTTCATATGTTATAAGAATGACAGCAGCAGCAAATTGCTGCTTATTAAATACTTTCTATGGGGATTTTGAGGTGCACATGACTTCACTGCATGATGAATCACATCCATTCCCAAACTTCATGAGGCTATGTAACAGGATTTCATCACAGCAAAATTCAATATTTGTACTTTTAGTTTTTTTTAACTAGTGCATTTGTGGGAAGTGAGAAGTTGTTGCAAAAAAGCAATGTTGATGTACATATAATGTAATAAGATACTTTTTATACGGTGTTTTGCTTCTACAAGAATGCATTTGTACCTCATTAAAACATTACAGAAAGTAAATGCTTGACACAATTATATGATCACATCTTGAAAGCAGTTGTGTTTAACAGGGCACCTATGTTTTGCTAACACAGAAGGGGGGAAATGATGCATATGAACTCTAAAAACAACAGCAAATTGCACTTGCTTCAGTTTTAGATTTATTTTTTCTATTTGTTTTAGTAAGCTGTAATTCAATGAGACATGAAATACAGCTGAGAAACAAAACAGTAAAAATAGGTAAGAAATGTAGAGTGCGCCCTTGGAGGCATCCATTTAAAATTCCAATTGCAAAGACTGTTGGGATGCACTATAAGGAGTCCCCCATTCACAATTATACAACCCAACAGTATGGGAATTTACTAATTTTGTAATAGTGAGAAACTGAATTTAATCAGGTCCAAGAGTAACAACTGGGTATACATGAGATTTTATTTTATTAACAAATCAATACTCATTTTGCTGAGTCTGATTGGACATCCCACTATGGTAATGAAGTAGACCGTACAGCCAGAGACTCAACACCAAGTGTTGGGTGGCAGTAAATAACCTGACTCCCTAAGGGGGACAAAGGCTACAGGTGACGGCACCCTCAGTAGAGGAAATGCCACTGGAAACCATCATATTGGGCCCAATGGCAAGATGAGCTGAGGAGGAACCACTGCACTATTCTGATTCCCAACGGTCATGGAGGTAGAAGAGGGCATGCCAGATGGACTTGGCTGTGAAGGTGCACCTTGTTAATATCCTTAAGGCTGTGGCAGTCTATTGCAGTCCCAGTGTCAACTCCTACATGTCTCATTTCATACGTGCCATAGGAGATGGGTCTGTGATCACAGTGAGTGGGTCACTTCATGGCAAGCTGGGATCCACCTTAAACAATTTTATGCCAATGGCATTTTCCTTTTTTGTCATTCTTCTTTCAAAGTTCAACAGTGATGGGATAAGGATGGTGGAGGCAGGTTTTGGGTGAAACAGAAGCCTCTATTAAAGACCTGCATGTTGGCAGCAATCCAGCAACTGTGAAAATGATTTCCAAGGGGAAAATGTATAATTGGATACAAATAGTGGCCAACAAAAACTCATTTTCCATTCAGTTTAGTAGACTTGCATGTAATTCTAGGGTAGTGATGGCGAACTTTGGCACTCCATGTGTTCTTGGACTTCAGTTACCAGAAGCCCAAGTCAGCCCTCCTGCCTATCAGGGCTTCTGGGAATTGAAGTCCCAGAACACATGGAGTTCCAAGATTAGCCATCACTGGTCTAGGGCATCCTCATGGGTGTTGGAACACTTTTCCGAGCAACATCCCCACTGCCATGCCATGCCATGCCAGATATTTGAGGGGGAAACAAACCAGGAGACAGCCACAAAGAAGACCAATACTTCTCCAATGAGTGGCGAACAGAAAACGGATATAATATAGGGCCAGTCCTACTGTTAGACAGCAAGGCAGGTACCTGCTTCAGGCAGCAAGTCCTGATGTGGTACTGAGCTCTATATGGACCACGTTGTTTGCACTGTGCCCTAAAGAGAAGGTAACCAGGTAAACAGAAGAGTAGCGTGCCTTGGCGGGGCCCCGTATAAAAATCTTTTGGGGGCCCTTAGGAAGGGTAAAGATTTGTTTTGTTTACGCACGTTGGGGGCCCCCCGTGACCCGGGGGCCCCGTATAATTGATACGGCAGATACGGCGGTAGCTACGTCTCTGCAGGTAAAGGTACCCAGGATTGAGATAATATTCCGCTGCCAATTGCTGTAAATACAGTTCAGGAAGTGGGCTGTTTTCTCCTTGCTGAGAAATAATAAAATGAGTGTAGTTTTTAATGAATAAATAATCTAAGCTTTTGAAAACAAAAAAAAATGGAATAACAATTTTTTAAAATCAAAGTTTGACATGTATAAATCAGTTTTCACATGCTCAAGTGAGGGCTGCTGGCAGACAACAACAGGTGCTGTGAATGTGGAGAGATACATAATCCAGTTCATTTACTGGCCTGCCAATTACTGCCAGAAACATGCACCAATGGAGACTTAAGTTTGGCCAACAAAAAAGCTAAGAAAGTTGCTTCATTTTGCCAGTCCAGGATTTGTTTGATCAGGATATGAAAGAAGAAGTTTTCTCCCTCCCTTTTTGAATATATAAAGATATACAGTATATCACATTTTTAAAAAACCTCACTGTTTCTTTTTACTTTTAGTTTGTTTCATTTCTTATCTGATACACTGTATCTGTACAGATTAACATGGCTACCACTCTGAAAACCATATGTTTTATGAGTGACTGCAGTTGGAAAGCTGGAAATTTTTTTTGTCACATAACATCTTCTCATACATTAATTAAAAATAGTCGTGTGTTGGTAGTTGAGAAAATTTTCCACACTTCTAGTTTATCTCAATAGTTTTATTGGTAAAATGAGCACATTAAACACAACATCCAGAAGTTTACACAGCAGATTTCTGCAGAATGACACATTTTAATTTATCAAGAGACTTCCAGTTGTGTGTTTTTCTGTTTTCCCCTATCACCTCAAGAATGATAAATGAATTTTTATGCATTTTGATCAAAATGATGATCATTAAATGAGATGTGACGGAGAAAAAGTGATATGACAAAACTTTTTCTGCTTCAATACCTGATGAATATATTATCTTAAGGAGTCTTTGTCCAATATGATAGGATGATTTATTAATGACAATTAGATGAAATAGGTCAGTGCAAAAATGAACAAAGAGAACTTTAAGGCCAGAAAGGAAAAGAGTAAAGGATTTGGAAGTAAAATTCACATAAGTGATAACATTAAAGGCTAGCAAATGGAAGCAAAAGGCAAGGACCCTTGCCTGGTGAAAACAGATGAAGCTGAATTCCCTTGTAAACTATTTCAACTCCTGTCAGAATGAAGGATAACCTTGGAGGGGATAAAAGGTTAGATGGTCATTTAGACATCACCAGAAAGAGGGACAGAAAAGCCCTGATTTGCATAAAATTGAATACACTCATTTATATGTATATCTGTTAGAAATGTAATAAGTCTTCACAACATTTCTTTTCTTTGTGATTTTCCAAGTTGTGACATGTTGAGATGTTGCCCCTGCATCAGTGAAGTTCTTTGGCATCCTGTGAAAATACCAGCTTGTACCCTATTTTCCTTTTATTTAATTTTTAAATAATATTTTCCCTCTATTGAGCTCTGTGTAAATGGTCAGCAGAGTGGTGCAGTGGTCAGGTAGTCTCTTGTGAGAAAAACAGGCAGACCAGAGTATGGTGTAGAGGAAAACTCAAAGTAGGTTTACTCAGAAAGTGGAAGGGTGCAAGTATATATAGTGCAACAACTGTAACACAAGACAGATATATTATATCGGGCTGCTCAGTTGACCTCACTGAGACAGTACAGTTGTGCTACATACAAGTCCATACAGTTCAGCAACAGTTCAGTGCAGCAGGGTAAAGTCAGGCTGTAGCCACAAACCTAGCCAAAGAGTTCTGCAGCTTCAGTCCTCCCGATGGAGGCTTACCCCAGTTAGTACTCCTTTGTCCAGTAAGCACAGATGGCATATCCAGCAAAAGCCATCAGCAGGAACAGTGGCAAAGTTTCAATCCTTGTAGCAGGTTCTGGAAGATGCAGGACTCTTCATCAGGTTGTCAGCAGAGGAAGGTGAGCATTAAAAATCAGGCACGTTGAGCATTGTAGTTGGAGGTCTGCAATCCTGCTCTGTCCTAAATACAGTAGCCTTTGGAGCACATCAGGGAAAACTTCCAGCACCTGTGTGCCCCAGCAGTAAAGTCTTAAAGGCATCACAGACACAATATGCCTTGTAACCAGCAAAAACATGCATTCCCTAACACTGAGCAGATTAATACCTTTTTTGGTGAATCCTGTTTAGTAAAGATGTCATTCTGCACAGGAACTGTAGTGATCCTGAGCAGCTTAATATTTATTCTAACTCTGAGTATGAAATAAAGGCTGTGAGTGTGTGTATGTGTTTTTCTTCCCCAGCTTATCTTGCTCAGAAAGCAAGAGGCTGTAAGATTCACATCCCAAAGGGCTGCTGCATCTACTGTTCAGAGGCTTCTAGCTGTGGATTGTCAATGTTTGCTTCAATACATGCTTCTTAGGGATGAAAAATTTCAAAATGCTATTCTTAAAATAGCATGTAGTACAGTCTGAAGTACAGGAATGGAAAAGCTGAGAACAAAATTTTACAAAGTAGAATGTTGCAACATTAGTTTCCGCATAGGTCTATATCTTCAGCATGTACCGTCCAGACATTCTTGCCAATTCCATCAAGACCTACAACTTCCAGAGATAGTAAACATTTTGTTTTTTGGTCTACAACTTCCAGAATCTCATGGTTTTTCCTACTTCTTGTTGCTTTCCTTATTACCCTGAAATACCCAATGTAATCTTTTAGAAGTTTAGAGTTAGGCTTGGAAGTACTTGGAATGGAGACTACCAGGGATCCAGCAGACTCAATAACAGGGTTGAATGGCTTTTATGGTAGCCTTATTTTTAATTAATATTGTTCAATTTGTAGTTAAATTTAGTTTGACTTTTTATTGTTATTATTTTATATAGATGGTCATCTACATTGAAGGCTAGTATTGTAGGGAACATAAATTGGAGAAATAACAAAAACAAGATCAATTGGGACCTTCAGGTTAAGCTGGGGAAAAAAACCTGAGATGGCTACCGGTCAGAGTCAACCATATTGGTCTAGATTGATGGTCTCTAGCTTTCTGGGACAATGGGAGTTGCATTAATGCCTAATGCCTAAAAGGGGCCACATCTTAAATTACAATGTAACACAATTCCTAACCTACCAATTTACATAAAAAGTAAATACTCAGAGGTCAATGAAGAGATGTTACTGTGATGGGTATTTAAACGTGGTTGACTAGCAAAGCACTGAGAATTGCTAAAATACTAGTTTGGAGGATAACACCAAGAGAGGGCTGACAAAAAGAATCATGGAGGCCATAAGAAGCAATGTTGCCAATGTTCCTTTTGTAAGAAAAGGACAGCAGAAACAACAGTAGATGGTGCCACTTGTGCAGGGAAAATGGTGGGTATCTGAGGGGAAATGCCTTGATGGTGATAGCAATAAACAACTGGGTTAGAAGGGCACACAGAAAGAGCTTGGAGCTGCATGTGTCCACAGGTTCTGGGCATCTGATTTAGATGGACAAATATTCTGATTTAGTATAAAAAATAGCTTACTAAGTACACAGCATCCAGGCTGGATGTTGCAACTAAACAGCCGTTGGGTATCATGTGCTTGAATCTAAGGTCTGACACAGGCGCTGCCGACGCAAGACCACCAGCAGGCACTGGGCAGCTGAAACTGACAGCATGCATATGATAAGTAATAAATCTACGCTAATGTAGCTGACTTTAGATACTTAGTAGAGATTTATAGAGACTTATAGTTAACTTACAGGAGAGACTTGATATATTGGACTTCATAACAAGGATACTTAGAAACTCTTGACTTATAACTACATATAACCAACACTAATTAGCTTACTTTTCAGTCTGACACTGCTTAAACTGTTATAATGTGCATGATAATATCTTGTTTTAAACTGTGATAATATGTATGATGAGAGGATACTGACGTAGAAACCGGCAAACCAACGTCAGGATTTTTGCCAAGAGAACCCTATGGACCAAAACAAAAGGCAAAACAAATGGGGCAATTGAGATGAATAGGATGCTTAGCACATCAGATCAGAAGAAGGGGAGGGACAGGAAAGGGGGAGGAGAGATACAGTGTTGCAAGGAACAATACTGTATAGGAACATGGAATGTGAGATCTATGAACCAGGGAAAACTGGAAGTGGTAAAAAAGGAAATGGAAAGAATAAGCATTGACATCTTGGAATTAGCTAATTAAAATGGACAGGAATGGGTGAATTCAGCTCTGGAAACCATCATATCTACTACTGTGGACAAGGAAACCTCAGAAAAAATAGAGTAGCCATAATTGTCAATAAAAGGGTGAGAAAAGCAGTAATGGGATATAATCTCAAAAATGATAGAATGATGTCAGTCAGAATACAAGGCAAGCCATTCAATAGCACTGTAATCCAAATATACGCACCAACCACTAGTGCAGATGAAGCCACAATTGACCAGTTCTATGAGGACCTAGAACACCTCATAGAACAGACACCAAGAAATGATGTAAACATTATCATAGGAGACTGGAATGCCAAAGTAGGAAATCAAAAAGTAAATGGCATAACAGGCAAGTTTGGTCTTGGAACACAGAATGAAGCAGGCCAAAGACTGATAGAGTTATGCCAAGATAATGCACTGGTCATAGCAAACACTCTCTTTCAGCAACACAAAAGGAGACTTTACACATGGACATCACCAGATGGCCAACATAGAAACCAGATTGATTACATACTCTGCAACAAAAGATGGAGAACTTCCATACAGTCAACAGAAACAAGACCAGGGGCAGACTGTGGCTCAGATCACAACCTACTGATTGCAAAATTCAGGCTTAGACTAAAGAAAATAGGAAAAACAATTAGGCCAGACAGATATGACCTAGACAATATTCCTTGGGAATACACAGTGGAGGTGTGGAACTGATTTAATGGCTTGGACCAGATAGACAGAGTACCAGAAGAATTATGGACAGAAATGCGGGACATCATGCAGGAGGCAGCAAGAAAAACCATACCAAAAGAAAAGAAGCGTAAAAAAGCTAAGTGGTTGTCCGATGAGGCTCTTAAAATAGCAGAGGAAAGAAGGGACGCAAAAGGCAAAGGAGAAAAGGAAAAATACAATCACTTGAATATAGAATATCAAAGAAAAACAAGGAGAGATAAGGAAACCTACCTGAATCAACAGTGCAAAGAAATAGAAGAAAACAACACAAAAGGTAGGACTAGAGATCTTTTCAGAAAAAATGGAGAAATCAAGGGAACATTTAAAGCAAAAATGACCATGATAAAGGACAAAGATGGCAAGGAGTTAGTTGATGCAGGAGAGATTAAGAAAAGATGGAAAGAGTACACAGAGGAACTCTACAGAAAGGACCTCAACACCCCTGATAATCACAATGATGAGAACATTGAACATGAGCCAGACATCCTAGAGAGTGAAGTCAGAAAGGCCCTAGAAAACACTGCAAACAACAAAGCCAGCAGAGATGATGGTATCCAAGTTGAACTTTTCAAAGCCCTAAAAGATGATGAAATCAAATTATTACATTCTATATGCCAGCAGATTTGGAAAACACAACAATGGCCACAAGATTGGAAAAGATCAGTATATGTTCCAATCCCCAAAAAGGGAAATGCCAAGGACTGTTCAAATTATCGAACAATTGCGGTCATCCCACACGCTAGCAAGGTGATGCTTAAGATAATACAGGAGAGACTGCAACAGCATGTGGAGAATTACCAGAAGTGCAGGCGGGGTTCAGAAGAGGCAGGGGGACCAGAGACCACATCGCCAACATAAGATGGATCATGGAAAAAACAAAGGAATATCAGAAACAAGTATACTTCTGTTTCATTGATTACACTAAGGCATTTGATTGTGTAGACCACAACAAAATGTGGCAAGTAATTAAAGAGATGGGAATCCCAGAACACCTTATATGCCTCATGAGAAATTTGTACATGAAACAAGAAGCAACAGTTAGGACAGAATACGGAATGACAGAGTGGTTTGGAATAGGAAAAGGAGTAAGACAAGGCTGCATTTTGTCACCCTGCTTATTCAACTCATACACAGAGCACATAATGCACAATGCAGGGATGGAGGAACCACAATTTGGAATCAAAATTGCTGGGAGAAACATCAACAATTTGAGATATGCAGATGATACCACCCTAATGGCTGAAAGTGAGGAGGACCTAAAGAAGCTCCTGATTAGGTTGAAAGAAGAAAGTGAAAAAGCTGGCTTGAGACTCAATATCAAGAAAACAAAGATCATGGCAACAGGCCCTATCAGTCCCTGAAAAATAGATGGGGAAGAAGTAGAAGCAGTGACAGATTTTACTTTCTTGGGATCAAAACTCACTGCAGATGGAGATTGCAACCATGAAATAAAAAAGGTGATTGATTCTTGGGAGGCAAGCAATGAGAAACCTGGGGAGCATAATGAAAAGTAGAGACATCATATTGAAAACAAAAATTCGTATTGTCAAAGCAATGGTATTCCCTGTGGCAATGTATGGTTATGAGAGCTGGACCATTAGGAAAGCTGAGCGCAGAAGAATAGATGCCTTTGAGATGTGGTGTTGGAGGAGAGTTTTGAGAGTCCCCTGACAGCAAGGAGAACAAATAGGTCAATCTTAGAAGAAATAAACCCAGAATGCTCCTTAGAAAGTCAAATTGTAAAGATGAAGCTAAGGTACTTTGGACATCAAATGAGAAGAGAGGATTCGCTTGAGAAGGCCTTGATGCTTTGAAAGGTGGAGGGCAAAAGAAAAAAGGGGCGGCCAAAAATGAGATGGTTAGATGGTATTGTGGAGACAATGGGCACAGAGCTCAGCGAGTTGAGGGGGATGGTGGAGAACAGGAGTGCCTGGCGGGCAATGGTCCATGGGGTCGCAGAGGGTCGGAATCGACTGTACGACTGAACAACAAAATTATTCCTTACTCTCTGAGCTATAGACCAGTGAGCTTGCATTGGTTTATAAACATCCTTTCAGCCAATGTTTTCTTATTGGTTTTCATACCTGCGGTGGCACGAAACTTGCATTAAAACTTAGTTACAGGAAAATAATCTGCAGCAGAATCATCACAACTTTTTAGGAGGAAGATATGTCCTGTCTCAATTTGTTTTAGAGTAAATAAAAAAACCCATAAAAATAATTTAGGCTTCAATCTCCCATCTCCTGTTTTGTATTGTTTGTTTGTTTGTTTGTTTGTTCAGATTTATATTGCTGCCCACTCGCCGAGTTAAGAAGAAAATTAAGAAGAAAACTGAAAACTGAGACATTTTGTTGTTGTTAGCCTCCCAGAGTAATGGTTAGCATCATGCTAATATTCTCTAAGCCTTGCTTTTATTGCTTCATTTTCAAGAAAAGAAAGGGAATATTGAAAGTTTTTTCTTTTTAAAATATAGATAAGAATTTTTTCCAGAGTTGCATTAATTCTTCACTGTAAGTAATTCTGAAAATGAGTGAAAAAGCTGTGAATCTGAGCATAGTGCTTAAAACATAGCAAAACAGCTAAAATCAATACTTTTTCATTGTTATTCTACACTTGTTTCTTCAAATAGACAGTTGTTAAGCTTCTTTTAAATAAAATTGTGATCCACAAAGCATGTAGCCTATTGACAAGACCTTATCGTTTGATAGAAATATTTTGTTGACCTTAATGGTTTATAATTTATAAGCATAATTAAAATAAGTGGCCTAATAAAAGGACACTGAAAAAGCCATCTCAAGACGTTTTGTTATTATCCACATAATTTCATTCTAATGTCACCAACACTGAATAAGAGATGCTAATCTTTGAAGGTCTTTTTTTAAGCTTATTTATTCATACATAAATTCTACTAAGTTTTATAAAATAGTAAGTTTGGTTACAGTAATATTATAAGAAAATATAGTACCCAAATTAAAATTACGTGATCCATAGTATTAATTCTATCAGTTCAATTTTCAGAAGTATAATATTAATACTAAGAGTGCTCAACCTGGTGAAACAAAATCAGCAATGCAGTGGTGAGGAACTGGAAACCAAGACCAATAAAGAGATAGTATGAGAACACATAACTAATTTAAATGAATTAAATACTCTAAGATTAAATAAATGTGATCCAAAAGCACTGTACCAAGGAACTCATGAATATCTTTGAGATTTGTTTTTACAATAAATGAGGTCCCTGTTGACTGGAAGCAATCTCCATCTTCCTAAAGAGCGGAAAAATAGAGATCTAGGCTACTACCAACCAGTCAGCTTGATATCAAAATTAGGGAAAGTTCTAAAATAGTTCATTAAAGACTTGCTGCACTTAGAAAATAATGCAGTTATTATTTAGAATCAACCAGGCCTGTGCTGAGGAGCAAATTTATTGGGATGGGCAGCCAGTAAATGGCTTGGATGAATGAGTTGATGGAATCCTTGGATTTTTACATTACAGTAAACGAAGTGGCTTCTGTTCAGAGAACAGTATCAGAATTCAGTAAGATCTTAACAGAATGAAGACAGATAAAGATATCAACAAGGAATAATTAATGTACGTTTACATAGAAAAATCATGATGGATGTAAGGAATGAATGTATTTAGAGTAAATGGATGAATGAGAGCATTTGCAGAGTGTTCGGTACAAATAGATAGAAAGTAGTGCAGGTTAAATAGTGCAGGAAAAGACAGGGAAGATTATCAGCAATGGGTATAGATAGAATGTTGAGAAGAGCAAATTTGCATAATTGATTGGGATTAGTTGAGAGTGAATGATTGATGGGGAAGGTTCCAGAGAACCCTTAGGTAAAATAAGAAAAGGGGTCACAAAGAAGAAATGATCCAACTGAGGAGAAATAAGAAGACAAGAAAATGGACAACAATAGCTGTTGTCCAGGAATATCCAGTTGAGTAGGGATAAAAAGGTTTCCCTAGAATAGCAAGAGAGGGTTATTATTTAGCCAATGTGTGGGTAAAGTGTGGAACTGTCTTGCCTGAAGTGTTGTTGTTGTTGTTGTTGTTGTTGTTGTTGTTGTTGTTGTTGTTGTTGTTGTTGTTGTTGTTGTTGTTGTTGTTGTTGTTGTTGTTGTTGTTAGTATTTGATAAAGCTGCCTTTTGTGTTTTTCCCTTTTTTGGAATCTGGCTGTTGATGTTTGTTAAATAAACCTTTTAAAATAATTCAAGCCCTTGTGTTTCCTCACACCAGTACAGGGAGGTTGTTTCTTTTTAGAACACGCTACCAAGAATAGGCTAGAATTTAGGAAGCTAGCCCTAGGAAGAGGACAAGCTGTAATTTGTCAAGGCAGGCTGGGATTGAGCTATTGAAGATTCCAGGGCTTGTCTGGTGTGAAGAAAAATCCAGGCCAGGCTTTGCAGTTAAAAGCATCCTGGCTTGGTATGATTTCAGACTCAAGATTTTCTGAGGAATAGGGGTTTTGACCATCGTTGTAATGGGTGATGCTTAACTAGCATGTGAAAAGGATTTAGGGACTTAGAAGACTGATGATTCTCTGTATTTAAGAGGACCATTCTAGATGTAAAAGTGATATAGGAGGTGTATGAAGAAAATGCCTGATAGCATAGGAACATTTCCACCAACTTCTGAAAAGTCAAATGTGTGGGAATGGGGTGGCTCTGATTTCAGGTGGAAGGTCATTCCAGAGCTTGGGTGCCACTGATGAAAACATTGTTCTCTGGCGCATGTCTTCCTTACCTCTTTCAGCATTGCTACCCATTACTTAATCATTTAGGTGTTCTAGGTCTAGTTTTATAGGAAGAGGTGCAGATATAAAGTTTGATCTGGACACAACATTTTAAAAAACCACCAGCAAAATACAGTTTTTTGCATGAGCCATATATAGTGCAGTTTAAAATAGTTCCCCTCTCCTCCTTTTATTCCTAAAACAACGCTGTAAACATAAATGTGACTTGGAAGTACTGATTATCCCATGGTAACCAAGCAAGCTTTATGACTTGGCAGAACTTTAAAGTCAAGTTCTCCTGTTCTAAGCGTGATACTTTAATCGTTGCAGTAAGCTTGGTCCCTGAGATCAGTGATTTCTTTTTTTAAAATGTCAAGCCTCAAACTTATTGGTAGAAAAACAATTCAACCATTAACACAGTGTGGAAACTGGAATACCTGTAATATGCAAATTAAATTACATCACATGCAGATAGGTTTAGAGAACTGGCAACTCAAGAAATAGGAACAAAAGTGGAGTTGAAACGTGAAAGATGACTCTAAAAATATGGATCAAATCATGTTTTCTCCTTCTACCTATGGAGTGGACAGTTCAACAAGCTAGTGGAGAATTTCTAAACGTGTTCAAAGTAATATCCAGTTAATATCTCCCTGTGCAACCAGTAATATCTCTCTGTGCAACTTCAAAAACTTTCCACCGACTTGCTTAACAGATCATTATGGAATTGTAAGAAACATACAGCGTTGTATATTATGTCATCAAAATTTTTTCCTATTGTTTCAAAAGAAGAACAAGAAGAACTGATTGCTGAGATTTATTCAAAGGACAAGTTTACCATTTATCAAATATGTTGTTCCAAACAAACAAAAGCAACAGAAGCAACCAAAAAAATAATAATACAGTACATCTGTAACTGTCTTTAGTTATTTGGCTATATGTTCGGGAGAAATAGTCACCTAGTTTATGATGAAAATTACTGCTAAATGCTGTGAAAACCATGAGATAATGGCCAGAATCCTTTTGGGATCGTATTTTGGAGTAATTGAAATAACCTCAGCTGCAGCAGCAAATTCAAATTAGTTAACACTATGCCAGTTGTATACTTGGCTGTGTGTGACTAGCATGCAACCAGGTGCACAACAGGTACCTCATTAGTTAACTGCAATTTGCTGTCACATCTTACACAAATTCACTTGCTTTTGAGTAAATCCCAATAGGCTTCTGACCAATGCTTCGTGGGGCAGACTCTTATGGGAAAAATGCAATTTCTGGGCAAACTTCAAATAGCCTTGGAATACAATTACAATTCAAAAAAGGCAACTTTTTCCCATCTCTGCTGAATAACAGATACAAAGGATGGGAAATAGGTCCTATCAATCACTATTATACATGCATTGCTTTTGAACATGCCAGAGTTATCCGACAAGCTATTGTTAGAAAAGAAATAGAGTACAGGATTTGTGGACATGTGGTGTTATTCAGCAAGGTGATTGTTACATAATAATTTCATATCCTCAGATTATGTCACTGAAAAATGAATTTCAGCACTAGGCTACGATGATGTCTTTCTGAATCCAGCAGTTTCCAAAATTAGCTGAGTTTGGGCATAGCTACATGTAACATTTCTTCTGGATATTGTTGAAAATATTCAGAAGGCTGAGATCTTTTTGCATGCACAACAGGGTCTAAGAAAATACTGTCCCTAATGTTTATTTTGTTTCCTTCTTTTCTGATGACGCCGCCGATGCCAACGCCGCCGACAACCACACATGGTCAAGTCTGACATTCCCGAGTTTTCTAGGTATAGACTAGTCTGAAAAGGTTTAACATTCCTTTCTTCTGAGAGTACACTGGGATTTTATAGTTTGGCCAAGGCTAAAAATTGAACTCCCAGCCAGCCAATTCACTGAATATCCAACCAGTTCTTCCCTTCTAGTATCCACAAAATACATTTTCATTTTGCAGAATCTAGACACACAACAGTCCTTCAGTACAGCAAATTAAATAGAAATGCTTACCTATAGGCTAGTCTGGTTTTATCCTTAGCGTGGAACTCCTGTGAGTCCTTATCTGCATAAATATTGTTAAAATCTTTCCACCATGCTAGGTGTGAAGTTGATGTCCCACTTTTTCCATCATGTAGATCAAGAGTTCTCAACCTTTTTAAGCCGAGGGCCAGGTCAGACAGCTTAGGGGGCTGGGTGGCCATTTTGCCATTCCTCTACGACATGGCACTTCCTGGTGTGGTGGATACAGTGAGGGGCCACATGAAATGGCACCATGGGCCACAATCGGCCCATGGGCCACAGGTTGAGAATCCCTGATGTAGTACTTCAAGGCAGTGTATAACATACTTTAATAAAGTTGGCATTGGTATTAATGGCAGAAGGTAATGGCATATGGATCTTCTACCCAGAAACAAATTTTCTACACGGTAACAGCTGCTTAGGCTCTAGGGCCGCACCAATTAGCAAATACTTCCTGGCATTGCCTAGTGGGGCTGCCCTGGTGATGTCAAGAGGGCAAAGAACAAACATTCTCTGAATATGCCCATCCTACAGACCTTTCAGGAAGTGGAGATTAAGGAAATTAAGATAGTTCAATTTCCATTACTTTTTTCCGCATCTGAGAACTAATAGCAGGAACCATGATGCAGAGGCTTTTAGAAAGGGAGGTGAATTAATGAAAACAAGGATTAAGCTCTGATATAAAGATAGAATAAAGATAGTATCTTCACTGCAACTGGAAAATCATAAGGTAAGTGGCCTCAGGACATCTTAAGAAATTCCTGTTTTCTACAACGTTAAGAAGTCACATTGGTTTAAAACATCATTTCTTCCTTAAAATTTAAATGAGGTATTTGCTATTGTTGTCCTCTCCTGTAAAGAAAGCATTTTACAGAATAATAATAGTGTTGTTTATTTTTGCGGTGCCATTGAATGTACAGTTTTCCCCTTCTTCCTTTAGAATTGCAAAATCATTTAGAAAGATGGTTGAAGCTTTTTAAAACTTCCCTGTGAGAAACAACTTGATGTTTATTGCATTAGAAGCCAATGACTTGAAGATGGTAATAATAGCTGAGACACAAAGTCCTATTAAATAAAATACAGATGTGTTCCTTTGTAATACAACCAACCAAACAAGTGTTCAGAGTGGATCACAAAAGCAAATTGGAGGGAACACATGGATACTGGCTTGCCTTCACCTGATTTTCTGTAATGCTTTTCTGCCTTTGGTTACAGCTCAACAATTTCAGCATTTATTGAATACCCATGTTCTGTCAAACAGCAATCTGTGTGTAAATATTCTACTACAACGACGACGACGGTAACGGCGGCAGTGGCGGCGGCGGTGATGACGACCTTGAGATGGTGTGTAGAGTGAGTTCTTTGATTATGTGTTGTTAATAACTATACTGCCCAGTGTAATGACTTGTCACTAATTGGGAAGAATAAAAATTAAAACAATTAAATAAATTATACACTTCTTTTTAGTTAAAAGCTAGGAAAATCAGAAACTTTCTCTCCCTCTGTCAGGTAAAGAAAGAAGCTGCAGCCAAAAACTGGCAGTAAGGGTTAAAGCTATGCCCCTGTTCACACACATCTGAGACAATGGCTGAGGTAGACAAATAACTTTATTTCTGGCCAGTGTCTGTTTACATTTATTCCACTTTAAGTGCTTCACTATTTAAGGGGTGGGGTGGGGGTGGGAGTGGGACACTATGAGTTTGAGCCAGGCTACTTCACATTTCCCCCCTTTAACCACACCCATTGTTTTTCCTCCCCACCAAAGACTCTTCTACTTTAAAAATGGAATCCTTTTGCAGTTGCTTTGAACAAATGCAGAAAAGAAAGACCAAGCAGGGTCACATACATTCACATATAAAAAATGGTACTTTGACAAAGCACCTTTCCTCTCGCCTCCTGCCTCTCAATGCAGGACAAGGAGCTCATATGCACACATGCACCCACAAGCAGGACCAACATTAATCTCTCTCTGCAAAGCTTCACTTCTCTCAAGGCACTTCTATTTTTACCAGCTGCCCCTAGGGCAGGCAGTCCTGTATATCTGTTTACTTTTTACAGCTTCAGAAACTCTATCACCAGCAAATTAAAGTAAAGAAAAGATGAATAATGTCTTCTTAAGGCAGTTTATTAGAGCTGTGTTGCCTACAAGAGCTTCAAATGGGACTGCAAGAAGGTTTTTCCCCCTTCCTCTGGTTTTGTGGCTACTTGTGAAAAAAGAAAATCCCCAAGTGCAGCTTCCTAGAAAGAGAATGGAAGTTAATTTGTATTTCCCTCACTGTATAGTCACACCTTAAATCCCTTGTGTTTGCCAAGGTTTTTTTAGGCACAGAAAGCAACATTTATTTTCATACAAAATCCAGAGTAGACACATTTTGTGTACAACCTTCCCAGGTATACATGTTTTGTGGAACTGATGTATTACTTGGTTCACTTAAAAGTTTAGGCATAACAGAATTTTTTTCCTCATCACTAAGTAAAACATATTGAGTTCACTGTCACTTATTCCTGAGTAGAATTGTGGCGTTACTCATATTTGGTCTGGTCTGCTCAGAAATGGATTACATACTTCATGATCATAATATTTAACAGCTGACTGGTGCAGCTTGATGGAGCCTTACATGAGCATTATCTAACTTTTTCATTTCCTTTATAACTGGTCTCTTTACAACCATCCATGACAGCCTTTAACATTCTTAATGGCCTGTTTCTTTGTGTTCTATTCTGCAGATCCAATCCCCTTGGCAGCACATTTCTGCAAGGTGAATGAATTGCTTATTTTTCAGTATTGTAGCATGCCAGATGTGACTTTTCCTTTTCCAGGATAGCCCTTTTCAGCCATTAAACCACCAGACAGGGCAGGAGATGGTGGGCATGCAGAAATATCTAATCCGATCTGGATATATAGGAGACCTTCGCATCTTAACTACAAAGTTTTTCAGGAACACCTGGAATCCCCTTGGTTTAGCAAACTTCCTAGTCACAGAATATTTATTGTGTGTGTTCTGCTGAATGTGCTTACAGATGTCTGTGCAGACCTTTGCAACAACTTTGGAAAAGTTTGCCTTAGGGCCATTTGGAATGGAGATGTGAATGGATCATAAAAGTGATCAGGTAAAGGTAAAGGTAACCCTTGCTCAAAAGCTGATCGTATCGGACTCTAGTGCTCATCTCTGTTTCATAGCCAAAGAGCCAGCACTGTCTGCTTCTGCAGATGTTTCCATCATCATGTGGCAGGCATGACTAGACACCAGAGTGCATGGAATGCTGTTTACCTTCCCACTGAAGTGGTCCCTATTTATCTACTTGTAATTTCTTGTTTTCGAACTACTAGGTTGGCAGGAGCTGGGACAAAGACAGGAGCTCATTCTGTCCTACAGTATTCAGGTATCGAACTGCTGACCTGCTGCCTTCCAGTCAGCATCTTAGTCACTTGAGCCACTGCAGTCCAAGGCCCAGGCTTAAAGCAGAATGAGGCCTAATAAGATGTGCTTTCTTTCCTGATCCCAGTCCTAAGTTTCCATCCCACTTTAGTAGTTAACCAGCATTCCATTCCTTTCCCACCAAACATCCTCTAATATTTCTTGACATATTTTTGGGATAGTGTCTCCTAGAAATTTTTTGGCTCTATGTGTATCTCAGAGAAGTTATCCCTATTGTGCTTAATGGTATTCACTGACACATGACTGTAGCTGTATATCATCTGTTTCATTTTCTTCTTTACCTATTCCACTGCTGAAATATCTGTGGTCAAACTCTTATTTTCCCTAGAGGTAGAATGCATAGCTGGAGGACTGGGATGGTTGTATGGAGGTTTTGTACTGTTGTTCCAACAGAGACCTGAATGTTACAATACCAGTGCCTTCTAAATCAAAGTAAACTCTCTCATGCCTTTTAGTCAATGCATTGTACAGTAATACCCCGGATAACGCTAAGACTTGGTTCCACAAGTCTTGGTGTTATCCGATTTTTAGTGCTATCCGATACATGTTAAAATACTATGGGATGGATCGGATAACGTTAAAGCTCCATAGAGATACATTGTAACCGCACAGGCTTTAGCGGTTGTTATCCGATCCATCCCATAGGACCTCAACATTATTCGATCCAATTCTCCACCCCAGATTGCTTAACGTTACGTGATTTTAGCGTTATCCAAGGTAAACGTTAACCGAGGTATTACTGTAATACATTTCCTGACATCCTGTTGCACTAGAGGTAGTACAGAAAAACCTTGCATAAAGAGCACCTCACTTAGATACTCTTGCTTAAAGAGCAGAATTTTCTCTGACTGATCACCTCACTTAACAACTAAAACCAGCCAAAAACTCACTTAACAAATAAATCAGGGTTCACAATCCCCCCCCCCCAGAAGTCACAATCAGTCACTTACAATGGTGTTTCGCTTAAAGAGCAAACTCACCTAAAGAGCAATCTCGTGGAACGCATTATGCTCTTTAAGCAAGGTACCACTGTACAGAGTTACACTTACAGAAGTTCATGGGAAATTGCATGTGTATATAACTAGTTCCACAGCTGATCAGATAGGCAAGTGAGTATATCTGTGCAACTGCTTACTGGATACAATGTCCTCCTTGGTGCAAGTTTTACAAGAGCTTGCACAACTTTAAGTTATGCAGGCATAATTATGCAACATGATTTTGGCCAATATTTATGTGTATTTAGGCTTTGCAAGAAAACAGGTTCTGTAGAAAACTAGATGTTAATTTTCCTTGGCAGATGGTTTCTCTATTGTCTGCCATACTAGCATCAGTGGCTGCCAAGGATAAATAATCAGATTTAACCAAATCTTAACAGAGCTGATGAGCAAGCTAAAGTCAAAAGCAACTGTATCTCTCTCCTGTTAAATGTTTTAAAATTAAAGCTTTAGAAAATTAAGGCTTTAGAAAAGTGGAGCTTTAATCAGATGATTAAAAAAAGTAAGCATTTACTTAACTATTTCTGTTCACTTTTTTCCTGCTCAACCTTCTTTCTTCTTCTTCCTGTGCTATATCCAGTTCTGAACATTGGCGATCATCATGGTGATCAGCCATGAAGACTGTCCTGCAAACATGATGCAGTGGCCTTTCATCTGCCTTTTGCATCGCAGCATGACCTCATACCACTGATCCAGTTCTGTGAGTCACTTTCAGGTCCCGAGTCCTTTTGGCACGCAAAGTCCTCACCAGCCCCAGGCCAATATTGATGAAGCTTCTGCCCTCCATCAAGATGGATTCAAGTGGGATTTAACCCACTTGGGGACCATCACCCTTCCCTGTGGACTTCGCCAAATCTGCTAGTCCTCAGTATTGTTAGGTTAGTTAACCACTGCCTAACACTCGTCGTTGAGTCACTGGCAATATGGTCTACTCTATTACCATACCAGGATAACCTGGCCAGACATGCTAACCTCCTTTACCATCAGCTAATTTTCCGTCCCAAAGGGGGAAAATAGTCAAGTACCTCTTAATCAGTCCATCCTTTCACCATTAATTCCGATTTAATTTGTATGTATGCATGCACAAACCTATTTTCACACATGCACACAGGGGTACTGCTGTTTTTTTAAATGTCAGGAGAAAGTTGTAAAGAACTGTGTGCCACTTTTATTTTGGCTTTCAATCTTTTCAGCCAATTTGTAGGCACATGTCACTGCCTGCTAATGCCTGGTTTTCGATTTCTCAGTGTCAACTATATTAAGTTGTGAGCAGACATATGAGAGGTACAGAACAGTTTGCACAAATCATAAAAAGATATTTGCCAAGAGCACTAATAATGTAAGTTTCATGTGAACTTTGCCTTCTTGCCAGTTTGCCGGAGCTAATTCCGGCATGCATTTCCAAGAGACAGAGATTAATTGGCCGCCTTCATCAATGCATTTAGTGATTAGGAATGTGTTTCTCTCACCCATATTTTTCATCATGGACTCAATAAAAAGATGTTCCCCAACCCAACACGTTCATTTTTCAGCATAGTATGATGTGACAACAGGTTACTGCTTTCGTATAGCTATTATTTTTACTGTCAACATCACTGTTCCAATAGGCTGTCTCATTAGAAAGGAATAAATTGGAAGTGAATGAAAAATAACTATCCCCCACAAGAAATTGACCTCTAGCAAATATATATGATTTTTTTTCTGCCTGAGTTGTCAGGTATCTGAAAGTAAGCAACAGTAAGGAAATTTCTAACCTTTAACTTTCTTGTGTCTTTTAAGGAATTTATGAACAAACACATTTTGAAGAATGAAGTTCTGTAAATATCCACTATTCTGTTGGTTTTGTATATGTTATTTAAATATAAATGAAACACAATTGTTCTGGGATGAAAAATAAGCTTGATGTTTGTATGAATGCTTGTTTAACCATGTAATTCCCCCCAATGACATAGATGTGAGCCCCTTTGGGAATCCAGATGAAATGGTGAAATGAACGGTCTTTGAATTTCCACCTGGGGTTGTGTTTCTTAATTAGCTCTGCTAGATTACATGTTTGGAAATAATCCTGTATTGTGTTAAATGGTCAATTAGAAGGATAGTTCATTTGTTTTTAAAATAGGGAAGTTTGTTTATTTCTGCTGCTCAGACTACTTTTGTCTATTAAGAATTGTCTATTAAGAGAAGTTCCGTACTATTCTACAGCCCACATTAATGCCAAGTGAATTTAGATCTCCCCCCCCCTAACTCCAGAATCCTTGGGTATAAAGGTCATATTTTCATGCTTTCTGGTTTTTTAAATATTAGGGTGCAAAACAGATACATGTGTGAATGTCTTAAAGGCATTTCATTCTTGGCTGTTTCTCAGCTTGTCTTAGTCAGTAAAAGCCATTTTATGGTGTGTGTTGAATATATAGGAGCATCAGGTTCAGTAGCTCCTGCTACTCATCCTAATTTGTCATTGGTGTAAAGACACTTGCAAATGAAAACAAACATCACTAACATACTGTTAGTGACTATTTTGGTTTGGAGTCTTATCTGAAATTGAGATGATGCCTTTGGAAGAGATGCAAATCCATTCCAAGTAATGTACTTTGGTTAAGATCAGGTTGGTTTTTTGGGGAGGGGGTTGAAGTCATGCAAAAAATAATCTCCACAATTTTTGCAACAAGCTACAGTTTTTCTAGGAAGCCACACATTGTGCAACCTGTAATCTTGTCAAAGACATGAACAAATGGTTTTGATTTATTAATCTTATTTTTCCCCTGCAATGCAAGGCATGATTAAACCATTGGGGATAAAATTGAAATAAACAGTTGTAAGTACATGTACTTTTTAAAATCCAACTTGCAGGTGTTGTTTATTAAACATAAAGGGAGGAAATTCAGCTCAATTGAAAATGGACCACGTGCGTATTTGTTATATACATGGAATGATCACATCACAACCATTATTTTTGTTATTGACCCTTGTCTTCTATAATATAAAGCAATGGAACCTCATTATCTATTTATTGGGGGTGGGGGGTTGAAAGCTTATTAAAACCCAGCCATTTTACAACATCTCTTTCTACCAGACCCAAACTCAGGAACTAGAAGGTAAAATTATGCTTTAGAAGTGAGAAAGCAGTTCACACTGCCAGCAAATTGCAGAGGGTAACAACTGTTCTAAGGATTAAGCACCTATTAGGGATATTGAATTAAAAGGTAAAGCAGATTTGTTGTTATGCTTATAGTGGCAATTATGCCTTCTGTTTTAGCTGCTAAAACCCAGTGAACAAATACATCAGTTCATTTAACCTAATGCTCAGTTAACAATCCTACTAGTAGCAACATGAAAAGCAAGGGGGGGGAGGAATGCTGGATTCTACATTCAGTCATCTTTCTCAGGGGATCCCAAACTACAATCCATGGGCCAGATCCAGCCCATGGTGCCAAATAATCTGGCCCATGCTGCCCTCACCGCTCCCAGAAGTAGAAGTTAAATGTGCCCACACATGCACAAAATGCTACTGTAAATGCACTCACGGCTGTTGTAAATGCATTTATGACAGCCACGGGTGCATTTACAACAGCATTTTGCACATGTGTGGGCACATTTTACTTCCACTTCTTTAGGGACGAACTACATGACTGGCCTCCTCAACCACATGACTGGCCTGCAGCCTGAAAAATATGGGAACCTTGTTCAAGGGTTTTGTGTTATCAAGATTCTTTGTTGTTTCATGAAACTGGACAAGTTTGTATCAACATGGCCCATAGAAAACCAGCTCTTTGCCTCTTTGAAGAAATAGGGGAAGTAATTTACATACAAAGCGATTGTTACAAATGTAGTAACAATGAGAATGTCACTCACAAATGTTTGCTTTGCTCTTCCTTTTGGAATCTCCATTACAAATATTGTTCCTGTGATGAAATAGAAAAGAAGTATTGACTTTGAATCTAGGGAGGAAATGAAAGCATGCTTTATGTCAGTCAAGCCACACAAATAGAATGTGCATTGCACATTTTGCAACATGAAAGGAATAACCTACAGTTTCTTCCAGCATCATTTCTAAAGCATACTGTGCTTTTAATGTCTAATGGTATGAACATTTTGCTGCACATTAGATAAATCCTCTGACATCTGCATACAGCAACAAAAATAAGATTAATTTTGAGCTCCTGTTAAATAATTGTATATGTCATTGTTGCTATAAATAAGTGAAGTCTTCATTTTCATGTTCTTTCTTACTTGGGGGAAAATGTTGATCAAGGGGTATATTCTGGCTTATTAGCTTTGACATGTAAACATCTTCCTTAATAGCCAGATAACAACAGCCCCTGTTAAAGAGGCATAGAGGGGAACAGAACTCACGACCTCTAGCTATGTACCTGAATCAGTGGAGTATCATGAAGTATATTTTGAAATAAAAGTTACTTTATTTAATCAGTGACATTTTTAAACAAAGGTGGTATTGGATGTGCCATAAATTTATTTATTTATCTATTTTTATTTACTTATTTATTTATATCCCACCTATCTGGAACATTTTCCCACTCTGGGTGGCTTATACATATTAACAATGTTTACAATAAGAAATTTAAACATAAAGAATAAACAAACTAAATACGTTTTAAAATGACAACAAAAACAACTGTGATTATTTTCACTCTCTCTCCAATTACTGTTGCTACCAAACAAATTCTGTAGCTTCCCACTATCAGAGTGTATTTTTAACAAGGTATGGCCAGAGGACATTTAATCTAAAAAGCATTATGAATTTGTGCTAGCCAGTCAAAAGTCCTGGCTAAAGTATAGCTAAAAGCTAGAAACCCAGGCCGGTGAGGCCTGAATAAGGCTTCAAGGAAAAGTGGAACTGCCCAGGAAGCTGACTGCAGGGGGGAAAAATAAATAGCTGCAGAAAAGAGGAATTTCCAGAAAAGGACTTCCTGACTCTCGCTTTGGGCAACAGCTAAATTTGGCTCTTAGCCTGCCCGCCCCCAATCGCTAAAAGCAGGAGCAGGATGAGGAGGGACTGCATTACATCATCCTCTCCCAAAAGATATAAAAATGAGGCATTTTACACCCCAAGGTAGTATTTGCTCTGCCAGTTGCTGAAAGCCACCATGAAGTCACAGAAGATCTGGGCATGCAGTCAGGGGCCCAGGAAGTGGTTTTACTTTTGCCATGATATTTTGTAAACACTAATAACTGTTTTCCAAGGTAACACATACTGAATTGTCCTTTTTTCACCCACATCTTACAAAGCTGTTGCATTTTGTTTAACTGAAATAAGTAAATAGATGCCTTTATAGTTTAAATATTGAGAGTGTTAATTCTCTGAAATGATCTTTTCACTTGTGCTTTGATTTAAACATAAGGTTAACATGCTGTGATTTAAAAGCCGTGACAACTAATTGAATATTTGGGAGTATAGGCTTTTGACAGTGATATATGCAATGAATAAAATAATGTTCTCTTTTCTCTTGAAGAGCAAAACCAAAAGTTCTTGCTGTCAAATAATGATGTAAATGACATGTCTTTCACAAGTGACAAACTAAGTAACACAAATGGTTTGATGAACCTAAAAATGCCATATGTTGCCTTGATTGTTATTTTTCTGTTACTAACATCGGCATAAGTAAATAAGTGCCTTAACTATAATAACACATTTATATATTCTATCTTGCATAAGTAGAAAATGTACTGAAATCTTCTTTCTGATTAAGTTTGCAGCTTCAACTGTACCTCAGTGCAATTTTATTACACTTTACCTACATTATAATTTTATGTTAACAAGTGTTAAATACCATTACCATAGATGCAATAAGTTAAGACATATTTACTCACGTATTCGTGTTAAATAAATGCTAAATAATTGTAAAAATGATTGCAATTCATTTGTAAAAGGAGTGTATACCTGAGATCACCTGAAAGTATATTATGGCAAAGATGCTGGGGGCACAAAATTTTATTGGGAGAAAGTTGGATATTGGCAAAGAACCTAGAAGTTCAAGAGTGGGTGTCTACTGTGCAGTTTGCATAGGGGGCACTGGTTCCTATCCTAGGACTTGGAAAAGTCTGCCTCTGACACCACTGTATTGAGGGGTAGTCTTCCATCTAGAAGGAAACATAATAAAATTTGGTTCCAAGATAAAAAGCAGGTGTGACCCAGATTTTTTGCTTCAGAAAAAAACTTTTATTGGTCTGTGTTGCTTCATGAGTTCCACCTTTAGTACTCCAAAGCCTATCAAGAGAGGGACATGCACCTTCAGCATATATCATGATACTGTAAGTAGCACTCACCACCAATCTGTATACCACTGCAGCCATCAGCTAGATCCATCCCCTGGGTAGGAGAACTAGCATATATCCGATGCTCCGCAAGTATCCTGGCCGGCCAAACAAAACATACACTCACTGGCTGCTATCTGACAATACTGTCAGGTTAAGTGCCATAGCATGTAAGATCAGAAGAACAATCCTGTCAGGTCTTTCAGCTAAATAGACCACTATAGCTACATTATAGGGTTTGTAATAGTTGTAACACTAGTAACCTTAAATACTAATCTTACAACTCGTTAACTTTGAGCAGAAACACTCCTTTAAAAAAATATATATATTAAGTACCCTCATTTTAACTTATGTTCTTTTTGCTGTACTATGCTAATCTTGGAACACAATAAAGATTGATTGATTGACTACCATCCTATAAAGCAGGAGTTCTCAACCTTTTAAAGCAAAGGCATAGGTCATGCTCCCTCAGACAGCTTCAGGGGCCAGATGGCCATTTTGCCCTTCCTCCACCACATTGTACTTCTTGGTGTAGTGGGGGTGGTGGGGTGCCACATGAAATGGCAGTGCTGGCCACATCTGGCCCATTAGCCACAGGTTGAGAATGCCTGCTATAAAGTCAAGAGTGCAGCCCCATTTCTGATCCTTTCTCCTAGGCCTACCACAGCACCCTTTATTACTTGCTGCTGGGCAACTGAGTGGATTTATGGTGCCTCTTGATGGGATCACTTATAGGTATCTATTTCCTAACTGTCCAGTTCGAGATGGACTTTGACTGTAAGGGAGGTTCTCACATCCACCTAAACTAAGATTTTTAACTAACCTTTAAAATTAAGTTAGAGGTCTAGCTAATACCTCTTGGCTGTTAAATATAATGACAAATCTAGTTAGTCTTATAATTTTCAAGATTGAAACCAATAAACATATCCCTTATAACCAAGAGAGAAAATAAATTTCTGTGGAGTGGAGAAGGCATATAACCTTAGCCTGTTTCTATTTCTTAACCATCAGTTTTGTAAATGAATGAATGAACAGTAGCATAATAGCAGTAATATAACATACAGTTTTAGTATTTTATAGCACAAGGACAGCTAGTCATCATGCACCTTACAAATCTCAAAAAGGTACACTCTGTAAATAAAAATCAGCATAGGGATGGAAGATTGTCAAATAAGTGGTTTGTTATTGAAAGAAGACAAGGTAATGGATAAGCCTGATTCACAATGGAAATTTGTTTTGAATAGGGAGCTTGCTTCTAAATTGTTCTTGTTAATAATATCTTACACTGGGGGTTCTGCACTGGCAATACATTTAAGCTTTCACTAGTTTTCCTGGGGATGTATTTTAGCTCCCATAAACCTCTACTGATGATGATGTTGATAAATTCAGTGTTTTTTAAATAGCAAAATGGGCTCTCAATGCTTGTCATCCCCCCACCCACACCGACTGTTTCAAGTTTGTCAGAAGAGAGTTTGGAGATGCGAAGATTGGAAGATTGGAGAAAATGCAGTCCCTTCCAAAATTTCACCCTTCCAAAAAAAGACAGGTGAAATTTCTATACCATTCAACATGTTTAAATCTCAAGTCCTTAATATCTGAACATTTGAGCATTTATGGAAAAAGAAATTGTTGTACCCATAGTAATTGGAGCTCTTGGAGCAATACCTAAAGGACTCCATAGATATTTGAAAATTTTGGATTTATTGGACTTGAATATCCTATTTTAATTTTTTTTACTAGGAATTGCATCTATACTTAGACATTAACAGTTCTTAGGTCCTTGGCTAGGTCTTGAACTGTTAACTTTATGCTAGTCTTTGGTAGATTTTTATAACAACAACAAGAACAACAACTTCTTGCACCATCTGAATCCTCATTATCAACATTGCTCTGGTGAAATGATGATGCTAGTGTGTGTTTCAAAGCCAGAATGTGCCTGTTTCATAGAAAGTGTTCCAGGGCTATCATTTTTATTTTATTCTTGAAAGCTGCTGATTCACAGAACCAGCCCTAGCAGAATGAAGCAGCAGCTTGAGGACACCAAACTTGAGTGCAGTATCATGAAAGGATAGCAAATTTTAATTTCTGAATTTGTTACTCTCTCATTTTGATGGCCAGGGCCATGGAGAAATGATTCTTTAATTTAGAAACCCTTTGGCCAGCTTTGAGTCCTAAACACAATGTCATAGGGCAGTGGTGGGATGTAAAAAATTTTACTACCCCACCGTGATGTCATCACAGTGTGGGTAGAGCTAACATTATGATGTCATGATGTCATGGGTGGGGCCAAAGAAAATAATAATAAAAATTACAAAATATAGAATAAAATAAAAATAAGCACACATACACACCTCAAACCAACCAACCAACCACTTACAACACAAACCCATAAATAAATAAATAAATAAATAAATAAAATAAAAAATACATTAAAATACAGCCACCCACCCAGCCCAAGCACAAATCAACCAGAGCTTTTAAACCAGAGCTTAAAGCTTATTCTGGATAATCTTTCTCACACTAGGTCAGATGGAAGGAACTACAGCATGAACTCACCACAAGATGGCTTCATTTTGGCACTTCAACTTTTCAACAGTTAAAGAAGTTAGGTACTAAGTCTTTGCCTAACCAGTTCTCTAGGATAATATGCCTTAATGTAAACGTAAAACAGCTGTACCTCCTTAAGGCTTCTCCAATTGGAACAGAACTTGGAACAGCACAGGTGTAGTTTATTGATGAGGTAACTCCAAGACTTTGTTTAAAAATCCCAAGCCAGGCCACCAGGCCTTTTTAGGAACTGTGGTAGTACATCAATATAGATAAAGGTATTAAATACACATTAAAATACACACAGACACACCACATCCAAAGGTGAGTCACTTACCCAGGGGAGCAGGCTATAGGGAGCTTCAGGCTAGCAGCTTGTCTTCCTCTCTGCTTTGGAGGACAGCAAGGAGGCTGTGCATACGCGCCAAGCACTGTAGGCGTGCAGGCACACCAAGTGCTTGGCATGCATGCGGCATGAGCAGGGGCGTAGCTACCGCCGTATCAGCCGTATCAATTATACGGGGCACCCGGGCCACGGGGGCCCCCAACGTGCGTAAGCAAAACAAATGCAGAGCGGGAGGGAGGCGACGGCCAGGGAGCCTTGGGAGAGGGCGCCGGAAGCGGGCTGGGGGCGGGTGCCTTTCTGGGAGGCCTTGGGCTGCCCCCTCCCACCTGCCCAGGACAAAGAAGGGAGGGCAGGGCTCTCCTTTCTCCGCTGCTTCTGTCGCCTCCACTCACGCGAGAGAGCGGGGGTGCGCGCGCGGCCCCTGATGAACCAGGGACACTCGGACCGCCGGACGCTCTGGGACCTTCACTGGGGAGGGGGCGGCACGGGGAGAGGCCGCCGAGCGCTGGCGACGCCTCCGGCGGGACCGCAGCAACAGCAGCGGAGGGCACTCTGGCCCGGGAAGAGGCTGGGAGGGCTTTGACGGTCTCTCCCGCTTCCCCGGCCGTGGACCCGCCCTGCCAATGGTGGCAAAGGCCACGGGCAGCAGCCAGCAGCGCGGGTTGCAGCGGTTCCCACTTCTCCTGTTTCTGCCGAAGCCAACGTCATTGTGGGAAGGCCTGAGAAGGGACGGTCTCCTTTGGTGCCCCCCCAACCCCCAATTCCTCCTGCCCGTTACCCGCAAAAGGGTGGCGCTGCTCTTCAGCGCCTGCCTGCCCGCCCTGGACAGGTTTTCTAACGGGAAGCAAAGAGATAACGCAAAGGGGAGGAAAGTTGGACCAAAGGTGGGAGGAGGGCCACGGGGCCCCCAACGTGCGTAAGCAAAACAAATGTTGTTGTTGTTCAGTCACACAGTCGATTCCGACCCTCTGCGACCCCATGGACCACTGTCCTCCAGGCACTCCTGTCCTCCACCATCCCCCTCAACTCACTCAGCTCTGTGCCCATTATCTCCACAATACCATCTAGCCATCCCATCTTGGGCCGTCCCCTTCTTCTTTTGCCCTCTACCCTTCCAAGCATCAAGGCTTTCTCAAGCGAATCCTCTCTTCTCATTTGATGTCCAAAGTATTTTAGCTTCATCTTTATTATTTGACCTTCTAAGGAGCAGTCAGGCTTGATTTCTTCTAAGATTGACCCATTTGTTCTCCTCGCTGTCCAGGGTACTCTCAAAACTCTCCTCCAACACCACATCTCAAAGGCGTCTATTTTTCTGCGCTCCGCTTTCCTAATGGTCCAGCTCTCACAACCATACATTGCCACAGGGAATACCATTGCCCTGACTATGCGAATCTTTGTTTGCAATGTGATGTCTCTACTTTTCACTATGTTCCCCAGGTTTCTCATCGCTTGCCTCCCGAGAATCAGTCGCCTTTTTATTTCATGGCTGCAATCCCCATCTGCAGTGAGCTTTGATCCTAGGAAAGTAAAATCTGTAACTGCCTCTACTTCTTCCCCATCTATTTTCCAGGGACTGATAGGGCCTGTTGCCATGATCTTGGTTTTCTTGATATTTAGTCTCAAGCCAGCTTTGTAAAGCGTGCGTTCAAAAGTTGGCAACACCCTACATCGGTTATCGCAGGCTGCGGGATTTCCCCGTTTAAGTAATTTTATGCATTTTTTTCTTTTGTGAGAAATCTTTACCCTTCCTAAGGGCCCCCAAACAAATTTTTATACGGGGCCCCGCCAAGGCACGCTACGCTTCTGGGCATGAGGGAACCAGTGAAAAGGTAAGCCCCAAAGGTGGTTCCCCCCAAAAGCTGCTACCGGTTCTCCAGGACCCTGGGAAAAGTTACTACCGGTTCTGGTGAACTGGTGAGAACCTGTTACATCCCATCGCTGTCATAGGGTAATAATAATAATTTCATATTAGTAAACATCCTGAGTTGAAAGGGTTTTTGCGGAAGAAACTCAGGTCAGGGAACACCCAAATGAGGCTCCTTTCATGTCCCCAAGAGCTGGGACAGAGACAGGCGCTCAATCCATCATGCAGTACCGGGGTTTTGAACTGCCAACTTGCTGGCCTTCCAGCTAACAAGGCAAACTTCTTAACCACTGAGCCACTGCAGTTGGTAGATAAAGGTCTCATTTGCACAAACAGAAAAAAGCCCTGGAGGTTGCTGCCTTTCCCCCCACTATAAACAAATCCAATCCACGTCACTTTGCACCTCCTTCTTTAATTTAGCCTAGTTCCCCAGGTCTGTGCCCCATTTTGTCTGTTTTATCTATATTCCATGTATGTCCATAATTTTAAATTGTGCAATGCTTTGATATGAAGGAAGGAAGGAAACTTTCCCCCTTTCAAAAAGCTTAATTTTTTAAAAAATAGCAAACTAATTCCAGACAAATAGAAGAATCCCTTATTGTTAAAAATCTTGCATCATTTTCCTTCTAAACTAAAAAATTCATGATCAAACAATTGATTAAGATTAATGCACATTTTCCCTTCTTAGAACATTATTCCTCCTGTCACACTAATTGTTTGGTACTAGATATCAAACATGCAGACAAAGCTGTGTTATCTCCCAGCTGAGCAATTACAAAAGAAAAGCAATATAATTTGCCGTTATGACATACGTATGTGGTCTGTTCGCCTTTGCTTCTCTAGTCTGTCTCACCAGTGTGGACATTAAAAAGAAGGCTGCCACTGTTGTGGCTCATAAATTCAGTGTTTGGTGAAATGAACTTTTAAAAAATGCTAATAAATTTAACAGTTTGCCTAGAAAGGGTTGAAATGTTTCCCATGAAATGTTTCCCTCAAAATGTCTTGCAACAACCCTTGTACTCAAATATTATCATGCCCCCTATCACAAGCCTGACTATCTTTGCCATTCCAGTTTCAGGCTTAGTCAATTCTGCCCATATAAGTGGTGCTAGAAACCCACACTGTTAGTTTGATTCATTATTAGTTCACTGTTCAATAAAAACGTTTTGAAGGTGAGTACATTTTCAATCATCCTACTCTATTTACTTCAATGGCTTGGACAGCCAACACTTACAAGGAATAAAAGTGTGTTGACTTCTGTTCACTTAGCTTAAGACCCTTTCCACCCTTTGACAGTCTTCTTTAGGGTCAAGAGCAGGTCCTTTGTGGGTTTGACTTCATGCTTTCCTTCAACTGGGTTGTACATCCATCTCCCACTTCTTCTTTGCTTCTTCATTCATCACTCAGCGCATGTCAGGTCAGTAGCATGTCAAGTCAGCATAAATCATAGAATGATCTAAATAGCTATATCAGTTTTGAGGTCATCTCAGAGTATTAACTGAAGTGAACATGTATGTACCCCACAGGTTTCTAAAAGATGGATCTCTTAGGGAGGAAAGGAGGGATGGGACATTGATCTATCAACTGGTAGCACTAATTTCCAAAGGACAGGGCCCTGTCAGATTGAGTTTGTGAGTGTTTTGGAGCAATCTCCATGTTGGCTTTAATCAGGTGTTCTCAACCTTTTTAAACTAGGGGCTGGGTCACCATCCCTCTGACAACTTTGGGGGCCAGACGGTCATTTTGCCCTTCCTCCATCACATAGCACTTCTTAGTGTGGTGGAGGCAGTGGGGGGGGCACATGAACTGGTACTGCAGGCCGCAGGTTGAGAATCCCTGGTTTTAATCCTGGTGACTAGTTCTAGTTGTTGGATTCCATTAAATGAAATTCCTTCTACCATCAGAGTAAAATGAAAAAACTTTAAAGGGCACATCCATCTTTGGCAGAAGCTGAGAAAAGAAGTAGATGCAAGTTGATAGAAAATGTGCTTAAAATGCAAGTATTAAAAAGCCTCTGAAACACATTATATTGCCATAAAGCCCAGGTACAATGAACCATGATTGAGGAGTGTTTATATATACATACCTTACTGGTGTGGTGGAGGCGGGGATCTGGGTATATAAGATGCAGCCATCTCAGCCATCTTAAAAAATCCATCTGCTCCAGTGAATCTATTTATTTAAATAGAAAGAAAGGACGAGGGGGTTGAAGCAGACTCCAACAAGGGGGACATTCAAAGATGCATATGATTGAATGTGATGCACTCCTGAGCTATGTTCATTATCATGTTCACTAGCTATTCACTTTACAGCTTTTACTCTTTTCTGCTTTGGCTGTAATGATTGCTGAGAGAATAGTGCCAACACACTTCTCTTCATATTACAGCCTGTAATAGCTTATGCCGAACTGTTCCTTAATTGCAGCGCTCTTCAGAACTATGTCCATGCAGAGTCTTTTCTGTGGCATATTGTCAGAATCCCCAATTAAAGACCATTGTCCTTTGTGGTGCTGACATCTAAATTGGAACACAGAGTACATTTTGTAGTCTTCATTTTCCCTCAAAGGTTGCTAGACTGTTGGGAACAAAGTGAGGTTTTAGCACAATAAATACGGTAGCTGTGAAATATAAGGGAGTATTTCAGACACTTCCCAGCATTTGCTACTGAGCAGCTTTACTTGGAAAAACAAGAACAAATGGATGTCAATACCTCATTCCTACTTAGACTTGAAACATACCTGGCATGTGCTTTCACCAGTCTCTCAGAGCTCAGAATTATTTTTAGGTGTTTTCTCAAAATGTTCTATAGAAACCTGAGAAACCCACATCTATAAAACAATTCAGTAGAGTGTCATTGACTCCCTCTGTGGTTAGCAGCGGTTTTCTTCCAGTGGTTTCTCTGTTCACTACTAACCAGCACATTTATATACATATGTAGGTGGATGCTTGAGAAAAGCAGAAGGGAAATTGAAGAGGGATCTATAAGAACTGGGAAGAAGAGCTTTAATGAGAAGCTGAGTGTACCTATTACAGTGACACACAATTTTTTGCTGTTATACCACTTTAGGGAGGTGAAGGAGAATAGAAATTTTTTAAGTTGGGATATCAGGGGAAGATCTGAATATAGTGTATGTAGAACCATGCACAGAGGCAGACACACATTAAAGGTCTCCCTTGCTCGAAAGCCAGTCATGTCCGCCTCTAGGGTGCAGTGTTCATCTCAATTGACAACCAAAGAGCTGTCTGCAAACATTTCCATTTTCATGTGGCAGGCAGGTATGATTAGACATGGAACACTGTTACCTTTCCACCCAAAGCAGTACCTATTTATCTACTTGTAATTTCTTTCTTTCAGACTGCTAGGTTGGCAGGAGCTGGGACAGACAAACATTTACAGAACCATTAAAAGCATCAAAGCAGAAAAGAAAAGAATGTTTTATATATTTATATCTTTGTTTGCTTTGATTCTTTTTATCTGCTAAACAGCTTGGCAGCCATTTCCATACTGACCTCTGTTAACCTTTTTGCATCCCTGGACTAATTCTTTCAGCCTGTATTTAATGTGTATTTCTATGAGTATTTAATGTGTATTTCTATGAGTATTTAATGTGTATTTTTGTGTATTTTTATTTGTATTTTTGTGTATTTTTATGTGTTTTAATGTGTATTTTTGTGTATTTTAATGTGTATTTAATGTGTATTTTTGTGTTTAATGTGTATTTAATATGCATTTTTGTGTTTAATGTGTATTTAATGTGTATTTTTATGTGTATTTTTATGTCTTTTGATGTGCATTTAATTTGCATTTTTATGTGTTTTATGTGTTTTTATGTGTATTTAATTTGTACAGTCAAACCTTGCTTAACGAATGCCTCGCTTAGCAAAAAAATTCTCATAACAAGTGGGCAAAAAGCGTTCCAACTCACATAACAAAATTTTTCGCTATGTGAGTTGGATTTTCCCTATGGAAAAGCTCACATAACGAGCATTTCTATGGAAAAACTCACATAACGAAAATTTTTCGCTATACGAGTTTTTCCGTAGAAAATTTTGTTTGCTCTTACCCTTACTCCTGTTTTTTTTTTTTTTAGCAATTTTTAGCAATTTTTAGTAATTTTATAACTCGGAAATGTTTAATTCCTTTTTAGCCTAACTTTTAATATTATATTGATTCATATTTTTAACTGTTAATAGGGTATTGGATATTGATTTGTGGTTTTCAACTATGTATTTTTAAATTTGTTGTGTAAGCCGCCCAGAGTTGGGTTTTACCCGATTGGGGCGGGATAACAAGTTGAAATAATAAATTATGTGAAAAAACTCACATAGCGAAAAACTTGCATAGTGAGCAGCCTTGTGTAATGAAATATTTTCATTATGTGAGATTTTACTGTATTTTTATGTGTTTTTTTAACTTTGGCTCTGCCCATGATGTTGGGTCCTCCCATGATGCACCTAGGAGCACTAGGATTGGTTGTATGTTTCCCAGCTACTGTTGGAAAATGAGCCATAGCTAAACTAAGCATTTTGAAATGTATTGATTCAGCAGGAGATTTGCTTGCTTGCTTTTTTGTTTCCTTCCTGCTTTCTTGGTTTATATCCCACCCCAATTAGTCCAAGCACTGAGGTGGGTGACTCACAGCACCCAACGTAACAATGTAACAGTATCATACACAAATTGAATACACACACAAAAAAAGGAATATGAAATACAGTACAAGAACAATATACAGTGCATAGCTAAATGGTTCAGATTACAACAGATTAAAGTAGGGGCTCTCAATTTATGGCCTGTGTCACCCCCACCGGAAGTGGAAGCAGATGAATTTATGATAGCTGTAAATGCACCCACAGCTGTCATAAACACATTTAAAACAGTTATAAATGTGCCTTTGGCTGTCATAAACATGTTTACAATAGCTGCAATGCATTTTACGACAGCATTTACAGTGGGGGGGGGCTACTATTCTGGCCCACTCAGCTGTCTGAGGGGACATGGTCCAGCCCACAGCTTGTAAAGGTTGAGAACCCCTGGATTAAAACACAGATTAAGAAATGGAACAGCTCAGAGCCCCTGGGTCCCTACTTGGAAGATTAGCTTTTGGGCTGACACTGACCAGGATACCCCAGTCTAGCTGATCATGTTGCCCAGGAGCTCTTGGGAAATGAAGCCCAAATGCTGTAGTAATTTCTGTCTGTGTGTGAGAGAGAAAGAGTGGGAGTAAGAGGGACATACATAAAAGAAGGGAACTGTGGAGCAGCTCACATTAAAATGTGCAAATCCCTACAAAACCATTGAATTGCCCCCAGGGTGTTAGTCTCTTCAAGAGTAATATATTTCTAGTACATGGGTGATGCTGTTTTGCATTTCACACACACCAGCTGCTCCAGGGCAATATGCTCCTGAATGCCTGTGTTTCAACCCATTATTTGATTAGCAGTTGAAGTTGCACAGTTCAGATGCTGGCACCTTGTGATGGTTTTCAGTTTGTCACAAACAGAGTTAAAATGAATATGTCACTTGACCCATTTTGCTGAGGCTACTTATTATTAAGCAGGGTACAGTATTTTCTTTTTTCCAGTCTGATCAGTTGCCAAAACAGAGCAAGAGCTTTTGCAACAATCAAAACAGGAGACTTCCACTGAGGGACATAGTAGAATTCATGCCCTTCAGGTTGTCACAGAAAATGCTGGCAAGTATCAATGTAAAAGAGTAGGAGTGGTAGCATGGAATAGTAAAAGGAAATAAGTGGTTGTATAAATGAGGGAAATATTTAAATACTGTATACAAAAATCCACAACAAAATCTATGTGTCAAGAAGCACATGGCATAGTAATAAAAATTATATGCCGTGAACTGGGATCTAAAGAGTCTGACAGAAGGCTTTGGGAAAGAGTGAAATTTCAGACTCTACACATTCATTCATTCATTCATTCATTTTATTGGATTTCTATTGCCACCCCCTCATCAAAGTGACTCTGGGCTTCTCACAATCACCCTAAGAAACACTCAAATATAAAAACATCCCCATGGCAATTAAAATCAAAAAATCATTTAACATTTAAAAACCATTAAAATGCCCTCCCAACAATCACAATAAGCTAAAACTAAAACCCGAATGGCCTTTCATATAAGCCAGTGGGGGAGGGGGAGAGGTAATCACCAGCACCTTAAACTGCACCTGGAGGCACATTGGCAGCCAATGCAGCTCCCACAACAGATGTGAGGCATGGGCATAACACCCACACCCCATCACCACGGGCAGATGTTATGCCTGTAACACCTTTGAGTAGCATGTGCTCCCTCCCATTCAGTTCCTAATTGTACCTACACTTCTTGTCTCTATGGTAGGGCAAGGAGCACACAAATGAAGTAGAAAAACAGAGATCTGATCACATTACAGGAAGATGTTCTAGCAAGGACTTGGAGAGCCAAGACGTGGCGGGCAATGGTCCATAGGGTCACAAAGGGTCAGAATCGACTGTGTGACTAAGCATAAAAAATGGGTTCTCCATCACCAAAACTCAGAAACAGAGACTGATTTCCAAGTGATTTTCATGCATCATTTTTTATGAATGGAAGTAAATTGTAAAAATTATTATTTATTTATTTATTTAGATTTATATTGCCACCCACTCACCTAGGCGACTCAGGGCGGCTTACAGTCAAAACAACAATAGTACAATAAAAATTATAAAATGCAACCACATAAAACAACCAAACCAGAACACAAACTAACTCCTGTCAGGCCGTTGTTGTGGGCCCAGAGGAGTGGGCAAGGTCCCCAGCTACTGCTAGACCTTCGGATCTTCTTCCTCAGGCCGTTGTTGTGGGCCCAGTGGAGGGGGCGATGTTGATTATTAACTATTAACTCTTACATAAATGCATTACTTACTTGGATACTTGAAGTCGTTATTCAGTGAGGAGTCCTTGTATGAGTAAACATCTCCGTGATTACATTCTGCACAACTTCTGTCTATATCGATCTGTCTCTGGAAATTCTTCTCCAGGTTGGTCCAAAATTTTTCTTGACAAAATCTTCCCATCTGCGAGGTGGTCTTCCTCTAGATCAGGGGTTCCCATGGGCTGGATCTGGCCCACGGTGCTATTTCATGTGGCCTCCTGTTGTAATTAAATAGCCATGAGACTTTGTGTAGGGTAGAAGCAAAAAGCCCAAAAAGCCCAGAACCCTCATAGGGCTCCTAATTTATTCCTGCATTCGAGGACTGGCATGACGTGTCTCTCTAAGACAATCAATCTATGTCATACATGCTAATTGCGAGAAGACTGCGATTAACTAAGGTATATAATTGCCAACTGTCAGAGTGCCAAAACATGACTAACCATGAGCTCATGTAAAAACAAGGTTTGAACCTGGCAGATCTTTTTTGCCTTTATCTATATTTCCTTTGAAACCAAGCTGTTTGATGTTCAGTAGGGCCATTAATTGGCTAATCAACCATTCCTCACTATAGGCTGTCCAGCAGCTGTTGCATCTCTGAATCCACCTATCGTGGGGAAGAATCTCTTAAACCTTTACTCACCAAGTTAGGCCCAAAAGCTTACCACAGCCCCCCATCCCTCCAAAGGCATTCAAGAAACAAAATGGCTGCCACTTTGAAGCTTTTGGGACAAAATGGCCACTACCATTGTCCAGGCAGGGCAAAATGGCCATCCGGTCCTTGAAACTGACTGAGAGAGCATGACCTGGCCCCCAGCTTGAAAAGGGTGGGAACCCCTGCTCTAGATCCTTTGCGATTTCTTGGATACCAATTCAATATTCTGGTGCTCCATATGTTGTCACTTGTACATGCAACATGGCCAGCCCACTTTAGTTTGTTCCTCAAATATTCTGTTACTATGTCTTTTAGCAGTGATCTTCACCTATTATCCTCATTTTTTTTACTTTATTGCGAAGTGAGATTTTGCATTACAACTGAGTCTGATTTATTTATTTCTATTTATAGGGCACCCTTCTTCTGATGGGAAACTCTAAGTGGCTCACAATATTAAAAAGATGGAATTAAAACACAATTAGTTAATTTAAAAAACAAACTGTAATAAATTATTATTATTTCATGTCAGAAATTATTCTGGGTTAAAAGGATTTTTGCTGGAGATACTCTTCTTAGGGGACACCCGAATGAGGCTCTTTTCATGTCCCCAAGATTTTTTCCCACCAAAGTGGTCCCTAATTATCTGCTGGCAATTTCCTGCTTTCAAACCATTAGGTTGGCAGGAGCTGGGACAGAGACAGGTGCTCAATCTGTCATGGAATACCCAGGTCTCAAACTGCCAAGTTGCCACCCTTCCTGCTAACAAGGTGAGCTTCTTAACCAATGAACCAACACAGCCCCCTACCATTAAATGATTAAAACAGGATTAAAACATTAAAACACCTGCGACCAAGTAACTTGTACATTTGCAGAGTCTATTGTTCTGGGGTTCAATGGGAATGGGTAATTTTGATGAGTTCGGATCCAGAATTTCTACTTTCATTAAATGTCACAGTCTGCAGCAGACCCAGAAATGTCCAAAAATAACCTCAAGGGTCAAAATAGCCATTTTTATATGAGGAGTCTCCACAAGCACAAACTTTCCAAGGCATGGGAGTAAGTATAAATGAAGGCTCCCAGTACCTCCCATCCTTGACAGAAAAATATCTCCACATATCAAGAGTCCTGTAAATAAAATAGTCAACTGTTCCAAAAGTTGGAAAAGTTTTTTTTTCCTTTTCAGCAGCAGCACGTACAAAAGAAAGGAGAAATTAAAGTTTTAGCTTCTTCTTGTGCAGCATCCAATTTTATTTATTTATTTATTTATTTATTTACATTTCTATACCACCCTTCTCACCGATCCAGTTCTATGACAGTTTCTGGACCAGAGCCCTTTTGGCATGCAAAGACTTCTTCAACCCCAAGTCAGAATTGATGAAGCTGCTGCCCTTCATCAAGATGGATTCAAGTGGTATTTAATCCACTTGGCAACTATCACCCTTCCCTGTGGACTTCACCACCTCTTTGGTTCTCAGAGTTGTTAGGTTAGTTAACTGCCTCCTGACAATCAGCATTGAGTTGTTGGCAGTATGGTCTACTCCAGTGATGGTGAACCATGACGCTCCAGGTGTTCTTGGACTTCAATTACCAGAAGCCCAAGTCAGCTCTCCTGCTGATAAGGGCATCTGGGAGTTGAAGTTTAAGAATATCTGGAGTGCCAAGGTTTGGCATTACTAGTCTACTCTATTATTATAACAGGATAACCTGGCCAGACTGCAGCTTTTAGCACATCATGATAATTGTTGATGGATAACTTCAAGGCCACCTTCCCTCTCTTCTTGAAGTTCTGTAAAAGCCACTGTCTTTTAGAGGACTCTCTTATGACAAACCCTTTAAATGGAGGATGCTTCTATTTCTAAAAAAAGAAAAGACATATTGACCTCCTACAAGGAGTTATGCATGATTATCAAGACTGAGAGAAGATGAAGCATTAGAGAAGACAGAAGAGCCACTGAAGTCTCTTCACTCTACTCAGATTACATTTCCTCCTCAATAGAAATATCTCTCCTTATTATGAGATGTTAAAAATTAATCAGAATAAAATCTTCTTAACATACACAGCCTTAGGCAATTTCATGTTGAATGTATTCAAGAGCATGCTTTGGCATCTTCCTTCTTCAACTTTCCCCCAAAATCCTAAAACACATGTTCACTATGCTCAGAAATTCTGAAATTGTCAACTTTCCTGGGAACTGAAAGACAGGGATGGAAATTTGGCACTCACCTCCAGACTTTGATGCACAACCTTCAAAAACCTGAACTTTAATTTGCTCTCCCTTTGAAAATCTTTGGGGCAAGCAGAGACTTTCACAGAAAGACATTTATTCAACTATGTTTCCAAATAAAATAAACTTGTTAAAGGGTAATGGACTACCTCTGAACTAGACTTGGCAAAAATTAGTTACAAATAATCAGTTAACCTCCCCATGAAACTATAATTTTACATTACATTTCTTCAGTATTGGAGGATAACCTCACTTGTTTTGCATTACAGCTGCAAATTTTAAAGGTATCCTTCCTTGAGGTTATAGGTGTGCAGTTTCTCCAAATGGCATTGGAAAACTATCACTGTTTGAAGTACTGGTGCATGCTGTGCTTCATGCTTCTCCCTCCTGCTTTGTTGTGGATGTTGAGGTCAGTGAAGAGTGATCTATTAGCACAAGTGTGCTCTCTCTTGTGGGTTGAATGAGTGTTAGAAGCAATGCTATCAACTTCAGGAGAAAATCCAATGAGAGTGTGTGTAAGTCTACCGAACCAGCATGAGTAACTGCTGTTCGTTTCAGCCAGTTGATAAATGTGAAGAGGTTGTTCTGTAGTGTCACTGAGAAGGAAGAAGGGACAACGAGTGTGACTGCACTGGTAAACATATTTTGGAGAAATGATATGGTACAGGGATGTGCTGATTCACTTTTTCCCACTGACCACATGATTGAAAAGACAAGCAAATAAATCCAGAATTTCTCCCACCGCATCCATAGTTTTTGCCTCTGTTGCTGGAGCTTCTACATTAAGAAAAAAAACAACCCACTGGATCAATTTGCATTGTTTGTGTGATCACTTGAACCTATGTAGAAAACTGATCTTACACTCTCTGCCATTCCTCTCCAAGCAGAATCTACCATTTATTTCTTTTTCTTCTCTTTCAACAGCTTGATGTCAGCATTTTAGAGCATCTGGTCAAACAGTAAAGATGAAGCTAAAGTACTTTGGACCTCAAATGAGAAGAGAAGATTCTCTTGAGAAAGCCTTGATGCTGGAAAGGGTGGAGGGCAAAAGAAGAAGGGGGAGGCCAAAGATGAGGTGGCTGGATGGTATTCTAGATCCAATGGCCACAGAGCTGAGTGAGTTGAGGAGGATGGTGGAGGACAGAAGTGCCTGGCGGACAATGGTCCATGGGGTTGCAAAGGGTTGGAATCGACTGTGTGACTGAACAACAACAAAAAGTCAGATGGAAAAAAGAAAATGAGAACAAGATCGGGAAATTGTCATCTGCCATTGTTTACATCTTATTAAGAAGTTCTTTTATAGGTACATCTCCTGCAGGGCTACAGGAAAGCTAAGTTAACAAGTTGTTAGCCAATTTCCTCCTCTCTCATTTTGTCCACTTAATTTGAACATATCCAGGAAACCTGATTTCCTTGGTGTAACTTACCAGTGAATGAATTTGCAAATGGGACCCCAAACCAGTAATAGTTAGCCCCACCTCTTGTTGACTTTGGCTTGCCATCTACTGGCCACACTTCCTTACCAGTGCTGACCAGCAGGTCTACCTTCCGGAGGGGTTTAAAAACCTGGCTGGCAGGGCAAGTGTGGGGGCCCAGGAACGTGGCTAATCTAAGAGATAGCCTCCCTTTCTGTTCTGTTTTTTATCCTTTGTGCCGGTTTTATTTTCTATTTTTTATGAGCTTTTAAAGTTGTTAAATATTAGTATTACCATAGGTCTAACCTATGATCTCATTTTACCCTGTAAGCCGCCCAGAGTCGGGTATACCTGATTGGGGCGGGATAGTAAATGTGAGTAAATAAATAAATAAATTCATCAAGGTGACAACAAGCTGGGTGTCTTTTGCACCACTGGCTTATAGGAGTCAGAGGTCTATTGAAGTAACTAAAAGTAGGTACGGTAAGTTATGTCTGAAAAGAAAATGGCAATGTAACTTATTTGGAGAACCTTGGAACAACAATGGTGATTGATTGGCTTTAAGGTAATTATTTAAGTCTGGCTTAGGGTTACAGGGATTTTAAAATAAAATCATGAAGCTCACACAGAAATGAGAGTTCCCATGGTGCAGTGGTTAAACTGCAACACCACAACTCTGCTTACCATCTGAGTTTAATCCTGACAGACACACAGTTGACTTAGTCTACAATCCTTCTGAATTTGGTAAAATGATTATCCAGTTAGTTTTGGGCAAAATTCACATTGTCACGTGAGCCACCCAGAAAATGCTCTAAGCACTATGGGGCAAGTGTAACTGCTATTGCAATTTCTATGCACTGAGAGGTTGAAATGTGGGCAAACTCTTATTGAAGCAATACAATCTAAAAAATAAATAATCTACATAAAATTTAGAAAGAAGAACAGTAGATGCTGAGAGTAAGTCCATTTAGTTTTGAACGCTGCACGTTTCTCTTCAGCAGTTGTTAGATCTTCATTAATCATCCTACGGTATGTCTCATTCTGGTTTCATGGTTTCATTCTCTTTTGTTATATGATAGCAGAACTTTGAAAAATACAGAAATCCCAGGAAGCTTAACTTGATATCCACTTTTTTCATTTCTTTCCCTAATTACTCCAGCAAGTGGTTTTGGTTCATCCTGACTATGTGCTAGATAGAATGTTTAATTGAGCACCTGTACTGTGCTGCTATCATAGCAACTTCCAGCAGGTTAAAGGTACAGTAAAACCTCGTATAATGAAAATAATTGGTTCCACAAGGCACTTTGTTATACATTTTTTTCATTGTATGATGCATGCATTGTATAACGAAAATCCCTGTGGGAAAAGTTGTACAATGAAAATCTCTATGGGCTTTTTCTTTGAAAACCTATTAAAAAATTTAAAAAAAGAAAATCTCTATGGGAAAAATTGTACAATGAAAATCCCTATGGGAAAAGTTGTACAACATAATCTCTATGGGAAAAATTGTACAAAGAAAATATTTGTTGTATGATTTTCCCCACAGAGATTTTTGTTGTACGATGCAATGTTTTTTATTCTAATTCTCTTCGTTGTATGATTTTTTTGTTGTTGAATGATGTTGAATGATACGAGGTTCCACTGTATGGAGTTATGGGATGTGACTTGACTTAAATTCCTAAAATCCTTAATTTGACTTAAAAACAGGGATGTACTGGAGCCAGGTAGCTGGATACCTCAGAGGTTTAGGTATCTGACTGCAGAGCCAGAGGTTGGGAGTTTGATTCCCCACTGTGCCTCCTGTGAGAAGAGCCAGCCTTTGTGCCCTTAGGCAAGCTGCACAGTCCCAAGGCATCCCCAGAAGAAGGGAATGGTAAACTACTTCAGTGTATTTTCTACTTGGAAAACCATACAAAGGTGTGGCATATATCAGAATCAACTTAATGGCAAGCAATACATACATAATGGAACCAACAGCAAAGCTATGTGCAACAAGTTGCTAGTCATTAATTCCTTCCCTAATAATTACTATATAATTATTGTCACTCTGTTGTTAGCAGTACTTTAACTTCTTGCAACTTTTACAGTTATGAAGGCATGGTGGAGGGGAATTGTTCAATGTATGAATCAGCTTGTGCCTTATGTCATTGCATGTCTCTGTTATGGGTGTTGGACAGGAGACATATTGTGTTCATACAATACATGCTTGTAGCATTCATAGTTTTAATAAAGAGTTAAAACAGATATTTAGTTACTTCAAGAAAAAAAGTGAAGGGAATTCTATATTTTTTTTTAAAGTTCTTCTTCTTCTGTGTCTAGGCCAGACGTGAAACTGCCAAATGAAGCCACCTTTTTGGTGAGTTCGTTCTGCAGTTCCTTTCATGTAACCTAGTGTGAGAAAGATTAGCCAGTACAAGGTGGCCATTGCCCGGGGTACGCCCGATTGTTGTTCAAAAATACCACAAGCTTTGAGGAGATTCTTTCTGTGTATCCCAAAATAGTTATTGTAACATTAAGTATTTAGGAGGCTTCAGAACTACAATTGCAACCAGCCATTTTGTGAAAGGGATTTCCCAAGCTTTAGCATGGCTTACATGTTCAAAACCCTTTGACATTTTGATTAGCAGGGATGAAGATGCCATCTGCCACTCCCTCAGATTTGCCTGTTCCCTCTGAGCTTAATTTCAATCTTGACAATAGCTGTGAGCCGTGAAACATTTTCCTACTTTTAAGATGCTGTTGTGAACTATCCTTTTGTAATACAACATACTTTGGCATGGTTTGTTCTAGAATGTGAAAATATAACCTGTTCATATCAGATCCGCATACTGGTCAAACTTTCTGAGACAGTTTGTTCATGTGGAGCACATTTTGTACTTCCACAATGGAGGCCCTCAACACCCGAAGGGGCAAAAGAAGAAGTAAAGAAGACAATGGGTGCCTTTCAGTGCAGTCAGATTCCTGCAAAGACACACATCCTATTACACTGGAAAGGATCACTTTAAAGCCATAGTTCCCATCGTGGGGCACATGCCCCACAGGGGGGAAATTTTATTTTTAAGGGGGGGGGATTCAAATTTGAGATATTAACAGTGAATTCTTCTTAGGGTTCCTCCACTTTTTGAATAATAAAAATTATATTGGGGGGGGGAATGGCAGCAATATTTTAGAGATGCTTATTTATTTATTGTGTTTGGTGTTTGGAAATTTCAATTCAAATATTCTGAGTTTCTGAGCTACTTGATGAATTTGAGAACATACTGTCTCCACAAAAGTCCACTATCCCACACACTGATATCTATATCTCCCACTGAAGTTAGTGGGCTTTTTTGGGAATGAACATGTATAGAACTGTTCAGCCAAGCTGGCATGCGTCTATAACTGATGGGGTTTAAAATTCTAGGTCAGGGAAGAATTTCTAGAATTTGTGAACTGGTTGTACAATGACTTTCAATTTCATGAACACAGTCCATCCATCCACACACATACCATTTTATCCAATACAGTTCTAATTTTAGCAATCCTTCTTCTCTAGGCTGACATGGGTTCTTGTTATTCCTGTCCAGACACACTAATCAGTATTTAATTTTATTTATTTAAAATGAGCTAAGGTAGTGGTTTGGCTGTATACCATTTTGAAAACAGGGACTGTGTGCTAAATAAATTCTGCAAAAACACTCTGGTGGAAATACTACTGTGAATAAATTAGCATAAATATGGGTGCAGTGATTTAGCAATTATTAATATATGATTCTGTTTCTTATGAATAGTTGAAATATTTTTAAAGATCTGAGAAGTGAAATTGTTGTCCTTGTACCAACAAGAAATTCAGCATCTTACCAGAACTATGATAAGCAAATAAAGAAATATCTATTCTGAAATTGATAGATGGCAGCCCACGCCAAAAGAATCAATAGATGTAACACTAGTGAGGGATTCAGGATTCTGGTTTTTTGTAATCTGAACAAATATTACAGCTACCAAGCTTAGCCCTGTGCTCGCAAATTAAGTGGTTTTATTTAGCAGCAGCACCAATGGAAGTTCACAGGTGAAGCAAGAACAATCTAACCCTACAATTTTAGAGGTGTACGCTATGAGCAGCACTGTAAGGAATGAGGACTGAGGAGGTGCTCCAGCCAGGTGCCACTGTTATGGGAAATAACCATCCAGGAGAAAGTCATGAACTAGAACACTTTGCTAGGTCTTGCTAGACCTAGGTCCAACAAAGCTTCCAGTTTATTCTATGGTGCTAGCTAGGAGCTTTCTCTCTGAACAGGAAGTTAGGCAGAACTAGACTTAAGCCTCAAAGCCTTCCAGTTTAAGACTTTTCCCCAGATAAACCACATTTAGATGTCTGTAAAGTGTCAAGTAGAACTGCCAGATATGGTGGTCACCTGACATAAATAATCTGCTAAGCACCTTATCACTGCAGGATACACCTGTTCACTTTTAAGCACAAAGACATAAAACACAGTCAACTAGGTGTTCAGTTTCTGTTCCATTTGGTATATAACATACTCCCATTGAGCTCTGGTACTGCTACTGCAGGTGTCAATATCCCCTTCATCATCTTCCTTATGTTTTCAAGTGAGCAAGCTTAACTCTGCTGCATCTACAGCTGAATGTAATTCACCTGCATTCCCACAGCCTTCATTCATTAGAACCAGATATGAGGCTAGATATTTATTTATTTAGATTTATATCACCGCCCACTCGCCGTGGGGACTCAGGGCAGTTTACAATCAGGAAAAAAAACAGAACAACAACAACACACACACAACACAAACAGCTAAAATCCATTCCTCCTTCCGGCCAGAGGACGTTAGTCTTTTCCTTCCCTGGGCAGATAGGGCCCAGGATTAGGAAGTGGGAGCTTCCATCTAAAAACCTTAAAACTTTTAAAATGTAAAATTAAAATCTGAAAAAGATTAAAAACACACCAGATGCTACAACTAGTAATTTAAAAGTAGAGAAAGAGAGGGGTTCAGATCATCCAATGTGCTGGGGTCATTATACCTTCCATACCCCATATCTGTCCTGCCAGCCATGTTTTTAGATTCTTCCTAAAGGGCAGCAACTCTGTCTGGAGACGTAGCTCCGCAGACAGGAGGTTCCATGTCGCTTCTCTGTCCTAAATGTTGCTTCTATGTCCTAAACCTTGAAAAGATGCAATTTGAGGATATTCTTGCCAACTTTGAGGTAGAAAGACTAAGAAATGGCTTACTCACAAGAGTGTAACCTTTGACAAGTGACTTCTAGCTGTTGGGTAGGTTATGTATCAAATCCCCTATTCACCAACCCTTTGTCAGAGTAAGATTTGTTTCATTGTTCACATCTCAACTTTCATAAAACAGTTTGTTGTGTTAGGTCAGGAAGAAGGTCAGATATGTATTACTATGCCCTGCAAGGAGTACAACTAACCCAATGTCTTCCCTTAAAGTAAAAGATTAAATAATTGGAGGCCTTTAGTTTAAAGGACACAACAGAGATTTTACAAGAATAGAGAACTAAAGAAGACACAATAGTGTGTGAAAACTGAATAGAGCTCTTCACCACTCACCATCTCTCATGGTTTTTGTGTAGAAGTGCACCAGTGAAATTGGCAAGCAGAAGATTAAGGACAAGATAAAAATAATTATTTCCTTCACTAATTAAATAAGTTACAGAATTTACTACACAGAAATTGTGCTGATTGCTTGTAGAGTTCTGCAGAAAGGCACTTTCAAAATCTGATGCTCTGTTTATGATTGTCCATGCACAGGAGAAAAGGGCAGGCCATTTTTATTGACTTTCCTTAGGAGAAGGAGAAAATTCTCAGCTTCTCAGCTATACCATTAGTGATAGCACAACTTCTCTCCCCCTTATCCTGAATTTATATTCTGCTTCACTGAGAGTAGCAGTTTCCCTTGTCTTCCCAACCTAATAATCCCGGTGCCTCCTAGGAGAAGAGCCAGCCTATGTAGTCATGGGCTAGTTCCAGGATGTTTTTGGAAGTGGATGGTAAATTACATGTGTATATTCTGTACCTGGAAAACCCTGGAAAGGGTTACCATAAGTCAGAATTGATTCGCAACATTGAATTATTTATTATGAACAAAGAACTAGAACTTCCTTTTATAACCCCCCAAAATTATCTTTAGTCCATTCACACACACACACACACACACACACACACACACACACACACACACACACACACACACACACACACACACGTACTTCTCACGTTGTAATAATTTTAACTGAAGGTGGCAGTTTATTTATTAATGCGGACTGTGTTATTTTATTTTGCATCACTTGTTAAGATCTGCAACTAGCAACGCATCTGACTGAAAAAGAAAATCTGAGCATTGCAAAAACCCACTGAACTAAACCTTTGGTGCCACATACAGCACTTTGGAAATCTGAACTGAGACTAAGTATAGAGGTCAACTACCAGATACAAATCTTGCATTTTTGTATTTGTCTTCTCTAATGTCAAGCTTTTAAAGTTTATGGCCCTTAATATCCATAGCTGCTCGTATACAATATTTATTTTAACAGAAGCAATAAAACTGTTTTATTTCTTTTTAAATTGACTAAGAACTGGAAGAATCCAGAGGGAACAACAAGCGCTATATTACAGAATGAATGTACACTGGTGGAACTAATACTCTCCATAGAATTTGTGTATTTATATATTTATCTATTTACTCTCAGCATTTTGAAGATATGCATACATGTATATTTTCCATCCTCTGAGTGGTCTCAAGAGTTTGGATTCTTTGCATTAGTTCTACTTCTATGCTTCATTGAATTTTTAAGGATTCCAGTTTCTTCATCATGGCTCTTAAGTCAGGCTCAGCACTCCACTGAAGCGTTAGTTTTGATACTGAATCCTTTTGACTAAAGCAAATATTTGTATTAAATATCCCTTCCTCCAGTCCATGAAATGTATTAATATTACACACAGAAACCAATGGGCGGTTGCTTTTTTTTAGGAAATGTGTCTCAGTTGCTTGGTATGAAATTAATTTCGATTCAACATTTCATGGAAATGGGAGCAAATTTTTGCTTCTTCTGTATTTTATTATACCATCTGTCCTCCACAGAAATGCCTTACCTGGAAAAATGAAGAATGCAAAAACTTTGTTAGCTCTCCATGCTTGAAATTCTCTGCTTCCTTTACCTCGCTTTTTGTCACTAAAATGCATAGAAATGTATTCTAACATTAATACGCATGACAAATTCTGATTGCATTTGAAATTATGTCAACTTGACTTCAAAGTTATTCCAGAAATCATGTTCAAAAGTTGTAAATGGGTTTCATCCCCTGAACACAGAGGCTGCGGCACAGTTCTCAGTGCAACTGTAAACTTGTCTCTTGGGTCTGTCTTGAGATTGTTTGAATGCTCCACAATAGCAGCAAAACAAAGGTTGGAGAAAGGTTTTGGTCCAGCATTATGTTTTGTTCAAAGTTTATTTTGATATGGAAAAAGAGTTAATAATAAGATGGCCTTCCTTCAGTCTAAAGTGGTATAACTGATGTTGACAAATATTTAGAAGACCTACATTTCTGCTTGTAATAGAATAAGATGGAAATAATAACATGAGATTTACAAGAGGAGTTGTACTTGATGCATTATTTGTATGCATTTCACCACACATATACATATATTCTAGTTCTCGCATGATGTACTATGCACAATATGGTGTTATCAGATTGAAAACCCCAGTTTTGCCAGATTATGGTGCTGCACAAAAGATTGCACACTGGCTGTCCACCCACCCATATAACTGAATGGGTAATTGGACATTCACTACACTCAGCAGTGCATGTAGTTGCGAAATGACCAGCACAACAAAATGAATAAGTATGTTGACTGCCTGGGTGCCCAAACTTAAACCAGGGGTGCCCAAACTTTATGGTCCACGGACCAGTCATGTAGTTTAGTGGGCTGGTTACGTGGGTCTTCCCACAGGAAGCAGAAGGAAAATACACCCACATATGCGCAAAATGCTGCCGTAAATGCACCCACGGCTGTCATAAATATGTTTACGACAGCCACTGGTGCATTTACGGCAGTGTTCTGTGCACGTGCAGACACATTTTACTGCTGGTTTCGGGAATGGCAATGGTGGTGTGGGCCAGATGAATTGGTGTCTGGGGCCGGATCCAGGCGACAGGCCATAATTTGGGCACCCCTGCATTAAACCCTCAAAACAAGAATGGCAAACTAATGTTGCCAACTAATCTTTCTCATGTTAGGTCAGATGAAAGGAACTTCAGAATGAACTCACCAAAAGGTGCCTTTATTTTGGCAGTTTCATATCTGGCCTAGACATAGAGAAGCAGGAGAAAGAGGAGGAGGAGGAGGAGGAGGAGAAGGAGAAGAAGAAGAAGTTTTTGATCTTCCTTAACTTATAAACAAAACAGCCAAATGAGTTCTTGAAGGAAAAAGAGATTTATTAATGAAAGAAATTTATTAAAGATACATGCATGTATGGTGCTTAAGACAAAAAGGCTTAGGGTTCCCGATTAACAGTTTAACACACTTTTATACTAGTGGATGCATTACTACATACATGATGTGTTCATGTCTCACATGTGCCCTTGTTTTGAACTGCCATGTAGGTGGGGCAAAAATGGCCTTTGTGCTTAAGCACTATCTTTATGCATGCATCTTGTTTCCCAAGCAGAAATACTGATTCATGCACACTAAACCCTTTTTGGGTGGACTCATATTAGGAATTGTTAGCAAAAGAGAAGTGGAATAGGGTTTTTCTACTGGCTGGGTGATGAAACATCAACAAGATATTTCTCTGTCTTTAAATTCTACATTTTCACAAAATAACATTTTCTAGGTCATGGTATTAACAAAGATATTCAAAGAAGCTTTCCATATTAACTTTATGTCTGGTTTTTCAAACAACAGACTATCAAATATAACTGTTTAAGATGGTTATGCAAGCTCTATTGTAATATTAACTGCAAGTTTACCTTGTCAAGGGAAAGGGGTTCAATTGTTTCCAGTTACACAACCCTTGGATAAATTGTGAAAATATGCAGCCATATAACTAGATATAACTAGATAAAAATATTTGCCACCACCACAGAATGAATGCCCCAGCAGACTATATTATGGGGCTTATGATACACCTAAGACACCCAAGAGATGCAAAATAATCCATGTGCAACCCTTATCTTAGAAGTGCCCAAACTTTTCGGGCCATGGGCTGGTCATGTGTTTGAGCGTGTCTGTCATGTGGTTCTCCCCACCTGGAAATGGAAGTAAAACATGCATGGGCATGTTACATGCACGGGCATGTTACATGCACGGGCATGTGCATAATGTTGCTGTAAATTACTGTAGCTGTCATAAACATGTTTATGATAGCCATGGGTCATTTACTGCAGTGTTATGTGCAGACATGGGTGCACTATGCACACATACATGCACATTTTATTTCTGCTTCTTGGAATGGCGATGGTGGCATGGGCCAGATTAATTGGCATCACGGGCCAGATCCAGCCTGTAGGCTGCAGTTTGGGCACCCCTGCCTTATCTACTACAATGAGAAATAGGAAAACTCCCACCACTTTTCTTTCTTTTTTCATTTTGGTTAGTTGTGGCATTGCCTGAGCAACAGAATTAATGCCCTGTATTGTTAATACAATGAGACATAGAAGTCATATGCATTTTTTCTCTTAACAATAAAGTTTAATTTGAGCAAACTCAAGGTGTGATCAGACAGGGAAATAGCTCACATTTTGGACTGCTTGTGGCAAGTCCTGGTGTGTGCTATTTCCTGGTTATCACATGACATACTGGAGATCACAAAAGCCACCTGACTGTACCCATGCCCAAAATGGACCTTTCTGGTCTTTGCCAGGTCTACTCTTTTGGGGTTTCTGGCTGCATCAATTCTTGCATGGAGAGAATGTTTGCTTTAAGGCAGATTGCTTTTGGCAGAATGATCCTTTCCAGTGCAGACAGATGTAATCCTTTCTTGTGGCATGCTTGCACCCCAGGGTGGCCCTTTACCAAGTAAAAGTATGACTATTTCTTTTCTCTTTATTTTGGATTAGGTGTAGATTTATGGAAGAAATTCTCTTCACCATCTGGACAGATACCATATATACTCGAGTATAAGTCTAGGTTTTTAGCTCCCAAAATGGGGAACAAAAAGGAGACTCAACTTTATACTCAGGCCAACAACCACGAGAGTCCCAAAACCGCTGCTGCATTCCCCCCCCCCTCAACTTATACTCAGGTCAATCTATTTTCCTAGTTTTAGAGGTCCAAATTAGGTACTTTGACTTATATTAAGGATGACTTATAGTCGAGTATATATGGTACTTTAAATGACCTGTGGCACAACTGTCAAACAGCATAACCATTAGAAGCATATTGCTATAAGTTAAATATTATCTGTAGCATCTTGAGTGGTGCAACTCAAACTGCAGGAGAAAATGCCTACAGATATTTCTTAACTTGGAACAATCTGATTTAAAAGTTATACTATTTGCTTAACTGCAAAATAGGATTTCAACCATGTGCTAACAGGCTCACTTTGAAATGAATACTTTGATAAATATTTATCTGCATTATCCTTTTAATGCTAGAGTTTAAAAAACCAGCAGGAATACAGTGTTTCACTCAAGAGTTTAATTATATCTCTTAATTCCCTGTATCCACATGTGTTCTTGTGATACAGCAACTCAGTACTACATTTACGATTGGTACTTTACACTGTCAACTATTAAATGGCTTGTGGATCTTGCTTCCTATTATCCACAACAATGGAATACTGATAGTGTACAAACATGATTAGAGTTTGTGAACCACAATTATCATGGTTCAGTAATGTAAAAGGTTTGATATTTTTAACATTTTTAAGGACAATAACCAGCCTCCTTCTTAAAGCCTTGAGAAACTGGCTCAGCTCTATAATTTTGGCACTTGAAAGTCTATTGCAGATAATGAGTTCGAAACATACCTATCTACTTGATAATAGTTCCAGAAGTTGTCTAACTGCCAGGCATTCGTACAATAAGAAATGTTATACTTGAACCATTTTGTTGAAGTAGGCCTTGATTTTGACCCATCTTGTTAGAGTGAAGAGTTTGTACAAGTGGCAAAAGGAAATGTTTCCTTTAAAGGTTATGTAAGGGGAACACTTCATCAACCACTTAACAAAAAGGAATGGAAGTGGGAATGTGATGAAATAATATTTGATTTCAAAGTCCTTTGAATCTGTGTGTAATCCATCTTGTAAGTACTGTATGTAGAAGCTGAAAAAGAATATAGTCTGGGTAATATTACCTGAACTCTCAGCCACTGCTGTTTTTCTGCTGAATTCTATTTAGAGATGACACTATAAAGCAGGAGTTCCCAAACTAAGACCCATGGGCCAGATCTGGCCCATGGCACCATTTCATGTGGCCCCACACCCCTCCAAGGGCATTCAAGAAACAAAATGGCCACCTATTTGAAGCTGTTGGAACAAAATGGCCACCCCCATCATGCAGACAGGGCAAAATGACCATCCGGCCCTTGAAGCTGACTGAGAGAGCATGGCCTGGCCCCCGGCTGGAAAAGGTTGGGAACCCCTGCTATAAAGGGTAGAAATACCAGATGGGACTGGATGGGGAAGTGGCTGCTTAACACTTCCCAAGCCATTGTTCTCCCCACCACCACTCATATGCATCCCACCACAAATGGTAAAATGGACAAAGAGATTAACATATGGTGCAAAAAAGCAAACCAAATACACTATTGGGACAGTTAGCTCCACTCTTACAATACAAGGCAATATCAATCAAAACAAACACCTCCTACAAAGCATTCATTCCCACCTTATGTTACCAGTGCCAAATATGGGCACTTTCAATAAACCATAAGCAAAAGTAGGTCACCACAGAAATTATATCTCTGAGAAGGGCTGCTGGAGTGACTAGAAGGGACAAAATCAGGGATAAGGTTATATGGAAAATAATTGGAACAGAACCAATCTTACACTACATACAGGAACAACAAATAAAGTGGTTTTCCCATGTCTTGGAATTCCATACCTTGCAAAGCATATGTGGAAAGAGGAGAAAGGACAAAGACCACGAGGCAGACCCAGAGGAAGGTGGAGAGATAACTTTAAAGAAATTTTACAAAAACACTAAATATCACAAGGGGCGGCCACTAGAAGTGTCAGAACAAGAACTTTGCATCTCTCTTGAGACCCAATGAAGTAAAAGAGGAAGCAAAAAAGAAGAATTAACATGTAAAACCCTAAATAGTTTAAGAACTTGGTACCTGGTAGACTGTGGTGGCTTAGTGGTTAAGATGCTGTACTTGATGACTGGAAGACTGGCATATCAGCAGTTTAAGATCTGAGTGCTGTGCAACAGAGTGAACTCCCATCTCTTTCTCAATTCCTCCCAACCTAGTAGTTTGAGAGTAAGAAACTGCAAGTAGAGAAATAGGTACCACTTCAGTGGGAAGGTCGCAGCATTCTGTGCTCTCCAGTGTCTAGTCATGCAATACCCTCTTATTCCCATGAACGATCAGGACAATATTGGAAGTAATGCCTCAAGATAAGCAAACAACATGTACTAGAAAGAACACCCCATTTGTTGTCCAAGAAGACAGAGATGCTGTTCTTCCTCTCACTGTTCTCATGGGCTAGCCTGTCTCCCATAGTAGTGCCATAGCTCCCTTGTCTCAAAAACAGAGGCTAATTTTGAGAATTCCATTAGATGGACTGGAAGAGGAGCTTGTTCTGAAGAGCCTTTGAGTGATAATTCAAACACCTTTTATCTGGTTCTTCATACTTACTTATTTACTTAATCGCCTCCTCTTCTACCTTATGGTGTAGAGGATTCCACAAAGGACCTCCATTGAAGGGGCTGCCTTTTTAGCACCTCTGTGCTGGTGATACCACTGCTTCAGTTGCACTGATCATGTTCCTTACTCCCTGAGTTAAAAACTATTGCTTCCTCAGAATCTGCAGCTGTTAGAGTTATACCGCCCATGCTCAGTCCCCAGCAGAACTTAGACACCACCATAATGATGGTGCCCCCCTTCTTGGGATGAGGATCCACCTGCTGAGATTTGCATGGGTGCAAACAGTTACAGCCAAAGTTCACCCCCAGCTGGGAGATCTGGTTCTTCATCTGGAGTGAAATATCTTTATTCCTTTCAGAGATTAAACAAAACAAAAACTTTTGCAGCACCTTGAAGACTAACTGTTAAATTTTAATGAGCGCTTTCATGGATCAAGTCCACTTCATAGTCTTCAAGGTGATACAATGTTTTCGTTTTGTTTATTCTCTGATATGCTTGAAACACAGATTTACATGGCTACTATTAAAAAAAATCTTTATTCCTGTCTCATGTACAAATACATCTTCTGTTTCAGGGGTGCCCAAACTTTTTGGGCCATTGGCCAGTCATGTGGTTCAGTGGGCCAGTCATGTGATTCCTCCCACCGGAAGTGAACATAAAATGCACATGCACAAAACACTGCTCTAACTACATTTACAACATGCATTTACAACAGCTGCAGATGCATTTATGGCAGCGTTCTGTGCATGCACTGGTGCTTTTTTTACATCTGCTTCTGTGAACAGCGAGGGCATGGCTGGGTGGCTGAATTGGCATCGGGAGCCAGATCCAGCCCATGGGCTGTAGTTTGTGCAAACCTGTTCTAGTTGCTTCTGATATGGATGCTATAAGGTAAAGGTAAAGGTTTCCCTTGCTCGAAAGCCAGTGGTATCTGACTCTAGGGGTCAGTGTTCATCTCTGTTTCTAAGCCGAAGAGCCAGCGCTGTCTGTTTCTGCAGACGTTTCCATGGTCATGTGGCAGGCATGACTAGACACCGGAGCACATGGAATGCTGTTACCTTCCCACCGAAGTGGTCCCTATTTATCTACTTGCAATTTCTTGCTTTCGAACTGCTAGGTTGGCAGGAGCTGGGACAGAGACGGGAGCTCATTCCGTCCTGCAGTACTGGGGAATCGAACTGCTGACCTTCTGCCTCCCAGTCAGCGTCTTAGTGACTTGAGCCACTGCAGTGCTATAAGCACCAAGTAAAGAGCAATACAGGTTTAAAACATGTAACAGTCAGGGCACAAGGCAGGGATTTGAGTTTAAGGGTTGTCCAGAATAAAGTTGAATGAAAGCAAACCATATTCCCATAGTAGCTTCCATGGGGCAGAGTAAGGTAGACCAGAATGACACATAAGCTCCGAATATTGCTGAGTTTGTAAAACAGGTTTCAGGGAAACAATAGATAACTGAGTGGCCTTTAATTTTTTCCCTTCAAATCTTGTTATTTGAATGCATTTCTTGAAAAAATACATCTTGAGAAAATTTGCTTAAAATGTTTATGAATCACCATAAAAGGAAATCTAATAGTTTATTTGCCTCTTCTATTCCCATTACTTTTTTGTAAGGTTCAGATTTTGTCACATCATCTCTCTGATGGTAATAATAAATTACAGAAACATGTTAATGCAAAGATCAGTTGAATTAAACTGCAACTTCTCACTTTAAAATGATACTAAGGATAAAAGAATCTTACAGCAAGTCATGCATTTATTCTTTCTACCAGAACTTCCACTAAAAGTTAAAAATACAGTATAAAATGTATTCAGTGGTTCATGTGCAACCCAGGCATGTGTAGATTTGGTTTTACAAAGTTCAAACCTTCAGAGCATCTGGAAGCTAGAGGTTATGTGGATAAAACCTGTTACACTATAACTTTTCAATAAAAGGACAGTTCTATTTTGAAATGAAATCACTGGCAGCAAGAATTGAGCTCAGCTGGAAGAAAGAGTCTGTGCTGCTTGCACATGTTCATCCACAAAAACTGTTGTGCTTTTTCTGCAGCATACCATACACAAGAGCACAGTAATGTCACTTATATGTTCACACAAGCAATTTTTAAACCTGGAAACAGGATTCCCAGAGACCTTTTTCTGAAGGCGTTCACATCCACAGCTGGAACATTTGAGTTGAAATTGTCTGAAATTAATTCATATTTAAAATGAAGTAAATAATATTGATATTTACATGAAATGTGTTGTTATATGCCATCACAGCAGAACTGATTTATAGCAGCCCTCATCGGATTTTCAAGTTATGTGAGATAGTTAAGGAGTGGTTTTTACTAGTTCCACAGTCTTAGTGATTTTCCATAGCTGAGTGGGGATTCAAACCCATGCCTCTTGAGTCCTGCACTATCTATTCACTACACCACATCAGGTATCACATAAAATATGAAATATTAGTGGGGTAAAATACATATAAAATATATTACTAGAAATACTTCAAATTTTCAAAAAAAAAATACATAAGCAAACAGGTCAATTAGAGATCAGTAAGGTCCAGGGGTTCCCAACCTATGGCCTGCAGGCCAGCCCTGGCCCAATGCACCATTTCATGTGGCCCACGTCACCACCATTGCCACTACCAGAAGTGGAAGCAGACACATTTATGACAGCTGTAAATGCACCCATGGCTGTTGTAAATGTGTTTACGACAGCTGAGAACACATTTTACAGCAGCATTTATGGCGTGGGGGGGACCACTAGTCCAGCCATTGCAGCTGTCTGAGGGTGTGTGGTCCAGCCCATTGCTTTAAGGATAAGAACCCCTGGACTAGTCTGTACTTGCTGTGATGAGGAAAGGCAGCAAATGTTAGAGTGGCTGGCCAATTTGTCCCCACACCCTGTGACATCTGCCTGAGGGTACCAGAAGCTCAGGAATAAATGGACATCTGCCTCAGAGGCAAGCTAGAAACTGATATCCCTTGATGTTCCAGCCACATGACTCCCCTCTAACCAAGCAATCATACTTCCAAACAGAGCTTGGGTTTACCTCTTAAAGAGCCACCACAAACAAAGCAAGCTAATTTGCAAACTATAAACAGGGAGGTTAAGCTTCTGCTGTGACAATCCATGTCCCTCAGACTTTGAAGAATTCATCTTTCAAATGGCAGACATATTTTGGCCCTGTGCAGCTGAAGGAAGAAGGAGAAAGCTCCTAGATCCCTTTAAATATCTTTCATTTTTCCAAGCATTTATCCTCTGATTGGAAAAATGAAATACATTAGAGCTTGTCTAAAATGAAAATAGCATCCTTCAAACCACAACCAGTGCCCTGAAATATCTGAGACTGTGCTGAGTAAATGCATTTATCACAGGTTTGATGCATTTCTCTTTCCACCGTAACAGGTTTGCAGAGTCTCCTCAAATATAGTGGTATTTTTGAACCTCAATCAAGCATACCCTGGTACCAACAACCTTGTGTTGTTGTCTAATCTTTCTCACTTTAGGTAAGGCAAAAGGAACTGCAGAATAAACTCACCAAATTGTGCTTTCATTTTGGCAGTTTTACATCTGGCCTAGACGCAGAAGAAGACATTTTGGTTAAATACTGTTTTTGTTATTTCTGTTAGAAAATTGTAGTCTATTATGGGGAAAAGATATCCTCTTTCTGGAGTAGTTCCTCTAACATTCTTCCTTTTTTTGTTGTTTGTACAAAATTTATGTTGCCTGCTTTGATTACTCAAAACCTGAAAGGACTTTCCCTTCCCTATCCATTAGGTACAGATATAGTACAGGGCAGCCCAAGTGGGTGGGGGTATCTGGGCCCGACAATATCTTACTAGCATTCATGTCATTGGCTTAGTACTCAAAGAATGCCACCCACCCACCCACTCAAAGAAGAAGTTGAACTTTCAACCACAAATTGCCATGCTGATTCTTCTCCATAGAAAGAAAACACAAACAATTGGCACCTGCTTCTTTTCATGAACCAACCTTTACTTGAAAGGCTTCCTAAACTTGAACTTTATATAGAGCTCAGCTCTATTTCTGCCTTATGCATTTGATTTCAGACATATCTCGCCAAATAGCCCATTGAAATTGGAGAAATAAAGCTACCACGATCTCTTCTCATCTATTGTTTTCATTCTTTTTTCCTCGTCTGTCCTTTTTTCATCTATTCTGAAAAGCAGGACTTGACATTGACCACACATGAAGTAATACATGGAAGGAATGGGTGAATTGGACTAAGAACTCTATTGCAGGAACAATAAAATTCTAGAACTCCTGTATATTCTTCCAGATGCTCATATGTCTAACTTTGTTTGAGAATGTTAACAAAGAAATAGCCTTGCTAGTCTCCTTCAGGGTGTGTTAAAAAAAGAAGGAAAAACAACAGTTGTAGTACCTTAGAGACTAACATACATATTTCAGCCTGAGGTTCCATGAATTACAGTCCACTGACTCAAACACATAGAGTGTAAACCACTTTGAGGCACTTCTTGAAAACCATCTGATTGCTGATAACAGGACATCTATGTAATCAGCACTTTGGCTGACCATTAGAGGTCTCAACAATGCCATTGTCATTTTGAAATCCCATTACCAATGTAATTGTCACCTTCTTTTCCCCATCTCGTTTCATCCCTTCCCCTCTATAAGGTTTTATTTCTGTCTAGAAAAACCATTGCCTAAGTATTGCACTCTACACTGAGGAAGTGGATAATCCATAAAGCTCACATTGCAATAAATAAATCAGGTAGTCTTTCAGGTAGGACATATTTTTGCTTTTATTTTTATTATGCACAGATAATGTTAGTTAATGTTCCAAATGTCATGTTCAATAAACAACAGTAAAAGGCTTTAACCATAATTCTCTATACGACAATAGGAGTCTCTTTAAATCAATGCAGTTTTGTTTTTATCCTTTTTCTTTTCAACTCATGCTCTGCATGGCACTGGGCACTTAGCTGCATGTTCAAAATTAACGTATAGGAGTTACCTTCCAGGTCACTGATGCCAAAAAGTACTATCCTGAATAACAGGAGGTAATGTTCTAATAAAATGCTACTGCCAAAGTTCAAAATTTGCTTTTCCAAGTATATTTCTTTTAACACGCATGGAGTCAGAGATGAGAGAATGAGCTAGACATCATATTTAATTATTTTAAACATTATCGGCTCAGGCACTGGAATTCAACAATAGATTTCCTTACAGTACATTAAATGAAATCCTGAAAGACCAGGAGAATGAGAACAATTGTTCAAATATTTTTCATAAATGCTTTTTGAACACAGATTTAAGCATGTACAGATAGGTACAGATGCAGTAGTTATGTGACAATACACAAAACACTTCACTAAGTCTTTTATGACAGCCACAGGCACATTTGCACATGCATGGGTGCATTTTACGGCTGACATAAACACACCCACTTTCACTTCTAGGTGTGGAAGAGGCGACGACAGACTGGATGGAATGGTATCACAGGACGGCCCAGCCCACGGGCCATAGATTGGGAACCCCTGTGCTAAATCATTGACAGTGTAAAGCCACAATGTTTGTTTTGCATTCATCCTTTGGATGTGATGCATCAGCTTACAAGAGAAGTTTGTTTTGCAACCATTTGCAAATCAGTAGGGGCAGGCTTCATGGCAAGTTTGAATAACAACAGGGAACTTTCTATTATTGTCAGTTGTAAAGAGATACAATGTTACTTTTCTGTTAGGCTGGCCAACTACTGTGTACCTTATGTGTATAAATTGATGCCATGAGGTCTCACTCTTATGTCTGACAAAGTTGACTTGATCCATGAAAGCTCACATTTAAATACAGGAGTTAGTCTTTAAGGAGCCACAACCTTTTTTTTTTTGTCTTTTTTGTTGTTTTGTTTACTTTCTGATATGCTTGCACAAACTAACACAGCTACCAGTTCAGAAGTTACAGTCTAACGACCCATCTATCAGGTATCAGTCTGGGGAAGGCTGATATAGGGCTGTGTTTGCCTAATTTGTCTTGGTCCATGAGGGGATAATGAACTCAGTGAATGTTTGTGAAGGTTCTTTCTTTCTGGAATTTATGTCTTGCTTTTTGAAAGGAATAAATAGAGTTTTTTAAATCTTAGTGCAAATATGGAGAATAGCTGCCATCTACAATGAGCTTCGGTGTTCAAAAATCAAACTCTAGAGTCTACATAAGGAGATTTTTGTATAGCTCCACCATTTTCTCTTTCCCTTAGGGACCATCCAAAACTATCCCACCCAAATAGGTTTTCAAATACAGTGAGAAGGCATCTCAAGGAAGCTCTGCTTCCTGGATACCAGGAGTTCTTAATCTTTTTAAGCCGAGGGCCAGGTCACGCTCTCTCAAACAGCTTCAGAGGCTGGACAGCCATTTTGCCCTTCCTCCACCACATGGCACTTCCTGGTGTGGTGGACGCGGTGGGGGCCCCACATGAAATGGTGCCGTGGGCCACAGGTTGAGAATCCCTACTGTATACAGTTTTGGTTGCATTTCCTTGGATCCCGTTGAAGGGTATTCTCATGAATTCTTTGCTATCAGCTATTAGCTTATTTTTGTGTGTTTTTAAGATAAGCTGTAGAAGTGCTAGTAAAGAATTATTAGGCCATAAGAGCTTAATAAGATAAGTCATGGTTAGTAATTAACAAAATAGCAGGGGTCTTATTTCATATGCTATTTGAAATAAATAAATTGTGCATGCCAAATGAATGGGGAAATAATTATCTTCAAGATACTTGGAATTCAATCTCATAAATAAGGATATGGGTTTTCTACCTCTATAATATTAGCTTCATCTTATCTGAGATGTGAATTGTTACTTCCTTTTGGCTACTATACAGTGGACATCATAGCCTTCTGAAGCCTTGGAAATAAATTGTATACGTATGTGTAAGGTTGATATATAGAAGTTTTAATAAGAGCCTGAGGCGAACTGACATTTATAGCAGTAAGTGACAGTAACTGTGCCTGGGCGTGGCACTGGGTTTGCAACTAGGGCAAACTTAGTACTGTGTCTTTAAGGACTTTTCTCTGTACCCAGCTGCAGTTGCTGACCAGCTGTGTTGTGTATAAGAGAAGACAAGCTTGAGGCTTTCTCTTGCTCCTGCTCCTGGATGCCTGCCTGCTCTTAGCTGTTTATCTAAGACTGTAGACGCACTTTGCCACATTATGGTGGAAGAACTGCTTGTGTTTCGCTGCTCGTCTGCTGGTGTTCGTAAGCTGGTGTTTCTGCAGTAGGAGGACCTCGACAAACAGATAATGTTTGGATCTTGTGTTGGCCAGCTATAACAAAAGCCATGTTTTGCTGTTTACTTTGTAAGCACAAGAGCTGGAACGCTCATACAGACTGTTGACCTTGTATATATTCCCTCCCAGATGTCCTTGCTGCTGATAAGCCTGTTTTTCTGTTTTCCGCATCACTGTAAATAGTCCTAGCCTGCACTTCCATTTTGCTACTAAAGATTTTCATTGAACCTTCACCAAGACACTCCGTGCTGTTCTTTTGCACACAACAGCTTTTGGCCATAGGGTGTGGCAAGGGCGGACACTTCACAATCATAAATAATTAACAATTATAAATAATTAACAGTAAGTGTTAGGTTTCTTTTTCTTTCTCTTTTGATTACAGTGGGCCAGTCATGTTGTAAGGCAAAAAGAGGGGGGGGAGCCATCAGACCAGAGGGATAAGAGGGGTGTTTACTTAATAGCCTCTTTGTGGCATCTGAATTGGAAGAAGCAATAAACAGCATGAAACCGAATAAAGCAGCAGGTATTGATGACATAATAACAGAGAAGATAAGGCAGTTTGGTCCTCATACTTTGGAATGGCTCCTGCAATTACTGAACAATTGCATAAATCAGGGAATTCCAACCTGTGCCCATGGGCCAGATGTGGCCCATGACACCATTTCATGTGCCCCCACATCCACCACACCAGGAAGTGCCATATGGTGGAGGAAGGGCAAAATGACCATCTGGCCCTCGAAGCTGTCTGAGGGAGCATGACCTGACGCCCAGCTTAAAAAGGTTGAGAACTACTGGCATAGATGAACTTAAAGTTTCTAAATTCATCCACATTGTGTATATCTGCTTTGGCCATGAGCGTCTCCACAGTCAAGTATGCTGCTCCAGTATGGCGTGCATCCACTCATGCAAAAGTTGGCATCGCTGTTAATGCAGCCATGCATGTAGTATCAGGATGCCCCAAACCTACACCTGTTGAGAAAATATACCTTCTTGTTGGTAGCACTCCACCTAAGATAAAGAGAAGTAACAATGAATGATGAAAGAACTAAGCAGGAGAATGACCCTCAACATCCTCTGGGAACATAACCTATATTTACTTTCATTATGCTACATAAACAAATTGATATGTCTCCCACAGAAAACCTTCATTAAGCTACATAAACAAATTGATATGTCTGCCACAGAAAATCTCCCTATTCCAGTAACCAAACATTAGCTCTCCTATGATCTTGGAGACAACAAAAAAAATTCATTTTACCATAAACATCCAGAAATCCATACATTATTATGCCCTCAGAGACCTTCAGATCTCAGCACTGAGGATTATTATTATACTTGTCCTTCCCTCTCACCACCACATGTAAATGGTTTTCTTAATTGTGCTTTAAAGTTGCTTGCCAATACAGAGGCACTGTAAATTGGATATTTCTTGAACAGGAGCATGTCAGATAGAGAAGTCCTCATCACTCCCACTATGGCTCCTGAAATGTCTTCTATAGCTGTTCCCTACCCACTTTTCTTTTTGAGATGGATTGCTTGCCAAGATTGCTTGCCCTCCCCTCCGGGACCCTTACTATCGCAGCCTGGAGGCCGATAAAAAGAACTGCGGCCTTGGCGGGGAAAGGACGCTCCCGTGTTCCCCGGGCCCCTTCCACCTTGGCCCGGGATGAAGGTAAGTGACTGCAGCTGTGGGCGGTTGAGGCGTCGCCCCCGCCCTCCCCTCAGGGACCCTTACCATCGCGGCCCAGAGGCCGATAAAAAGAACTGCGGCCATAGTGGGGAAAGGACGCTCGCGTGTTCCCCGAGCCCCTTCCACCTTGGCCCGGGATGAAGGAAAGTGACTGCAGCTGCGGGCGGTTGAGGCATTGCCCCCGCCCTCCCCTCCAGGACCCTTACATCGCGGCCCGGAGGCCGATAAAAAGAACTGCAGCCGTGGCGGGGAAAGGACTCTCCCGCGTTCCCCGGGCCCCTTCCACCTTGGCTCGGAAGCTGATTAAGAACAGCTATCGGTGGGCATATGTTATATTTGTGACGTTGATGATATTTGTATTTATGACACTTGTCTGTTTTTGTCATGTTGGACTGAATTTTTGTTATTATATTGCTATTATTATCTTGCTATTATATTGTTATATTTGTATATCGTATGTTATTTTTGTCTTATTGTTGGACTTTATTGGTTGACTGTATATTAATTTTGTTGTACACAGCCCTGAGTTGGTCGCACCAAGTAGGGTGGTATAGAAATCCAATCATCATCATCATCATCATCATCATCATCATCATCATCATCATCATCATCATCATCATCATCATCATCATCATCAACAACAACAACAACAACAACAACAACAACAACAACAACAACTCCTCATTGGTTGAAATCCTGTTGCTTAGCATTGTATGTTGTAGAAGGATGGGCCCTTTGAGTCAGGGACTTGGTGGGCACCTCTCCTAATGTTCCATTGATTCAAATAAGCCTGCAATAGTTGCAACTTACTGTGCCAAAGTAAATCACAACTAGAGTAGTCTCAATTGAATCAAAGTCATTTACAGAGTTCTCATCAAATCCCCACATTTTCAATGGGGTTGCTCTAGTGTAACCATGATAAGCAACAGGGGTTTAGCCACTATGTTGTTAATTTTTAAAATTCTACTTTGGATTGGTTCTGGCAAATGTTCTACATTTTATATAGTGAGAAATACAACTGCAAAGAACCCTGTGTATGATCTAGCCTTATTTTTATAGGTTTGCAGCCCAGTGCACATCTTCTTGGATTGCTAGATTTAGCTTAACTTTCGTTTCACATCTTCTTCTTTGTTTCCAAGCTTTAGTTTAGTTTTTTTTAAGTGTAAGTCATTTTATGTTGATAGTGAAATTACAATGCATTGTTGTACTTAACACAATTTGGCTTTACAACAGGCATTGCACTCCAGAACATGCACTAGAATTTTACAATTATAAGCCATAGGCAGGTATATGGGAGCTAAAATGTAGGTCTTGCTGTCAGTACTGGAAAAGATCACCTAGTTGTTGAATTAGGCAGTGTGACTGGCCCATGATCAGCAGCAAGTTGTCTAAATAAGCACTATTAATTGCAGTGACCATAACAAGCCACTGAACCAAGACCTGAAATGAACTTTAAGTCATTATATGAATATTTTAAATTTAAAAATGCATGTGAAGGTTTGCAGTTTAGTATTTCAGGACTAATGGGTAGCAAATTTTAGTACTTGCAAGAGCATGTCTTGAAATTTGAAATATTAAATTCTACATTTTATAGCCCCAGCATAAAACCTTAAAGTTTGGGTCTCTACATCCATTTTATCTTGCATTTGTTTTTACATATGTTTGTGTGTGTATATGCTTTGTATGGTATGTGATACATCGCTATTTCTTATGTAGGTGATCTTTGGGCTAGACTTCATTTTTGAAAAAATATTTTTGGGGACCAGGATGTATATATCAACTCACTCAGTTCATGTATCTGATGAAATAGCCTACAAAAATGATTAACTGAAAAAATCAGGGGCTCCCAAACTTTTTGTGCCGCAGGCCAGTCACGTGGTTGAGTGGACCATTCACATGGTTACCCCTGCCATAAAATGCATCCATGGCTGTCATAAACGTGTTTATGACAGCTGTGGGTGCATTCATGGCAGCGCTTGTACATGCGCGGGCACATTTTACTTCTACTTCCAGTAGAGGCGAGGGCGGCACGGGACAGATGATTTGACACCATGGGCTGGATACAGCCATCCCTAGAATAAATGTTCAGCCTCCAAAAGTTTTGACAAAATAAATGTATTAGTCTTTAATATGCTGTCCTTGGACTGCAAAATGTAACAACAGCAAATATATTAGATACCATGAAAATCACACCTGCAAAACTGACCATCCTTTGAAGTATACTGAACCTTTCCACCTGCCAATCTGTGCTTACAGTGTTCAATGCAAGCAACAGATTTTAATTGCATTAGCTTTACCGCACCAGAGGTGGCATAACTTTCATGCGAGCTAATTAGATTTGCTCAGTTTAAACAGATGCATTAATGCAGCTCAGCAAGGCTCAATTAAATCAGTTTTCAAAGCAAATTCACAATGTGAAGCATTGTGGGTAATGCTATGCAAATTGCCATATCAGCAGAGAAGTTGAGTGAGTTGTAAGTGATGCCTATTGGCACAACAGTAAAGTTTTGCACTCATATTGTTAAGTTAAAAACAGCAAGACACTGCTGGCCCACAGTCTTCCATGTGGTTTTCCAAACTGGTACTGGTGCTTACCAAAGCCATGAGAGTAGATTTGTAACTTTGTCTTGGTGTAATGATGCATCTTTAAGTTTTGCAGAAACCTCTGTGGTTGCTGAGTCACAGTCCTATGTGTTTTATCTAGCAGAGTGAATAATTGAGCAGTCATAACCTGTTCTGTAAGAGAGTTCCAAAACATTTGACTACTCTTGCACTTGTAACTTTTTCCTATGCCCTTTTTCCTATGACCTTTGTAACTTTTTCCTATGCCCTTTCCCTTATGCCCTTTCCTATGCCCTTTGACTGCAGAACCAGAGGTTGGGAGTTCAGTTTCCCAATTATGCATCCCAGAAGAGCCAGTCTTTCTGGCTATGGGGAAGCTGCACAGTCCCAATAGTGCCCCTGGAAGAAAGGAATGGTAAATCACTTCTGCGTACCCTTTAGCTTAAAAAACAACAATCCTGAAAAGTGTTTCCATGAATCAGAATTGACATGATGGTACACAATTATTATTTTGAATAAATGCAAATAAATTAATGAATAAAAAGTATTCTGTGTGAAGAATAGTTAAATTGTGTTTTCATTCTTAAATTGGTGTTGTTGTTTTTTTTTTTTTTTTAAACAGGTTGAAATGTAACCTAAAAGTTTTCTTCTTTGAGGTTTATCTGGCTTCATTTCACTCCCAATTGTATTTTTAATTCCAAAGATTCTATTTAGAAAGACATATCAGAAAACAAAATGAAATAAAATAAACAAAATTAAATTAAATTAAATTAAAAACACTGTAGCACTTTAAAGACTAACTGCTATATTTTTATTGTTAGCTTTCATGGATTAAGTCCACTTCTTCAGACAAGGAGTGAAACTTACAGGCATGGTTTTTATACACCATATCCAGGGGTCAAAGGGAGAAGGGTGTGTTCAAGCAAAATGACAGACAAGCAAGCACAACAATACAGTTTCCCACAGCCATCAGCAACAATAGATTATTCAGATTAGCTCTAAATGTCTCCCTTTCAACCTCAAAGGGTTTGAGAAAGCCCATTCTGGTCTCTGATCAACCTTTGACCTGAAAACAAAATTTAGAGCTAATCTGAATAATCTATTGTTGCTGATGGCTGTGGGAAACTGTATTGTTGTGCTTGCTTGTCTGTCATTTTGCTTGAGATATTTCTGTGTATAGTTGATTGAAATACTGTACTCTGAGGCATTAAGAGTTAGATTGGAATAGGAAGCTGACTCACATGTTAAGGTAACATTAGGCCAATGGGACAAAATCTTGAAAACACCCCCTTTTAAAGCAAATCCACCAATTATACAAGAAAACATATAGAAAGGTAAATCAAAGGTGACACGTAAATGTAACTTGTTTGCAACAGCTAAATTCATCAAACTGCCAAAGGGAGTGTGGAAAAAGATCTATCTAGTGGTGGGTTTCAGCAGATTCACACCAGTTCACCAGAACCAATAGCAGAAATTCTGGCTGGCCCCGCCCACCTAAATTTTGAAATAAAGTAGTCCTAATTCAGGTGCATTGCAGGTCTTTCCCTTGGCCACGCCCATCATACCACTCCCACAGAGTAGGTAGTAAAAAAATTTGAATCCCACCACTGGGCAGGCATGACTAGATCGCCCACCCCGTCATATGGTCATGCCCATAGAGTAGGCCATGCTCACAGTATGGTAGTAAAAATTTTGGAGTCCACCATTGGATCTGTCTCGCACACACATATGGTTTGAAGCCTCCAGATTTTGAACCAATGTCCTAGAAATTATAAAAACAACATCTCAGGTTGTTCTCATGGTTCTGTATCAAAAAGTTAATCTTTTGGCTTTACATATTGGTATTTCCTCTCCACTCCACAAGTATCTGATAGCCATGGGCAGATTGGAATTTAATCTGCCCTGGAAAAATCTGAACAACCGTAATATTTCAAACTGGTTGGATACAAATTGTACCATAGGTATTTCAGAGAAATTTTCTCACAAATGAAGAATATCCAAAGGCTTAAAGTCAGTAGGCAAATTTATGAAGACCTGGGATGCTTCTTATCGGGTGTGCAAATAAGAATCCACAATTTTAGTACCATATGTTGTGAATTTTTGGAGGAATGTTCTTTCCATTGTTGCAGTTCCTGGCCACCTTTCAAAAATGTTGCTACTGTGATGTGGAACATTTTCTATTTTCCTGGTAATGGATTAATTTATTTCTGATTTGTTTAAATGCAGTATTTTGTTTTAATTTTAAAAAATTCCTGCAGCTAGTGGAAAACAAAGAATGCCCATGATTTTTATTATAGCTACTGGATAGGGTTCTGGTGAGGATAAATGTAGGGTGAGCATCTTGAAAGAAAAAAACAGGGTATAAAAAAGGAACGAATACATAAGTAGTTTTTCTTCAATAGCTAATTTAATTTTACAGGCCTTCAAAACACAATACATGTTCAGAAACAACCTAACCAGAATGTTGCTTTTTTGCAGTTTAAATTTCATTTTATGTGTGGGAAACTGATGGGGGTCCCATATTACAATGACTGCCCACAGGCTCCTGATATGCTGCCCCTAAAGTTAACCCTTGTACCCCAGTAAGTTAGCCAGAGCCTATCCCTGATCCAGTTCAAAGGTCTCCTGCTTTTGGGGCTGTGACTGTCTCAGGTCACGAGATTGCACATGTGTCCAGAAGTTGTTTGTTACACAGTTGAGTCATGAGACTGAATGCTGTAGGCTGTATGCATAATAATGTATTAACCAATCAGGTAGAAGCCCACCCTAACATGACCCAATCATGGTCAATGTACTGAGCATAAATAGCCAATCTGTGATTTTCTCTGTAAGCATTTTCTTATACGAATGTAACAATAAAAACGACTCCTCGAACATGAGTTTGGGGTAGTAGGTTGTTGTTCTCTGCTGGATCGGACTGATTGTGTGTATTTCATGAAGCGTCATCCCATCCCCCCCATTGTCACCCCGACACATACGTTGTTCCAGACCTAAAGGACTATGGTGGCTTAGTGGTTAAGACATTGAACTTGATGACAGGAAGGTTAGCAGTGCTGCACGATGGAGTGAGCTCCCCTCTTTGTCCTAGCTCCTGCCAACCTAGTAGTTCAAAAGCAAGAATTTGTAAGTAGATAAATAGGTACCACTTTGTTCTGTGCACTCGGGTGTTTAGTCATGCCTGCCACATGTCCACGGAAACAGACAATGCTGGCTCTTCGGCTGTAAAGAGATATGAGCTGTAAACAGATATGAGCACTGAACCCTAAAGTCAGATATGACTCGCTTTAGAGCAAGGACAACCTTTACCTTTACCTGTTCTGTATCATTTTGTATTCTTTACGGTTGAGAATTTGAACCTAAATTGTGTCAGAAGCTAAAAGCAGCAGGAGAGAAATCAGTGGTTTCCCCCTCTTATTTTAGAAAGCTCTGAATGCTCCAAGAGCATTCATTCTGCTGCTTTCTCATTACATCGGGGTAAACATTTCTGCTATGAATTATTAAGCTTCTCTATCACTACTGAAGCAAATTGCTTTAGTGTCACATAAAGGTGGCTGCTGTGTATCTGTGGGATAAAAATAACAACGTAATGATAAAGAACCAGCATGTCTCTCCCACTGTGTCAGAATGATGTCACCAGTAGGGATGTGTGCTGCAAAAATATGTGCATAAATGCATATTGTATACACAATAAAGGAGCCGCTTTTGTTAGTGGTTAAGATGCTAAGCTTGATGACGAGAAGGTTGGCAGGTCAGCAGTTCAAGACACGAGTGATGTGAGATGGAATGAGCTCCCGTTGTCTGTCCCAGCTCCTGCCAACCTAGCAGGCCAAAAGCAAGAAATTGCAAGTAGATAAATAGCTACCGCTTCAGTGAGAAAGATAGCACCGCTCCATACACTCTGGCAACTGGTCTTGCCTGACCAGGGAAATGTCTGTAGACACAGACAGCACTGGCTCTTTGGGTGTAAACAAAGATAAGCACCACACCCTAGAGTCAGACATGACTGGCTTTTGAGCAAGGGAGACCTTTACCTATAGGCAGTACATTGTACACCTTAGAGGTTGTGGTGTGTTTGACTTGCATTTTGAGTCCCTCAAATGAGTAGGTTTAAGGTTTGTGAGGAGATTTGAAGGGTCATGCTGGCCTTCAGGGAAGTCTAAAAGAAGTGTGTGGGTTGCAGTTTGTCCGCTCCTGACTCAGACAATGTCTTATACTGTATAGAGTACCTTGGGGCTCTGTCCTTTGGTCAGCAGGGTAAGCTTTGTTATTTTTTTAAAATACCCTCAGTATAAATCTTTATTCTTGACAGAAGCACCAAAGTACAATTAAAAAGTATATCAGATAATTTTCTGAAAAGTTGCCTCCCTGAAGAATCCAAAGAATGGGAATATATTCAGGTGTTCATGTCCTAGACATTACACCTGCTTTTCGACTCAAGAAGCACCTGAATATGGATGTAGATGGGACATAGATCACTGTTGAGCAACCAGAGATGTAAAGCTAAGAGCATAGAATGCATGGAGGAATGGAGAAGGTGCAGATTTATTTCTGGAAGTTGATTTATGAAAGCAAAATGGCAATGCAGAGCGTTCCTCATCACATATCAGTCCTTTCACCCACACATATAGTTATAATACTTCTTGTTTTACTTCTGCCAATCCAGTGGCATAGCGTGGGTTTCAGCTGCCTGGGGCATATGCCAAATGCACCACTGGGAAGGACAAGGGGGGCGAAGTGGAAGAGGCCGAGGCCGAGGGGTTGTCGTCTGGAGTGCCAAGGCCAAAAGCCAGCCCACTGCAGTTGCTCCTGCCACTGCGCCCTCTCTGGGGCCACCTCAGAGACTGGCCAAAGCGCAGCCAAAACCCAGCGACCCACCCCGCCCTGCCCCACCATGGATGGTGTTGGTGGCGGTGGCCCTTCTCTGGAGAGCTCCTGGTGGAGTTGCTGTGGTCACCTATGAGTGCCGCCACCTCAAAGCACCTCTGTGCAGGTGATGCCCAATGCGGTCCCTCTGGAAACAAGCACTGCCGTGTTTGTTTCCCAAGTACTTGGGTCACAAGTGCCGCCCCCTGGAAAGTGCTGCCCGGAGGCAGGCCACCTCCTGCCCCCCCCCCATGCTATGCCACTGTGCCAATCAAGGCAATGTGGGCCTCGGAAGAAGTCACTATGCTGATTCTGGCTCTACAGTTTTGCATTATCTTCTTTGCTAGGCTGAGACTCAGTGCCATTAATTCCATCCATTCTATCCTCACCCCATTAATTCCATCCTTTCTATTGGTAAATCCAGTTTTGCTTGCTGCAAAAATGTATTATCATAAAACTATTCAGTGGCTATTCCTATTAGTTGTTATCTCAACCAACAAAATGCAGATGTAACATTTTGTGTGAACAAATAAATGACCTTTCCAAATGTATGCAGTGCATCAATGTTTGTGGAGAGAGCTGCAAATTCATATAATTGGCATAATATAGGAGTTATGGAATGTTCCAAATGAGAGAGAAATTAAATGTGCACATAGAGCATTTTCAAATCAGTTACCAGGAATGGTACAGTTACTTAGGTTTTAGAGGGACAAAAAATATATCGAAGATACCAGAATTCCTTCAGGATTCATTAGAGCAATAACTCTTATTTGTTGTTTTTATAGGCAACAGTTGTGTGACTGCCAAGATGCAGTGCATTGCTGTTGTTAAATATACACTTGAGACTTGCTAAGGATGGTAGTAATGGTGCTTGGATAATTGGCTATGCATAAGATAATACAAAATCAGCCTCATCTATGCAGATCCATTCCTTGATAAACTGATATAAATAGTTATATTTTATGCCATTTCATTTAATATTAATTTGGGTTTTGATATTCATAACTTGGCAAATGTTTCGTGGCCTCCAGATGACCTAACTATTTCATAAAATGATGTAACAAAAGGACATAAATTTTATACCAATATAGTTTCAGAAAATTGGATGCTTAGAAATTATTGTAATGAGCAATTTCATAGTGATAAGTTGTAATTCTGCAAACACTTGCATACTAAATTCTATCAAATGGAGACTTATCTCGGAAATGGAAGTGATGCTCAAAAATATTTCAAAATGTTGACACCAGATTGCAAAGTTCAATTCTCCTAGGAATAGTAACTCACCATAAAAGGCGACATATCAGTGAAAGTCTTTATGTACTGTCAAGCTAGTATTATTCAATCATACCTGGAAAGACCTGTTTTTAAAGGCCTTAGGAAGCAAAACTTTGGATCTCCATTTATATGTATGTCATAAAATTTGCTAAGAAAACTATGATGTGACAGAAAGGGACTGAGTATTTAGGATTCAACCTCACAAAAGAATGCTTATGATATATGGGACATGTAGGATATTCACCTTACTTTTGACTTATCAAAGGACTGGAAACATAAGATTTATTCAATGAACACCAATGATGGTTATGAGGCAAAGACAGGAATGGAATAGAAACTTGCAGAATTTATCCTGGGATATAGATATTACATACACTAGTACCTCAGATAACGATGAGACTTAGTTCCACAAGTCTCATCGTTATCCAGTTTTTAACATTGTGCGATGCATTGATCGCACAATGTTAAAAAAAAAAAAAACCCTGTTCCCTTTCCAAAGAGGAAAAGGAACCGGGGAATGAGCCGCCTGCCTCTTTGGAGATCGGCTGCTTGGATTGGGGGTTGAAACGGCCGTGCGTCCATTCAACCCCCAACCCAAGCACCGATCACATGCATTCGCAGTGCCTGGGGAGGTCGGGGAACATCAGGAACAGCGCAGATTGGATCCCCCGACCTCTCCGGACGTGGCAGGGGTGCTGGAGACCCCGAAATGGGTGGAAAAAACAGATGCCCATTATGGGCTTCCCGCCACCCCTGCCACATCCGGGGAGCTCGGAGGACCCAATCCGTGCTGTTCCTGATGTTCCCTGACCTCCCTGGCTGCTGCAGCAAGCCAAAATGCCGGGATTCAAATCCCAGCGTTTTGGCTTACTGCAGAGGCCGGGGAGGTTAGGGAACTTTAGAAACAGTGCGGATCGGGTCCCCTGATTTTTTCACCCATTTTGGGCTCTCTGGCACCCCTGCCGGCTCTAGAGGTTGGGGGACCTGATCCGCAGCTGTGGGGTGGCTGGGGAAGCCGACAAGGGGCTCCCCCGTCAGCTTCCCCAGCCACCACGCAGCTGCAAAGGCAGGGGCAGGGTGGCTGGAGAAGCCCATCGGCTACGAACGATTGCATCGGATAACATTAAGAGATTGCCATCTGATGCAAACTTTTATTTAACATTTTGCATTATTATGCGATTTTAGCGTTATCCAATGCTATCGTTATCTGAGGTATTACTGTATTTGGTTTTCCTTTTCCTATAAATGCAAATGCAACAACATTTGAAGGCAAATTACATGGGCAGCAGCGATTGTTGCATCTGGATATGCAGTAAGGGCATGAATATAACAATCATTGAGCATAGCTTTGAAAAAAACTTTTTTGGGCAGGGACTATGCTCTCATTGATTGGACAGCCAGATAACCAATAAATTATATGGGCTCTGGAAACTGACTTAAATGATATAAAGCCTTTCAGGTTTTACTATTCTTTGTGATAGATGAAGAGAGAGCACAGTGAAAACAAAGAAACAGAGGCCAGCATCAAGGATCCATGTTTGTCTGTTACTGCTGTGCATGTGTTTCAGTTGGGGGTACATCTCATTGATGCAGATTTGGCCACAATTTGACTGGGCCAATTCAGAGGTCAATCTTAATGCAAATTAGGAATTCTGATCTTTATATCTCCTATTCACTTGAACTTCTTTGTTGCAATGTGCCATTAAATTGCCTCTGACATAGATGACCCTATGAATGTGCCATCTCCAAAATGCCCCTTCCTTAAAAAAAAAAAAAAAAAACCCTGCTCATCTCTTGTACAAAAGCAAACCTGTGGTTCCCTCATGGATTCAATGCATCCCATGTTTGGTCTTCCTCTTTTCCTGTTGCCTTTCACCTTTCCTAGCATTACTGCCCCCCCCCCCGATCTTTGGCGTTCCATGATTTACTCAAAGCAGGACAACCTTGGCTTCATCATTTTTGCGTCTATAGTTCTTGCACCAAGAAACAAAAGAAAATAGAATATTTTCATTGTTTCATGTCAAAGGCAATATTTTTCTTGTTTCACTTTTAAAAAAAAGAGTTGTTGTTCAGTCACACAGTCAATTCTGACCCTTTGTGACCTTATGGATCATTGCCAGTCAGGCACCTTTATCTTCCACCATCCACCTCAGCCCACCCAACTCTGTGCCCATTGCATCTACAATACCATCTAGCGGTCTAGCCATCTCATTTTTGGCAGCCCCCTTCTTCTTTTGCCCTCAATCTTTCACAACATCAAGGCTTTCTACTGGAAAATTAGTTTCACACATCCAAAAGATGAGTTTAGTTTCTGAGCCAACAACTTGAAGCTCTCCATCTCAGTTCAGTGCATATTAATGTGGCCACAAGTTCAAGGTTCTATGAATAAACCTTTAATGTTAGCAAAGAATGGACAAGAATTTGGGTTTATGTTTCAAAACAACTAGGAATATGCAAATTTTTTTCTAGAGTCCAAATTCCAGAAACCTCAATGAATTCCCCAGAGAGAATTCTGGAAGTTCCAGCCCATAAATAGATGCTGGCAGATATCTTTATTTCATGCACCTGGAGGAAAGCTTTCTTCCAGGTCTTATCTCTTGCCTGAATGCTTCATGAAAAGAAGCTGTTGCAATGCTTCCTGGAATTGTAGATCTAGTCATGTTTTGTAGGAGAGCACTCCTGAAGAACCACAACCAATGAATCACACATACTGATGGTCTAGTGGCACAGTGGTTAAACTGCTGTACTGCAACCAAAAGGTTGTGAATTGGATTCTGACCAGTAATCAAGGTTGACTTATCCTTCCATCCTTCTGAGGTCAGTTAAATGAATACTCAACCCTGCCAACCCTGCAATCTTGCCTGCAAAGCTGGAAGTGGTGCTGGGTCAGTGGGGGGGGGGGATAACTGGCTTGAAGTCTGCCCCATCTCAGTCAGGCATGGAGAAAACTGGTGTCTCCCAAGATGCAGCAGTAAAGGAGCTTTCTCTGAGCCTGATTGAGATGTGCCGATGACAGGACAGGAGAAGCAGGCAGTGAAGCTGCCACCACCACCTTCTTCCCTCGTGCTCAGTGTGGGATACTGTAACTGCTATGAAATCCACTGCCGTCTCAATCAGGCACGGAGGAAACTTGTGTCTCCCAATATGCAGTAGGAAAGGAGTGTTCTCTGTGTCCAACTGAGAAGGCGGTGGACTTAAAACCAGTTATCCCTCCACCAAACGTGAGGGAAGAAGGTGATGGCAGCTAATAGCCTTCACTGCCCGATTCTCCCATCATGTCTTTGGTGTGGGAGGCCCCCACCTGTTATTATCTGTTATTATCTGATAATACTGTTATTATCAGTAACAATAGAAATTACAAAAGTAGGATTGAAAGAGAAACAGAATAAAATACATCCATCTGTTAGACACCCATTGCAAGGGATTAAATATTAGCAAAGGGTTTCTGGGACATTATCAAATTTGATACACAGATTGCCATATGGTGTAGATAGTTTATATATTATATTTTGGTGTATTACAACCTTCCTGCCAATTCTCTTTAGCAAAACAGAAAGTAACCAAGTACAGTGTTTTCATTTGTTTTCTGACATGCAAGTAAGAGGTTAATCAGAAACCAGAATGTGTTTTTTCCATACCTTTGAGACTGAAAGGGAGACATTGAAAACTAATATGAATAATCTATTGTTACTGATAGCTGTAGGAATCTGTATTGTTATGCCTGCTTCTCTGTCATTCTGCTTGAGCACATCCCCTTTAACATGTAGACCCTCACATTTGGTATATATAAAACATGCCTGGAAGTTTCACTCCTTGTCTGAAGAAGTGGACTTGATCCACGAAAGCTAACAATAAAAATATAGCAGTTACTCTTTAAAGCGCTACAATCTTTTTTATTTTGTTTTCTGATATGCCTGAACCACAGACTAACACTGCTACTATTCAAAAAATAATAATTATATACAGTCTTTGGCCACCATCAGCTGGTTTAGGGAAATTAAATAACCGATTTGAGGGGACATAACTGAACCACCTAGACTACACACCAAAAACTGGAGGGAGTCTTCTGTTGTCTCTCCTCTCAACCCTCTCCAGTTTTGGTGAAGTATGGAATTAGCTTGTCTGAGTTATGGCCCCACAAATCACTCACTGAATTTTCCTGAAACCAGCTGGTGGTGGCCTTAGACTTTTGCACAGTACTGCACTGTATTTTACAAGCCTTTCATTTATCCCCAGTATTTTTTTGTCAATATGCTTCAGAATAAAATTGCTGTTTGCTTTTACAAAAGGATACACGCTGCAAGAAAACATAGGCAACACTTTATTTATATTTCTCTCACCCATGGTGTCCATAAATTAACATTCTACTTGACACAAACATACCCTGCAGTTCATCAATAACAAGGTCAAATCAGATAGTGTGATACATTGGGCAATGATGCAAGTTAATTTTATGCCTTCTATCCAGCAAACCAAATTGCCTCCCAACACTGCTGGCAAATTTAATTTACACTTTACAACCTAAAGCTTGACCTTTATAAATCCATTTTTGACCTAACTCTTTAATGCTTAACAACTTTACAAATGGAGATGTGCAAAGGACAGGTACAGTTTCTTTTGGGTTGGACCAATCTTGAATTTTGCATTATCCAAGTTACTCTCTGGTTGCTCATCAGGATGGGGATTCAGTTGAGAATGTATGATATTAACATTTGTTGAACTTTTCACAATCTCATTTGCATTCTTATCCTGTCCCGCATAACATTCCTGATTACCTATTTGTGCACACTTTATTATGTTTTCCAAATTGTGCACATTTTTCTGAATACGTACCTTTGAATTTATTTGTATTTTATTATTAAAATATTTCTGGCCTGCCCAGTATAAATGTATCTAAGGGCAGGGTGCAATCAGTAAAACATGTTAAAGCAGTTTCAGAACATTTCAAAAACCTTTTGTATTACAACTTGTATTAAATCATTGCACACCACAGGCTGTTGTTTATTTGTTTGTTTTGTTGGTTAGTTGGTGTAATGGCAGTGACTTGGATAAAGGCGCAATAAATGAAAAATCTATTTCCCCAAAAATAATCCTATGGATCTTATTATAAAGACCCTATTCTATTCTGGAAAGTTCTTGTGAAATAATTTCTTCCACCACTTCATTATTAAAGGAAAAGGTCACCCTTGCTCAAAAATTTACCCAAATATAGTAATGTGTTTAAAAGACTGTAAAACATAATAGTATCCATTTTTATCACACTACAGCTACAGAAAAAGAGAGAACACTTTAATCTTTGCACGGTGATGTGAATCTATATGTCACAGGATGCAATTGTCATGACCTCACTGTGTCACACTCAGGGCCGGATTTACATGAAAAGAGGCCCTAGGCTATTCCACTTATGTGGCCCTTTCACCTCCCCATTTATAAGTTTCTAAATTACATGAGAGATAATAAAATACATCATTACTGTGATATATATCAATATGTTAAATGAAACATGTTGTGATTGGTACTAACTTTTATAAAAAATGTGGCACAGATAATAAATAAATAAAAAGCCGAGAACACTTATTTTAATATAGGCCCCTCTTCAGTGATGGGATGTCCCCAGTTCCAGACGGTTCCCCGGAACCGGTAAGAACAATCTCGGAGGGTTCTCCGAGAGAGTAGCCCATTTTTAAGGCGTCCGGTTCCGGACACCTCACCGAAAGAATTTTTTTTAAAAATCGTAGCCAAAATGGCTCCAATTTAGTGCGCAAGCGCAGAAACTCAATCGGATGCATTGCGCATGCGTCAGATTGAGTTTCTGCGCATGCGCATTAAATTGGAGCCATTTTGGCTCCAATTTTAAATGTTTTTCTTTCAGAGCCGGAGCTGCACCTTTTCGGAGCGGCTCCGGTGGCGGCGGCGGCACCAGCCAGCCTTCAGAGGAGGGTACCTACCCCGGGGCCGCTGAGCCCCCACCGGAATGGGGGTGATGGGAGGTTGGTCCCACGGTTCCCCTGCCAGCACCCCTTCCGAAGGCCCCGCACTAGCCTGCCTGCCCCCCTTGGGCGGCCCTGCCTGGGCGCAGCATCGTTGTCGCTCACCACAGTAGCGCTCCACCCCCACCCACAGAGCTCACGGCCTGGGGCAGATCGGCCAGCTTGGAGATCAGCCAGCTTGAAGATCCCCATAGCTGGACTGGGCTAGCTGGACCGGGCGCCCGTCGGGAGGAAGGACGGAGAGGAAAGACTGGCTGGGCAGTAGCCGGGAGCGCACCTGCACGCGCACGCCCACCCACACCCAGGCAGAGCCTTGCAGCCGCTCCCCTGCAGGGAGGCGCAGGCAGGCAAGGCTGCCTCTGAGCCTGTACAAAATGCCGATCGCTCCCAGGGCCAGGACTGGACCGGGCGCCGGTTGGGAGGAAGGACGGAGCGGAAGGACTGGCTGGGCAGGAGCCGGGAGCGCGCCCGCACGCACGCGCCCACCCACACCCAGGCAGAGCCTCGCAGCCACTCCCCTGCGGGGAGGCGGAGGCAGGCAATGCTGACTCTGAGCCTGTGCAAAGTGCCGATCGCTCCCAGGACCAGGATTGGACCGGGCGCCCGTTGGGAGGAAGGACAGCGCAGAAGGGCTGGCTGGGGCCGCAGCCTTCAGAGGAGGAGGCAAGTAAGTGAGGGTTTTGTATTTGGGGTGGGTGGGTGAGTGATTTATTTGTGTTTTGGGTGGGTGGTTGTATTTTTGTTTAATTTTTATTTATTTCTTTATTTAAGTTATTTAAATTAATAACGGGTTTGTGTTGTAGCTGTCTGGTTGGGTGGGTGGGTTGAGTGTGTGTGTGTGTGTGTTTGTTTTTATTTTTTTATTTTTTTATTTTTGGCCCCGCCCACAACGTCATGACGTCATGACATTGGCCACACCCATGACGTCCGTGACGTCATGGCGTGGTAGTAGAATTTTTGTCATCCCATCACTGCCCCTCTTGATCTTTAGGCCCTAGGCTGAAGCCTAGTTAGCCTATAGGAAAATCCGGCCCTGGTCACACTGCATTCACTTGCATGACTCTGCATTTTTGTAATATAGTTTCAGAAGAATTGTAAGGTGAAAAGGAAAATACTAAATGTGCAGACCCATAGGAAATTCATGTTTCCTTGAAATGAAATTCTCAGCTATCCCTACTCAAAAATGTGTTTTTTGTTTTTGTCCTTCAAGTTCTCAGGACTATCTATATGGCATTTAGATTGTATTGGAATTCATAACTGCCAGTAATAATAGCTTCATAATTATTCACCAGTTTGCTATAACAAAGCATAGTTTCTCATTCTTGGAACTGCTTCTACCCACCCTCTTCATTTTTGAATAAAATAAATCTAAAGCATCATAGGGAATAAATAATCTAATACATTGATCTGAAATATATCAGATAAGTTATACTGTATCTGTTGTTGCAAATGAAGAATTTCTGTGTTTGTGGGATCCATTTAATATACCTTCCCTCAGCCTCCAAGAACATATTGTACTTACACAAAGCTCATTACTCTGTTAAAGAGTTCTACTAACCCATTGAAGAAAATGACCAATACTACAGGGACGCTTAACACAATAAACAACTTTATTCTGATCTCTGTATTCCCTGTGGAGCAACACAAGCATGAAGGGGTGCACTCAACATCTATGAAATATAATCCTATTAGAGGAACCAACTGTATTACAAGGGCTATGAAGCATAAAATCTGCCAGCTATGTGGAATTATGGTCTCTTGATTTGTAAATGAAAGAGTGGATAAGACTATTCTACTTCTTTAAAAAGATCTCGCTAGGATCACAGAATGAATCTAGCACCATAAGGAGAATATATTTGAGGGTGAATTTAATAAAACTCAACTATAATATCAAGTAGAGCATCTCTGGAATCTGAAGGTTGAAATAGCAATGTCTGTAAAACACACAATGTCTGTGTGCTATCTTTATCTTCTTTCAAAGGCTGCAAACTCTGCCAGAAAATAATTTTCATATGGTTGCAAAAAGAGGGTGGTTTTATTTCATTTTTCTAGAGTGGACATGACGTAGGGAGATGCGATGAGTACCTTGTGATGGCAGTGAACCAATTGCATAGTATATAGTACAGTGGAACCCCACATAGTGAAAATAATCTGTTCCATGAGGTTGTTTGCTATGCTATTTTTTTGTTATACCTGTACGAGTCTTTTTCACATAGCAAAAATTCCTATAGGGAAACTCACATAAGGAAAATTTGTCTGCATAGTAAAAATTCCTACGGGGAAATTTGCATAGTGAAAATATTTTCGTTATGTGAGTTTACCCATAGGAATTTTTGTTATGTAAAATTTCCCATAGAAAATGCAATTTTCTCATAACAAAAATTTTCGTTTTGCCAGGCACCATTTTGTTTTCTGTTTCCCTTCATTATGCGAGTTTTGTTTTTGTTTTTATTTTTTGCTATAAGAGCCCTTCGTTATGCAGGGTTCCACCATACTCTGACTTAAAAGACAAATGCCAACCACATAATCTTCAGGCTTCACAATGTGAGATAAACTGGTCACTCTTTTGGATTGAGAATGACTGAAACCCAAGATGACCTGAAGGTATCACTGGTTTATTTCCTTGTTTTTGCATTGGTCTAATCAAATTGTAGCAATGCAATTCAAATTCCATAATGCCTTCTAATCAGGAGTGTATATCCTATCTGGTTTCATTCTCACTGTCTCTTTTAATTGATGGGGTGGGGTGGGTAATTTTGTAGGTATTTTTAATGGGTTTTAAAGGGTTTTAGTTAAGATTGTTATGCTTGTTTTTAATGCTGTTAGCTGCCCACAGTCACTGTCGAGTTGGGCGGCAATTGAAATTTGAAAAATAGATAGATAGATAGATAGATAGATAGATATTTTAATGTTTTCCTCCTTACATACAAGGGCTCTGTGAGATATTCTGTCACTGTTTTTACCTTGGTAACATTGATTCTTTTTCATAAAATTTCCACAGAATTGAGAAAACTGCTCCTTGTCAAGTTTGACTGGGTTAGTTGCTTCTTCCTTAACAACCAGCTGGTTTCTCTGTATTTTCTTTGTGTATGTCTGTGTATGTGCATGCACACATGCATCTTTTCAGAAAAAACAACATCACTTGTTATATGGATATTTTGTGGAAATTACAGCGAATTATAGCATGACGGGAATTTTTCTGTCTCATCTTGGCTAGAAGAAGAGAAAAATCTTGGGGACTTTCAAAATCTTTGTCAACGTTTCTTATCAAATTGAAAGGTGTTAAATGTAGGTTCATGGTATTTGCAGGAGCAATTATTTCTATGAAAATGTACCTCGGGCACTCTTAAAATTACGGAGAGTCATACCCAGAGAAGTTTAAAATGTTGTGACTAGATCAAGTTCTTTCTCTGCTGTGGCTCCCTTATTATGCAATGAGTTGCCAGTGATCTGCTTCCATGCTAACGCTTTTCGGAAACAACTAAAAATATTCCTATTCCAACAAGCATTTTCCTCATTAGTATACAGTAAAACCTCATATAACACTAAAACCTGGTTCCACAAGTCTTGGCGTTATATGATTTTTAGTGTTATCTGATCCTCTATGGGATCCATAGAGATACATTGTAACCACACAGGCTTTCCCGGTTGTTATCTGAAGCATCCCATAGGATCTTAATGTTATCTGATGCAATTCTTCCCCCCAGATTCCTTAATGTTATGCGATTTTAGTGTTATTCTATACTAATGTTATATGAGGTATTACTGTATTGATAATATAACTGAAGAAATCCTCCCTATTAGAGTGGATAAACTGTGATTTGGAATATCGTTCTATTGGTTTATTATACATTGGTAATGTTTATTAGTTTACTTTGGATGTCATCTAGGTAGATATTTTATTCTAGTCATGTTATTTTATTAAGTTTGAAATTGATTGAATTATATAATTTGTTTCTATGTTATGTTTATTTGATGTTGTGAGCCACCCAGAGTGGTACTTGTACAAGCAAGCAAGCAAGAAAGCAAAGTTTGACTCTTTGAAGTCCTGAATATACTTTCTCCTTACTAAGTTTTAAAATTATCCCTTATTTGTGCAACTGAAAAGGGTTATTGTCAGTGGTGTGATTCAAAAATTTTTTTTACTACCTACTCTGTGGGCATGATATAGTGGGCGTGGTTAGGGGAAAAGCCCTGCATTATTTCAAAACTTGGATGGGCGGGGCCAGCCGGAATTTCTGCTACCAATTCTGGCGAACTGGGGCAAACCTGCTGAATCTCACCATTGGTTATTATGTTAAGGACATACAGACAATGGAGGTGCAATATCCTGTCTCATTCACGTGTCCAGGAAACATACCAGAAAAGCTTTTTGAAAGGGCTTAATTGCCAAATTACCTGTGATATAAAACCTTTTTAGGGAGTGGGATTAGCATTTCATCACATTATTATGTTAAAAAGATATGTGTATTAAATGTAACTAGTTACAATCTATGACTCAAGGATGGTTTTCCAAGGTTTTAGAGCTATTTAAAGATTTTTTTTTCCATGGTCACCATCTCCCAAATGAGTTTCTATAGCCAATGAGACATTTGAACCCAGGTTTCCTGGCTCCTAGGGGCCCTGGTGGCTTAGCGGTGAAGACACTGACCTTGACAACCAGAAGGTTTGCAGGTCAGCAGTTCAAGACTTGAGTGTTGTGCAATGGAGTGAGTGCCGATCAACTGTCCCAGCTCTTGCCAACATAGCAGTTTGAAAGCAAGAAATTGCAAGTGGATAAACAGTTACTGCTTTGGCATCTAGACATGCCTGCCACATAACCACAGAAAAATCTGTAGATGCAGACAGCACTGGATCTTTTCCTGTAAACAGAGATGAGCACCACCTCTTAGAGTTGGACACTTTCAAGCAAAGGAGACCTTTACCTTTACCTCCTGAGTCCTAGTCTGCTAATCTACCCACTAAGCTTTCACTGGTTGTTGTCAAAAGAATGCATGACTGAAATAATTTTACTCTCATTCAGGTGGGAAAAGTGTGATTCTAGAGCCCTTACATTCACCCCTAAAAGACCATTTTGATAGCCTCAGCCCTCCACTTGCCTCCTGCAACAAAAGATGAATGACCACTGTTAGAAGACTATAGAAATATCTTTCAAATTTTAAACCATGCTGCCTATCTGCTTTGTACTCTTTAATAAAACAACAACACACCATTGTCCCCCCCCCCCCAAATCAGAAGCTATGTCTAGCTTTGTTATGGTTGGAGGCATTTCAAGCACTTTGTAAGAGCTCTAAAAGGTCTCAGAGGCAGAAAATTGGCTTCGGGACAAGATGAAGTTGCTCACCATTCGTGTGGCTGAGGGAAGCAATTATGTATGAATTTTGTATTCTCTTATTTGGATATCTGATTTTGTTGTTCAGTCGCACAGTCGATTCTGACCCTTTGTGACCCCATGGACCACTGTCCGCCAGACACTCCTGTCCTCCACCATCCCCCTCAACTTGCTCAGCTCTGTGCCCATTGTGTCCACAATACCATCTAGCCATCTCATTTTTGGCCGCCCCCTTCTTCTTTTGCCCTCCTACCTTTCCAAGCATCAAGGCTTTCTCAAGTGAGTCTTCTCTTCTCATTTGATGTCCAAAGTACCTTAGCTTCATCTTTACTATTTGCCCTTCTAAGGAGCAGTTAGGGTTGATTTCTTCTAAGATTGACCTATTTGTTCTCTTTGCTGTCCAGGGGACTCTCAAAACTCTCCTCCAACACCACACCTCAAAGGCATCTATTCTTCTGTGCTCAGCTTTCCTAATGGTCCAGCTCTCACAACCATACATTGCCACAGGGAATACCATTGCTTTGACTATATGAATGTTTGTTTGCAATTTGATGTCTCTGCTTTTTACTATGCTCCCCAGGTTTCTCATCGCTTGCCTCCCGAGAATCAGTCGCCTTTTTATTTCATGGCTGCAATCACCATCTGCAGTGAGCTTTGATCCTAAAAAAGTAAAATCTGTCACTGCTTCTACTTCTTCCCCATCTATTTTCCAGGTACTGATAGGGTTTTCTTTATATTGAGTCTCAAACCAGCTTTTGCACTTTCTTCTTTCAACCTAATCAGGAGCTTCCTTAAGTCCTCCTCACTTTCTGCCATCAGAGTCGTATCATCTGCATATCTCAAATTATTGATGTTTCTCCCAGCAATTTTGATCCCAAATTGTGGACCCTCCACCCCTGCATTGCGCATTATGTGCTCTGTGTATAAGTTGAATAAGCAGAGTGATATCTGATAGTCTGCTTTATTTATTTTTGGAAATAATGCACTAGGTCTAAAGAAGACTACAACTTAAAATAAAGGAAAGGATTTGCAGCACACTTGATTAATTAAATACTTGTAAAATATTAGTGTCCTGTAAAACCTAAGTGAGTAAGAAGGATATACATTAGTAATAATATTAAGATCCAGCTGATCTTAATGATTAGTTTAAAGCACAGCATATGATACATGTGTTTCTAAATGTCATAAATGAAAAAAGTGTCCATGAATTATTTATTCTTCACAGCACTCTGTACCTTGAAATAATTCTTTATTCCCCATTAACTACCTCAACACCAAAATTAAAAATTAATGAGTGTCAGCCACTTCATTAGCAATGTAGAGAGCTTTCCTCTGTGAAATTATTTAAGATGAAAAATGACTTTTCATATTTCTGCGATAGGTGTGGTGAGAGATACAATACAGAGGCATATTTCTTTTCTCACAATGGCAAACATTTAGTTACAGGAATGGTTCAATTGACTTGGATGAAGGGGGAACAATTATCTCAGAACAAATGAAAGGTTTATCAGTTCAGACAAATGAAATTGCATGTCTGAGCCATAGCAGACAACTGAGCTCAATGGATTTATTAATAATTGTCTCATCAAGTCATTTCTGAGGACACTTTCCACTGCAGTGGCTCAAGTAGTTAAAATGCTGAACTCAGTGACTGGAAGGTTGGAGTTAGTTTCCTGAGTACTGCATAACAGAGTGAGCTCCCATTTCTGTCCCAGCTCCTGCCAAACAAGCAGTTCGAAAGCAAGAAATTGCAAGTACTGTAGATAAATAGGGACCACTTTAGTGGGAAGGTAAACAACATTCTGTGCACTCCAATGTTGAGGCATGTCTGCCACATTTCCACAGAACTGTCTGCAGACACAGACAGTGCTGGCTCTTTGGGTATAAATACAGATGAGCACTGAACCGTAGAGTCAGATATGACTGGCTTTTGAGCAAGGGCAACCTTTACCTGTATACATCACATGATGTATGCATCTAATTTAGAGATGAAATCTGCATGCACACCTTAATGCTTTGCCCATTCAGGTGTCAAATAATTTCACACAACAAAATTCTGGGCAATGGAACTATGTCCACTGTGCAGTGATGGGATGTAACAGGTTTATTTTAATGTATTTATTTATTTGCTTTATTTACAGGTTTGTGTTTTGGGTGGGTGGGTGGGTTGAGTGGTGTGTGTGTGTGTGCTTATTTTTTTGTATTTTTAATTTTTTTTCTTTGGCCCCACCCACGACATCATGGTATCATGTTAGCTCCGCCCATACTTTGATAACATCATGGTGGGGTAGTAAAAATTTTGACATCCCACCACTGCTGCTGTGTACAATATTTCTGCTAATGTAGGCCAAGATGCTATATAACTCTGGCAGAGTGAAAAAGCCTTACCAACATACTTAACATGGGCTCTTGGGAGATGATGAAGGCACCAAGCAACAAGTGGAAAACAGTAATTGCAAAACTGGCTATGAGATTCTGGCACCCTGCAGCTAAGCATTGGTTATCAAAGATTGGGGAGAGTGTAGAGCTGCAACCTCGAGAATGCAGAACAATTTCGTAAGGAGTTACAGTATTTGGTGTCCTTTTGCGTGAGCCAGTGATACGACTGGCTTTCGAGCATGGGCGACCTTTAGCTTTACCTGCGTGAGCTTCAAAACTAAAACTTAACCCTCATGCTATCATAGATTGTCAGAAAATAATCTCACTATTGCTATCCTGGCCCAAGTCTACATTGTCCCTACTGGGTTACAACAATCTCTGGAACTAGAAAATAAAACATGAGTGACAATATTAACTGTGTGCCAGTGCCATATGACAAGCCCTTTCCCGATTATTTGCTCAGTGGCTTAGTCTTAGCAGGAGCTTTTTCGCCTTTGGAAACATCATATCCCATGTCCGCTGAGCATCTTTTACAACACTGTTGGATTTCTTTATTTCACAAGAGCTCAAAAACAGTGTTCTGTATTCTGACATCCCATCCATGTTGTTTGTGCTGCTTACTTTCATCTCTTAAATATATTGACATTTTGCCTAAAAACATAAGACCCACTATTGCATGAAAACACAGTGACATAGTCTATTGTGCTGATTGTCAGGGTCAGCAATTCATTACACAAGCTAATCAAAGTACACATCCCTGGGTGGATTGTGAGTACAGACAGCTGACTTAGCATGTGTGCCATTTGCAAAGGCATTAGGATCTGTGGGGAAAGTTGACACCTGGATGTACCACCAATGGATTAAACATATTTTACAATGAATGAAATAAGAATGTGAGTAATTATTTGAATCCTGGAGCAGGGCATTGCAGTATTTGTTAACTGCATCAATATTCAATTATTTGCTATTGAAATCTTTAATAAAACCACATACCTCTGAAATTGCTGGAGGGATTAGATGTGAGAAGCAAAGAAGTCATGTTTGCAGTGATGGGATGTCACCGGTTCCAGACGGATCTCTGGAACCGGTAAGACCAATCCCGGAGGGTTCTCCGTGAGGGGAAGTCCACTTTTGGGGCGTCCGGTTCCGGACGCCTGACCGAAAGAAAAAAAAAATTAAAATCGGAGCGAAAATGGCTCTAATTGACTGCGCATGCGCAGAAACTCAATCTGACGCATTGCACATGCGTCAGATTGAGTTTCTGCGCATGCGCAGTCAATTAGAGCCATTTTCGCTCCGATTTTCAAAACATTTAGAACTTTCAGGGCAGCGGCGGCGGCGGCAGCCCTCTGAGGGGGGCGCCTCCCCGCGGCACGTTGAGGGCTGCCTCGGCCGTCCACTGCTGACAAGCCCCATGCCCTGGGGACGCCCGGCGGGGTACACTGCTGCCGCCGCCTCCGCTGGGCGCCTGTGGGCCGGGTGCCTGCACCCGCCGTCCACAGCCGCCGCCCGCCGCCGCCGGAGCTGCCGCTGCCTGAATCCCTGTGGACTCCTTCTTGGGTCGGTCCCTTTTGAGCTCGGCTGCCGCGTGCTGCGGAGGAGGAAGCTGTAGGCGGCGGCGGTGCGGCATGGGGACGGCCCAGGGAGGCGCGGCAGCCGCGGCTGCCCGTCGCCCCTCGCCATGGCCGGAGCCGGGCTAAAAAGGTACCGGCCCAAGGAGGACGCCACAGGGGTGCAGGCAGCTCCGGCGGCGGCGGCGGCTGTGGACAGCAATCGGGGTGCCGGGTCCCAAGAAAGGTAAGCGAGGGGTTTTTATTTGGGGTGGGTGGGTAATTTATTTGTGTTTTGGGTGGGTGGTTGTTTTTATTTTATTTATTTATTTGTGTCTGGGTGGGTGGGCTGAGAGGGAGGGGTGTGTGTGTATGTTTATTTTTATTTTTTATTTATTTTTATTTTTGGCCCCGCCCACAACGTCATGACGTCATGACGTCGGCCGTGACGTCATGACGTCATGCCATTGGCCACGCCCATGACGTCCGTGACGTCATGGCGTGGTAGTAGAATTTTTGTCATCCCATCACTGCATGTTTGCCATCTGTGCACTCAGATAGGAGGATAAATATTACTTCTAATTGCCCTAGGGCTGCAGTGTTCACCTGTGGTCAAGAAGAAGTTTACATTTTGTTCTGCAATCCAGCATTCCTTTTATCAGCTGAAAATCCAGTATCAGATTTTCATGTTATGAAATTGTCAAAAAAAATTCTTGGCAGCATTGGCTTATTCCTTGTGAGCAATTCTCTTCCAAACTCTTCCAACTTCTCTTTTTTTTCCTGAGAATCAGCAAGAGCTCATTATAAAACCCAAGAGCTGTGAGATTGTCATGGATGACATCTTAATAACATTTTACATTTAATATGAAATCTAAATGAACATTGTTTTGGTAGAGTTGTAAAGTTCTAGATGAGTTTAAGAAAGTATAATATTATTTATTCATTGTGTTTATATAGTGCCCTTTAGCAAATTGGCCACTCAGGATGGTGGACATATGCAGTTAAAATGGAAATATAAATGTAAAAAAATCAATTAAAATTCATAATAAAGATAAACAAGTTAAAACATAAACAGGTTAAGAAATAATACAGGTCACATACATATCCAACCAAATAAAATATCATGAGCATCAAGGGGAAGGAATTAAATGTCATGGAATACTTCCTAATATAGTTCAACCTTAGCAGATTTTCAACATTCCTGGCAGGAGAGGGCCAAGTGGATGTATGCTGGAAAGGCATTCCAAATTGTTGGGGTCACCAATGAGAAGGCTCAGTTTCTTGTTGCAGCTTTTTGGACCTCCCTCAGAGTGAAGTTACACAGGGCATTTGATGAGTAAGTTTGTTCGATTTATATATATATATATATACATTCAATTTGGAATATTTGGACCTTTGCTGGAGTTAAATTCACTGAACCAGTTCCATCTGTGAAAAGCTACAACCAGTAATATTTTTGACAGCAGAAGGAAACATACGGCTATAGAATGGATGTTCTAGGACAGCCCTCAGGCTCATTACATCCATCTTTTGGCCCTCTAAATCTGATGCTGAACCATTTTGACAGTGCTTTTACTGTTCACCTGACTTTAATAGCATAACACTGTTTTTATTGTGTTTTTTCTTTCTTATTGAATTAAATTGCTCTTTAATTGGAGGTTTATGAATACTTTATTGCAAGGAAAACCATTTACTTCTCTATATATTAATCCTAGCATCCAAGTTTTGAAAGACTGGCTTCCTAAATCTCTCCTTTCCACCCTGTCAGATATCACAAAGGCACTCAGATGAATGGAAAGCATAGGTTTGATATAAAAATGAGTCCATTTTCCCAAGTAGATAGTCTTGCTCCATCTTTACACAAGAGGACTGCTTGACTTAGAAACCTTTTCAAGTGTAATGAGCCCATTTACAGGCTCATTAAAAAAACGTACAGAACTTGCATTGATCAGAAAAGAAAGTAGAGGCACAGTGAGTGGATTTAATGACTAGAGGAAAGTCCTGATATCATTCTTGACATACCATGAGGGGGAGGCCTTGTCATTATTCTCCAACAAATACGAAATGTGAAGGTCTTGCTCTGTTCCATACACACACACACACCGGGACATATAGGATGCATGCATGGCATATGAAAGTATATGGTGCTCAAACATCCTCTCTATATTTACATCAACATCCCTGAGATTTCAGGGCCCAAATCGTGACTCCTGGAGGTAAGTCCCTGTGATAGTACAAGCCAAGGCAAACAAGAGTTAGGAAGAGGATGGAACGGTGTAGGGCCAGCTGACTATAATAATGACTACAACATTTCTTGCTCACAATGAGAACACACAGTGTGATGATACAGCAAACTCACATTCACTTGTTGTGAAGTCTACTGGGGAATTCAAGTCTGTTTCATTTAAAATGGTACATAGGAAGATAGGACAAATCCTTGCTTGCAGCTCTGTTAAAAACAATGAAAGATGCACAGCTAGAAATAACTGCCTAAACAAGCTGTAGCATGGGCTTTTGACTGTTGTTTCTTTTTATATTTGTGTGTGTGTGTGTGTGTGTGTGTGTGTGTGTGTGTGTGTGTGTGTGTGTGTGTGTGTGTGTGTGTGTGTGTATGCGGTAGCACCAAAGATGTTTAAAAACAAACAAATAAATGTCTTGACTTTTTAAGCCATTTCCATATTATTAAAAATTCACATAGTCAAAGCAATGGTATTCCCGGTGGTAATGTATGGTTGTGGCAGCTGGACCATTAGGAAAGCTGAGCACAGAAGAATAGATGCCTTTGAAATGTGGTGTTGGCAGAGAGTTTTGAGAGTACGCTGGACAGCAAGGAGAACAAACAGGTCGATCTTAGAAAAAATCAACTCTATCTGCTCATTAGAAGGTCAAATAGTAAAGATGAAGCTAAAGTACTTTGGACACCAAATGAGAAGAGAGGATTCACTTGAGAAAGCCTTGATGCTAGGAAAGGTGGAGGACAAAAGAAGGGGGTGGCCAAAAATGAAATGGCGAGATAGTATTATAGATGCAATGAGCGCAGAGCTGGGCGATGCTGAGGAGGTTGGTGGAAGACAGAGGTGCCTGGCGGGCAATGGTCTATAGGGTCACAAAGCGTTGGAATCAACTGTGTGACTGAACAACAACAAAATTGTTCCCAAGAGAAGTTTTAGGTACCTATAGTTGTTTAAAAGAGAAAAGGAAAGGAAAATCTTGTTGACACTTTCCAAGATAGATTTTTGAACTACAATTGGGCATACCCTGGTAATGGCTATTCTTTCTTACACTAGGTCAGGCAAAAGGAACAGTAGAAGGAATTCACTAAAAGGCAGTTTCATTTTGGTGGTTTAAAGTCTGACCTAGATACAAAAGAAGAAGCTGTAAAGAAAAAAAGATATTTGCTCATATGACAGATCTTTTTTTGCACTGATTCAAGCAATCTGAGGCCATTGTCGACGCTTGGGACAAGAAAGCAACGGCAGCCTTGGATGTAATCGCGCCACTACGGCCTCTCCGAGTCCGTGGGGATCGATCTGCCCCTTGGTTTTCTGAAGAACTAAGGGAGCTTAAACGGGCTAAGAGACGCCGAGAGCGCCGCTGTGTGAAGACTCGGAGCGAGTCTGACCAAACACTGGTCAGAGCTGCTATTAAAGACTACCTAGTGGCGATGAGGGTGGTGAAGCGCCAATACTTCACCACCCTTATTGCCTCCGCAGATAATCGCCCAGCGGCCTTGTTCCGGGTGACCAGGTCCCTCCTCGGTAGAGGGGGGCCGGGCCCTGGGTGGCAGGGATCGGCTGAGGATTTTGCCGATTATCTGGCGGAGAAAATTGCTCAGATCCGCTCGAAGCTGAATCCCGGCGTGGAACGTACAGAGCTGGGGTTGACCATAGCACAGATTAGCCATGTTACCTGGGATCGGTTCGATCCTGTTGGCCCTGAGGAAGTGGACAGGCTTCTTGTATCTGTTCGCGCCACAACCTGTGCACTGGACCCATGCCCTGCCTGGTTAATAAAAGCTTCCAAGTCTGTGGCAGGTGGCTGGGTCGAGGCGATCATCAATGCTTCATTAAAAGAGGGGCATTTTCCCGCACCTTTTAAACACGCTTTGGTGCTCCCCCTCTTAAAAAAGCCGTCTCTCGACCCCATGATAATTTCCAACTACAGTCCAGTGTCCAACCTACCTTTTTTTAGGTAAGGTTTTGGAAAAGGCTGTGGCGCAGCAGTTGCAGGAAGTCCTGGATGAAGCGGATTATCTGGACCCGTTTCAGTCAGGATTCAGGCCCGGATATGGTACCGAAACTGCACTAGTCGCTTTGGTGGATGATCTCTGGAGAGAGCGGGATAGAGGGGAACCGTCTGTCCTTGCTCTTCTCGATCTCTCAGCGGCTTTTGATACTGTCGATCATGGCATCCTTCTGGGAAGGCTCCAGGGTCTGGGGATCCAGGGCACAGTGCTGTCCTGGTTTGCCTCATTCCTGAGGGGCAGGACCCAGTCGGTGTGCCTGGAGAAAGAGAAGTCCAGCCCTAGGCCCCTGCAATACGGGGTGCCTCAGGGTTCGGTACTCTCTCCTCTCCTGTTTAACATCTATATGAAGCCGCTGGGCGAGATCATCCGTTCCCACGGGGTAAGGTATCATCAATATGCAGATGATACCCAATTATACATCTCCGCCCGTGGGGACCCAAGCGGTGCGGTGGAAGTCCTTTCCAGGTGTCTGAAGGCTGTTAAGGTCTGGATGGGGGACAACGGGCTACAGCTGAATCCCGGCAAGACTGAGTGGCTGTGGGTAAGGGGTCCTGTGTTAACCCAGGAGCTGCCATCTTTGGTACTGGATGGGGCAGCTTTGCCCCAAACAGACCCAGTGCGTAATCTGGGGGTCCTCCTGGACTCACGGCTACTGTTCGAAGAGCAGGTGGCAGCCGTGGCCAGGAGGGCCTTTGCACAACTTCGTGTAATACACCAGTTATGCCCACTCCTGGACCGGGACGCCTTGCTTATGGTCACACATGCGTTGGTCACCTCCAGACTTGACTATTGTAATGCGCTCTACATGGGGCTGCCCCTGATGACCATCCGGAGACTCCAGCTGGTCCAAAATGCGGCGGCCCGGGTAGTGGTGGGGTGTGGGCGTTATGCTCACGCTTCACCGCTGCTCAGGGAGCTGCACTGGTTGCCAGTATGTCTCCGGGTGCAATTCAAGGTGCTGGTTATTACCTTTAAAGCCCTATATGGTAGTGGGCCAGGATACCTAAGAGACCGCGTCACCCCGAGAACATCTGTCCGTCCCACCAGGGCGGATCAGAGAGGTTCCCTTGTTGTCCCTTTGGCGAGAGAGGCGCATCTCACCTGCACCAGGAAGAGGGCCTTCTCTGTGTCCGCCCTGGCCCTTTGGAACCTCCTGCCCACCGAATTGCGCCTTCAGACAGAGCTCCTGCCCTTCCGGAAGGGCTTGAAAACCTGGCTGGCAGGACAAGTGTGGGGACCTGGGAATGCGAGTTCACTTACCAGGTGGCTTATTTAATGGATTGCCACCCTGGGTCTGGAAGTGGGACTGTGTATTGTTTTATTTTTTGTGGTTAAGTTTTGATGACTTTTTAACTTGATGTTTTTATTGATGTAGATTGTCTTATGTTTTTATTCTTATTTTTAGTCTCATGTAAGCCGCTCAGAGTCGGGTCCTCCCGATTGGGGCGGGGTATCAAGTGTAATAAATAATAATAATAATAATAATAATAATAATAATAATAATAATAATAATAATAATAATAATAATAATAATAATAATAATAATAATAATCTCATACATGAATCAAATGAAAATTTGTCTGTACAGTACTTTTAAAAAGTAGATGCTCTAGTGGCAGAAGGAGAAACTACAGATTTGGAAGGAAAGGCTGGTTCACATTCACTTTGCATCATGGATCAACAGAAAAAATATACAATTCAGTCCGCCCAATACCTTAGCATTTCCCACTTTTTTTTTACATATAAAGATTTGAACAACCTGAAATCAAAGCACACATATTTTAATTAGCAACAATTTGCCACTGTCAGTGACATCACTCCCACTGCACTGGTGGAGTTATACAACTGGATTTTGTGAGATAAAGTTGGCTCAGTTGAGACTTTATATCCACCCATGGTGTGAGTTAATTATGGCTTTCATTTAATCACAGTGTAGTTTGAGTTCCTGTGTCTGGACTGACATCCAGCTATGGTAATGGAGTAGACTGTACAACCAGCGACTAAACACTGAGTGTTGAGAGGGGGGAATAACTTGACTCCCTAAAGAGGCCAATAGCTACAGGTGGATTAGCCCCTTTAGGTGGGGTGATGGTCCCCCTCAGTGAGGAAATGCCACTGGAAACCATCATATTGGGTCCAACGGCAAAATGAGTGGAGGAGGAACCACTTTCTGATTCCCAGCAGTCATGGAGGTGGAACAGCCCATGTCAAATGGACTGGCAGTGAAGGTGCACCTTGTCCATATCCTCAAGGCTGTGGCAGTCCATTGCAGTCCTGGTGTTAAATCCTGCATGTCTCATTTCATAGGTGCCACAGGAGATGGGTCCGTGATCACAGTGTGTGAGTCACTTCATGACAACCTGGGATCCACCTTAAACAAATTCATGCCAATGACATTTTTCCTGCTTGCCTTCGAGGGTGAAGGCAGCCTAGAGCCACTCCAAGACCAGGCCTCCTGGCGCCATGGGGCAGAAAAATGCATACTCAGATTGAGTTGCCGCTGACGGCAATGAGTTTGAATTCCAAGTATGTATAGTAAAACACAAAAGAGGACAAACAAGAAGAACAATATAACCACATATTACTTTGGCAGCCTTTCACATATCTTTGTTTTTCAGATGACACATAGTTGTAAAAGTTTCACTACTGCAGTAAAAACTCTGTTCACAACTCACCCTTGCTCGAAAGCCAGTCGTGTCTGACTCTAGGGTTCAGTGCTCATCTCTGTTTACAGCCAAAGATCCAGCACTGTCTGCATCTGCAATGTTTCTGTGGACATGTGGCAGGCATGCCTACACACTGAAGTGCACAGAATGCTGTCAGAGCAGCAACAAAAGCAAACCATGCTTTAAAGAGACGGCCATTGAGATTGCATCCATTTACTCTTGTCATTAACCCAAGTTACAAAACTATTCAGGACTTCCATTATGCAAATATACACAAAAGTGCAAAACTAGAATGCATGTTTACTTCCAAAACACAGAATGGGAACTATGTAATGTAATAACTGTTTATGGAAGAAATTAATCAACCATGAACAACATGGAAATAGGCAATGAAAGGACATAGACTTTTCATTGTTGTTGCAGATGAAATGACAGTACTTTTTCATATTAAGGGAGTAATTTAAGTCATACAAAATATATTGCTTGTCATATGTCATTCTGAAAGTCTGTTGTGTAGACCCTTATATATTTGCTCAATTCTTCTAATAAGGTAAGCAATACATTTGAAATATCACTCTCATAAATGTACCTTTAAAAATGTAAAATATGATTTCTAGCAATGCACTAGAGACACTTCATACTCTAGCCCCCAAGACAACATAAATGCCTAAATTGTAGTTTTGTGGATAAAAAACATTTCAAAGCAAACAAATCAGCCCTTTCACATTTTTGCTTTAACCATCAAAGCATCTGATATTTCCAGATAATTCCAGCTGTTATCTACCCTGGAGCTAGTCTGTCAAAATACTGCAGCTCTGATGATAATTTAAGTAGGATTTTGTTTTTGTTTTGAATACATTATACATCTTTATTTCCTACTAATTGAGAAAATGATTCTCTCTGCTGGAATTTTAAAAAATAGGGTTCTTACTGGTTTGATTTCTGCATTGGCTAAATAAATGCCTTTTAGGATAGAGGAGAGAAAGCTTAATAGGCAAAAATTACAAGAGAAACAAATGATTTTTGTATTCCTTTTAAAGTATTTATTTCTTGATAGACAGATCAACCACAGAAAAATTAGATTTATGATAATGCCTAGTTTGATTTGGATAAGAAGAACGATGAAAATTAATTTCCACACACAAAAGGCTCATATTATACAAGCAAATAATTTAAATGCAAATTTAGCAGCAGACATCTTACATCCCTTAAGAAGAAAGACATGACAAGTCTTTCTTACCTTGTTCTTAACATGCTACTAAAATGAGTTTTAAACTGCAATTCCATCCACTTACCTAGGAAGTTGGACTTAGTGGAACTTATTTCTAAATAGACAAGAGTAAAACCACATTGCGACATCTTTCTTAAAACAGACAGGAAACAGAAGAAGGCCCATTATCATTATTCTTATAAAACAGCAGGAAGCCATATTCAATTTTTGCAGCTACAGCATGTTGCCGCTATGAAAAGAAAGCTCTACCTGTTGAATGTATGCCTGTTGCACATCTGGGTTTCAGGGTAAGAAGAGCAAAAAAACCTGTAAATTGTAGAGACTAGCATACAAAAGGGCTGCCCATCTTATCCAGTATTTATGTTTTTCATTAGACTCCAGATCCTTGGGCACTGAGTTGGGAGAAAGTTCCCAGTTCTTGAGTTATTCTGTGAAGAATAGCAAATGCGGAAATTATAATTTCCTCATTAATCAAGGAAGTGGGAATTATATGAACCAAAATTCTTTTCATTGTAGTTGGAGAGTAACACTTTCACCGTGGATCTCTTACTGTCTCCAGCTTGCCATTACACATGGTAGAGATTGTCCTATTGTAATGTTCAAGGTTTATGCTTCTGCAAGGGGATGCTAGAAATCTCTCTGCAAGTTTTGAGGATGCCTTCTTACTCTATGTATGATGTACAGGTCACAAGTACAGCTGATAGCTTTGCATCCCTGACATGCAACACAAGGTCATTCCTCCAGATTTTTTAGGAAACAAAATGGTTGACTCACACCACAGCTGTCTTCCAAAATAAGACATGCTTGTTTTAGCAAGAAAACAAACAGAAACATAAAAACACAGCAAAACTTTTTTTAAAAAGGGATCACTCCTGTTTTTGCTGAGGTAGTTTGGGCCATCAAGTCAGTTCTCAGGTATTTGAAAATGGTCAGTTCTCAGGTATTTGAAAATTTTGATTACTTGAGCTATCTGTCTAGATTCTTCCATGTTAGATCTCATCTTCCCAAAGGGTTTTGCCTTGGCTGACAGGCTGGCTGGTTGCTCCACCCCATGGTTTGGATAAAGACTAATACAATTAAAATACAATAAAATACAATATTTTAAAAAAGGATTTATATCTATAACATATTAAAATTAAAACCATGTGAGAGTTGGAAGATTTTCCAAAGCTGAAAAAGCTTGGAACACATAAAAAGCCCTCTATGTAAAGTACATAGATGACTCTAACCCAAAGAAGAGCCTAAGTTTCTTTTGCCAAAATTCCAAGAGTTCCCCCCCCCAAAAAAAAAAAATTATGACCCAACATCATGCTATGACTTATTTGTCATAGTTTATCAAAGCTACTGTATGATTCATCAAGCTGGCAGAATGGCTAATGGCACCCAATCTTTGGAGGTACAGTAATACCTCGGATAACGTTTACCTCGGATAACGCTAAAATCCCATAACGTTAAGTAATCTGGGGAGGAGAATTGGATCGAATAACGTTAAGATCCTATGGGATGGATCGGATAACAACCGCTAAAGCCTGTGCAGTTACAATGTATCTCTATGGAGCTTTAACGTTATCCAATACATCCCATAGGATTTTAACATGCATCGGATAACACAAAATCGAATAACACCAAGACCTGTGGAACCAAGTCTTAGCATTATCTGAGGTATTACTGTATTACCTAATCCTGAAGGCCAGAGCGCTCAAAATTTTGATGCTACGGTTTGGCCTTTAATAGTTTCTAATTCAATTACATCATAACATATTTAAAGGGCAAATCATCATCATCATCATCCACAGTCAACTTTCTGTCTTCTCTTTGATTTATCTAAATTACTTAACAATCTTGAGCAATGGGAAACTTCCTTTCAATTGGCCTGCAGAGGGAAAGAGAGAGGAAGTTTCCAATTTATTTTTTATTAGTACTAACCAACATGTTGAATCAGTGACACTTTGAAAGAACTATTTAAAATAAAAGAAAAAAACTTTTTAAAACAATGCTGATGTACTCTGTTGGTTAACAATTGAAAAGAAATTGAAAACTTCCTTTCCTTTCCCTGCATAGATGAGAGGGAAGGAGACTTTTCATTTTTTCCAATGTCATGAAACAACTTAAGCAAAGGAACAGGTTAAATCAATGGTTCCCAACATGGGTCACATACTCCACAGGGGGGCTTCAATTCCCAGAAGCCTAAGTCAGTACATTGGCTGATCAGTGCTTTGGTGAATTGAAGCCCAAAAATCAGAGGCTGGGAAACACTGGGTTAAGTTATCTGTTTTGCTTCAATCCCAGCAATCAAACATGCTGGAACTGAACCAAAATGGAGCAATCTTACTCACAATAAAAATAACTGGTAGCCCCTGACATAGCTCCAAGAAAAGACCAGGTAGGCAAAGTTGAGGGGTGGGCTGGTTCATGGTGGCATATATTTAATGCCAGGGAAAGGATTGGACCAGCTTGTCCTCAACCCAGACCAACATGCAGGACAAATGCACAGAGAAGAGCAAATGCTCCATCTGGAAAAGCATTGAAAGTGCAACTGAGTCAGTGTCCTTTGTGGGAAAGTTAGAATGTGACATATAGTGCAGCCTGGTGTGCAAGCATCTATGATGCATTGGATTCCTCTTTGTGCTAACCAACAGGTACCCCTGCATAAATGCTATGCCACTTGCATTTTGTGCAATTACACTGTTTGATTTTGGCCTCTGATTCCAAGTGTTTTGCCATGAATAATGTAGTTCTGTGATGCAAGTTGCTATAAGACTCCAAATATTCAAGTACATTTTAAAACAAATTCCAAATGGTCCTTAAACATATAATAAAAGTTGTCTTTCTTTTTTATAGAAAAAATGTCACTCAAGCATTTAATTAAATCTTCAAAAATAGATTAATTATAATTGAAAATGTAAAAGTATAGTTTGGGCTTTTTGCTAAGGGAATCTAAATTAACATAGTTAATGAAATTACATCTTTTTGCTTTGTCAGGAAACTCAATCCCTTCAACAGTTCTCCACTTGAAAAACAAATAATCTGGCCAAGCAAATGGTCTCCCTTTTTTCCCACCCAGGGACTGTGAAAGCTATTAAGGCAAATTCCAGCAAACTACATCCTCACTACTTTAGGAGTGAACTTTTAACACCTTTTAAAATGCTGCTTAGCTTTGGAAAATTAGTGCTTGTACTTTTTGTATGCTAGAGAGACTTTAACTATGCAAGCTAAAAACAGGGATTTTATTATTTGCTTTTTTAAAACTATTTAAAAAAACATTGCTTTTTCACAGAGGCCATTTCAAACAAAGTCCTCTATGTAATGCTAAACAATGTTGCATGAGGTGTGTTGTGTTCAGTTCTTCCTTGTGGATACAATAATTACACAAAATGCCATGTGATTCCTCAGATTGACCCTGTTAAGCACAATAAAACTGGCACAGGCCATGATAAATGGGTTACCTGGTTACATAGCGTTACTTGAACTTTCCACTTGAACTTCACCACCAGGACAGAGTGGAATTAAGGAAGAAAAATCTTTCCAGAATTTCTACAATAATATTGTTAAAAAACCCATTTGTTTTCTCTTTTAAGAAATAATTATCTTTTTAAAGAAACAGATCAAAAACTGTTCAAAACCCTTACAGAAAGCCATGAAGAAACTCTGAGATTGCAGCCATGAAATAAAAAGGCGGCTAATTCTTTGGACACAAGATATGAGAAATTTGGGCAACATAGTTAAAACTAGAGACATCACCTTGCAAACAAAAGTCCACATAGTCAAAGCAATGGTATTTCCAGTAGTGGTGTATGGTTGTGAGAGCTGGACCATAAGAAAAGCTGAGCACAGAAGAATAGATGCCTTTGAGATGTGGTGTTGGAGGAGAGTTTTGAGAGTCCCCTGAACATCAAGGAGAACAAATAGGTCGATCTTAGAAAAAAATCAACCCTGACTGCTCCTTAGAAGGACAAATAGTAAAGATGAAGCTAAAGTACTTTGGACATCAAATGAGAAGAGAGGATTCACTTTAGAAAGCCTTGATGCTGGGAAAGGTGGAGGGCAAAAGAAGAAGGGGGCATCAAAGAATGAAATGGCTAGATGGTATTGTTGATGCAGCCTGCACAAAGCTGGGCAGGCTGAGGAGGATGGTGAAGGATAGGGGTGCCTGGCGTGCAGTGGTCCATGGGGTTGCGAAGGGTTGGAATTTACTGTGTGACACAACAACAACAACAACAACAACAACAACAACAACAACAACAACAACAACAACCCATCCTATCTCCTGGATCTTTCTTTTCTTTCTTTAGTACAGCTATATGCAATTTCTTATTACCACCTTTCCCCCTGAGAGATTCCTCATTTTAATATATATGTGGCAGGTGGGTATAACATTCTCTCCATACTGAAAATCACTGTTCCAATAGAACCTGGTGAGCATGGAGGGATAAATATTTTATTTCAATTGAGTGTTGCATGACTTTCCAAAATTTGCAAAACACCTAGTTGGGTTGATTCCACAGAACTTTAAACACAAGGCAGCTACTGTACACAAATAATGTGCCCACAGAATTCAAGGAATGAATGTTAAGTATTGTTGAGAAACAAAATTTGAGTCACCTCCCAAGCTCATTAAGCAGTAATGGGGGTCTGGTTTGCAGTTCCACTTTTATTTTGCTCATTGTCTGACACATTGGCTTTTAGATTATCACAATAAAATTAAGAAGAAATCAAAGTTTTAAAACATTTGGGTAAACATAAATATTTAATAAAAGGGAAACCAGAGTGGTAAGAGATAGAACTAACTGACAGAACATTTCTCCCCATCAGATTACCTGGGCTCTGAATAGAAAGACCATTTTTGCTTCAATCAGAATCAAATCATATTCCTATTCCCTAGACAATGACCTTGAGTGCTGAAGTCCACAGGGAAAAGCAATGGTCCCCAAGTGGATTAAATCCCACTTGAATTCATTTTGATGGAGGGCACCAGCTTCATCAATATTGGCCTCAGACTGAGGAGAACTTTGTGGGCCAAAAGGGCTCAGGACCAGAAAGTGACTTGCGGAACAGGATCAGTGGTATGGGTGTGATGCAGAAGGCAGAAGAAAGGTCACGGCATTATATCCTCAGGACAGTCTTCCTGGCTCATTGGCATGATGATCAGAAATATTGAGATTCGGATATGGCAGAAGCAGCAGCAGCAACAGCAACCACCAGAAGAGAATACTTGTTGGACAGGGGGAGGTGAAGACGGCCAAAAGAGAAAGTGTTTAGTGTTCAGACAAAGAGGTTAAGGAATAATTCCAGAAGTGTGGTATTGGGATGACCCACTGGGATGACCCACAAATATATTCTCTATATATGGATGCAAATACTAAAAAGGTCTAGTCAAATCTGCAACAACAAAAAAATATCAGAACAGCCACGAGCTGACAGAGAATGACCAGGTATATCATCACAATGTGGGTGAGCATTTAAGCCTTTGTCAGACTCATACATATAGATTTCATATGTTCTGTTTGCTTTCCTAGAATGCCGTCTGAACAATTCTGGCTTGCACAGCCAGTAACATTTAATACTAACAAAATCAAAATTATTATTTCCTTTCCAAACTCTCTTCATTTCACTTCTGCATTTCTCAATATCATTTTATTTTTACCATTCATTATTTTCTTGGATTTAGAATTACAGTACAGTGCTTTTCTTGTAAATGGTGAGCATATAGATGCATGGAATATCTTTTGTTGTTGTTGTTGCTGCTCCCACAAAGAACAATTTCCAATTTGCATTATTTCCTGTTTGGATTGATGTTCTGATTTGTTTCCTGGTCTTTCTCACAACCTCTTTAAATTTCAATTTTGGAGCAAAATTCCATGGCTTACATTATCCATCTTGTTGCCACAATGAGCAAGTCTCTTTGCTCTGCTGACTCTGAACCCTGCAGAGCCCCTACTATTTTCCACATGTAGTCTTTTTAAAAAATGCTTATTTTTAAAGGTCTGTGTTATTTTGTCCCTCTCTGCTTGTTGTCTTTGATATCTTTCCATACTGAATCTCACAGTCTTCTGACTGTTTTTTCTTGTTAAGCCTTTTTTTTGCTCAGTATCTTGTCTTCATTCTTTAAAAACAAACTTTAGGCATCACATTTGTAGTCTTCCTGTTAATATCTGGCATCTCCCTTACCTGGAAAAAAATTGCTGTGGGATTTTCTTTCTGAACTTTTATAGAACTCACAGTTTAAAACTAAATTGTCTTTACAAGATAGAGCTTAGCCCAATATTCAAATATAACTACATTTTAAAAACAAAACACCCAGTAAAGGTGAACTCCTTAGTTTGTGTTTACCTGTGGTGACTTAATGGTTAAGATGCTAAACATGAGAATCAGAAGGTGGGAATGTAAGCAGTTCAAGACCCAAGTGCTACAAGAAGGAGTGAGCTCCCATCTCTGTCTCAACTCCTGTCAACCTACCACCACCACCACCTCCTCCTCCTCCTCCTCTTCTTCTTCTTCTTCTTCTTCTTCTTCTTCTTCTTCTTCTTCTTCTTCTTCTGTAGTTCCTTTCACCTGACTTAGTGTGAGAAAGATTAGCTGGTGCAATAAGGGTGCCATTGCCCATGGGACAGCCAATTGTGGCTCATAAACACCACAATCCTTGAGGAGGCTCTTTCTGTGTACTCCCTTGGTGTGACTGTAATTACTAAGGATGTAAGGTTGATTTATGCCCATATAAATACTCGACATGATTTCAGCTATTATGTTTTCATGCTAGCTTCTGTTTCACTGCTACTAGATAATAATAATAATTTCGTGTTAGAGATTATTCTGGGTTGAAAGGATTTTTGCTGGAGAAACTCCGCTCAGGGGAAGCCCAAATGAGACTCCTTTCATGTCCCAAAGTGCAGCTTTTGGATATCAAAACCTGACCTTACACTCTCCAAGCTCAGTGTCTTAACCACTAAGCCACCAGTGGAGCTATAGTTAAGAGTCCTTCATGTAAGATATGTTAGATATGACAAACTAGCATTTCACTCTAGATGGAACAGGGATTAGATGCACTTCTATCACTACCACCTTCCACCACAGTTTGCTCCCACCACCCCTCCCACCCCATCCCTTCTTAACTAATGAGCTGACATAGCACAAACTCAACAGACAAACATCTTTTTGCAGAGCCAGTCTGGGCTTGCACCAGGGAATGAGTGAAGATAAGAATCTAGGCTTTAAAGACACTTTGTGTGTAAACATCAACCTTTCTCCTCTTCTAACAATGCTAATCCTGAGATGTGTTTTATTGTGGAATTTTAATCATTCAGTTAGCAGAGTATGAAATAGGGGAAAAAACAGCACCACAGAGAAAACATGGAGAAATCAGCACAGTTTCAGCTCCAGTCTGCCTCTTTTCTTTTTCCACACACAAGCTAGCATTTTGCATAATAATAGTGTTCTAGAAGCTTCTTAAATAGAAAAAGATTTCTTTAAAGTTACCATCCAAAATTACAGTTCAAAGAAAAATAAACTGGGAAATGTAGTCCTCAGCATGCAGAGAGAACCTGCATACTTGTTACAGTCAGAGGTCTGAGGAAGAAGAAAGAAAAGAAGAAGAAAAGAGGGGTTAGAGACATGCTTCACATGCTGGGGTGGGAAAATTATTTATTTATTTATTTGTTAATTTATTTAAATCCCACCCATCTGGGATATTCTCCCACTCTAGTAATCAAGTTACTGGCAAAAGACAATATTAGGCTCCCTCCTGCTGATATTCATTGTTAATGCAAGCAAAATTGCTATTCTCCCAACATATCTTCCCTCCTAGAGACCCAAAGAAGTAAGCAGTTCTCTCATGCTCCAACTGATGGCCTAAAAACTGACAAGTCTAATTTTAATGAGAAAAGGTGCACACATTCACAGTTGCTGTCGTGTGCCGTCAAGTTGCATCCAATTTATGGAAATTCTGTCATGTTTTTCTCTGTATATTTTTTGTTTCATTGTGTGAAATAGTTAAGGAGTGATTTTACCAGTAGCATTTCCCACTGAACTTTCCTTAACTGGGTAGGGATTTGACCCCAAGTTTCCTGAGCTTTGATCCATTGCTCCATTTATTTGACATCACTGGTGAGGAGGGCATCTGTTTAGCCCCACTCCACTCCAGTTGACACCCCAGGACATTTAGTCAGCTAGGATTATTAGATGCCTCATCTCCATCTTCCTTTGCAACAAGTGCCAATTTTGTCAAAAAAATGGATCATGAGTTGTTAGCCAAATAAATTTATTTATTTATTTATTTATTTATTTATTTATTTATTTATTTATTTATTTATTATTCGCATTTAATATCCCGCCCCAATCGGGAAGACCCGACTCTGGGCGGCTTACAACATACATTACCGTCATAGGTAATGGTCATAACAATATATAAAAACCTTAAAAGTTCATAATAATTCATAAAAATAAATGCCCCCAATAATGGAAATTATGAAGCAGATAAACAAAAGGTGAATGTGAAAACAGAAAAATCACTATTCCACCCAAGCACAGTCTCCTTGAGGGCAGTTAAGAATTCCCACATTAATTTCAGGTGATTGGTTGGATTACTAAATGGGAAAGGGGCTAGATAAGAGGCAGATCAGGCCCCTCCACTTTTGATGTAAGATCCAGCTATTTAGTCTCTTGACTGGCAGGCCTACTGTCTGTCATTATAATGTTGTGGCCTTTGTCATGTAGCCATCACTTTGAGTTCATTGGAGATAGGACAATGCTGTTCATGATCAGTTGTGAAGGACCATGCTTCTAAAAGGAGTCACTCCAAAAAACCAAACCCTTATTATTAGGCATTTAATTAAGGAGCTGTAGAGCATATAGTCTATTTCTGTAGTCTACAGGATATTCCATTATATGTGACTGTGGGTGAGATCAAATAGTGAGAAAACTGTGTGTCTAATCACACCTTTGTTGGAAGTGATCTCCCTTAAAACAACTCTTTGGTCCATCTGGAAATCCTCCAACACAGCCCCCCAAAGTAGTAGTCCCTCCCAGAGTCCAGCTAAGGTAAGGATTGTCTGTATGTCATGTGATTGCTGGAAAATAGCCCATGGGTTCATTCCCTATGGCTTTCCCTCCTTCAAAACACAGTAAAAATCCTGTTGTAAACTTCATTCATTTTAATTAGTTTCATGCAATGTTATATGCCTAGCCTGTACAGTATGGTATAAAGATTATATCTTTGAAGTTCTGCTGCAAGCTATACAATCAAAAGTGTTGAACCAAAATAAATTACTGTAAAACAGGCATTTCATTTTGCTTTTTTATTTGAAAATGATATTTGCCACCTCTGTGCAGCAAATAATGAAGGAACTGCAGGAGAACAGAGCATGGAAAAAGAGCTGAGTCTAAAATGAAAGCCACTAAGAAAAAGTGGGATGGGAGGTATCACTTTACTCTTGTGGAAGATCAATTTCTATAATCAGGATAAAGAGCCAATAAGTAATTGTACCGTTGCTTCTGGCCTCTAGCCATTGCTTAAAAACATATTTTATCTTCTAAGCTGCTTTATTGATTTCATATTGATATTCCCATTATCCTTACATTTTTCTCAAGGATTCATTTGTTCATTCAATTTCTTACCAAGGTGGAAATCTTTAAGCCAGAAAAGGAAAGACAAAATGAATAGCACTGTCTGTGGGTAACTGTTAAACTCTTCCCTTTTTTTTTTTTGCCTTCAGTATTCTTCTTAGAGAGCTGACTTTCTAAGGGTCATGCCACATGCTATGGGAAATTCATAGCACGAAGCTGATCTCTGGTTTATTTGTTGCCAAAGTAAGTATTTTGGAGTCCTGATTCTGATCAAGATGGGTCTATATTAAGAGAAAGATTTAATCCTCCCAGATTTAAGATTTCTCTTCTCAGATGTTCTCTAATAGTTCTCTCCACACCATCATGGTAATTTTCTTAAAAGGAGAGAAGTCCCTATTGGTGTCAGAAGAAGTTGTTTCTTTTTTATATTAATGGTTGTCTTCTGGATTGGAAGCTAGAGAGGAAAGGATTCAGTCTATTCTGCCTGCATACATTTGCAGGATTCCTTTGACATCATCAGGAAAACACTATAACTTTTAACCTATGGTGTGAAGAATTGTGTAAATGAACAGAGGTTTCTTGGAAGATTGTGGTATTTTTGGACCACAATCAGGCATAACCTGGTAATGGCAACTTTGTTGTGCCAGCTAATCTTTCTCACACTAGTTCAGGTGAAAGGAACTGCACAATGAACTCACCAAAAGGTGCCTTCATTTTGGCAGTTTCACATTTAGCCTAGACATGGAAGAAGAAGAAGCATGGTTAGTCAAAATTGCTTCCTGAAGCTGACTGGGTCTTAGCACTATTTGTGTCTACACCGCAAAAGCACTACTCTATGAATGAAATCTCAACAAATCATTACAAGTCTACTTCTTTGTACCAATTTTCTCCTGGATTTTGTTTGTTAGTTTTGAAAGCTAATCATTGAGGTAGTTAAAGATTGGGAACCTCTTAGAAATGACCTCTCCTTGGGAACCTTTGTACCCTCACAACAAAGCCCCGTAACAATACAATGTTCTCAGGGAGAACAAAAAAGCACAGTCATCAGGAGCAAAAGATTAGATCTCAAGCAGTTGAGTTCCATGTTGTCTCTTTGCAGATGGGCAGGGGGAGGGGGCAATACCTTTTCTTCCATCTGGACAAGACTTGAATCTGTCTCTAACAGTAAGCAGGAATAGAGTTTAATGGAACTAAAGTGTATCAGATTAATTTTAACATATACAGTATATGCTGGCGTACAAGACTACTTTTTCACCCCGAAAACCATGCCTCCAAGTGGGGGGGGGGGGTCATCTTGTATGCCGGGTGCATGTCATTTGGGTTTCTGATGAACTCACCATGGCTTGGGCAGCAGCTCCGGAGAGACCATCGAGTCCTTCCCCGCCAACTTCCCATCGCGGTTCTGGGGCTGCTTCTTCAGCCGGGGCTCCTGCCGACGGCCCTTTATCCCCCCCGGCCAGGTGGAATGAATCCGGGGGGAGAGGTGGAGCCATCCTCAGCTGCCCGCACGGCCAGGGCAGCGGAGCAACCACCCACACGACCAGATTCAAACTCGCCCGCATTCAAACTCACATTCAAACTCGCCTGCATTCAAATTCGCATTCAAACTCACCCACATTCAAACTCACGCCCGCGGCAACCTGATTGGCTCCTCCATCTCTTCAGGAAGATCCCGCCCCAAGCACCCCTTTGCCCAATCAGGGGAAAGGACAGGTCTTCCCGTGCAAAAATATATTTTCTGAGCAAAGCATGAGAGTAAACAAAACAACATCAAAAAACTTGTGGCACCTTAAAGACTATGGTAACTCTTTACTTTTTTGCATGTGTGGAAGGTGTGTGGAAATGTTGGGGGGTGGTCTTATACACCCAGTCGTCTTGTACCCCAGCATATACGGTACTTCCATGGAGTAATGAACACTTTCCAGTACACTTGAAAAGCTACATGCCTATCTGAATGCCCCTTCCAACATTCACTGGCTAAGATACCAAGAAAACCATCTCAGTGATCAGGGGCCCAGAATATTTAAAAAAACAACAAGAATGTGTATCACAGAATGCTACCACTGAAGTCCCTCTTTGTGTTCTCTAACTGTGATGTGTTATTCACCCCAAATACCTGTTTCTCCACCTTTGTGATGCTATAGGCTTATGGATGAATATGCAACAGCAAACAACATTCTTGTTGACATCCAGAACCTTGCCTTAATGCCCCACCCCTGATTTTTCCTCTCCCACCCAATATGGGCAGCGGACTCTTTATTTCATCCCTACATCTTCCCACTTAACCTAGATTTCTCAGTAAAGAACTATATCATTTTAGCAAATGTGTGAAATCTATTGACATAAAATTGTCCATATCTTTCTGCTAGACGATTGATTGATTGATTGATTGATTGATTGATTGATTGATTGATTGATTGATTGATTGATTGATTGATTGATTGATTGATTGATTGATTGATTGATTGATTGATTGATTGCCTGGCCCCAAATGGTTGAAACACCACTCTGGGCAGCTTACAACAGTGAAAAGACAAAGCGCAAAACAATGGCATCAAGCAAAACAATCCATATAAAATAAAAGCAATAATAAACATTAATAAAATACCTTCCTTGATGGCATCCAACAAATTTAAAATCTTGTAGTGCTTAGTAACCTTCATTCTCTATTCGCAGTAGCAATATAACATTACTCAACAAATAAACAAATCAAAATTAAATTGAAAAATGAGTTAATTAATTAGAGAATTATAAACCTATATAATCAATTTACTTAAGAGGGAAATGTTAGTTGGAAAAGGAACGTTTTTATCTCTTTGCAAAAAGCCATAAGTGTGGAAACAGATCTATGTTCCACAGGGATCTTATTCCATAAAGTGGGGGCCACTGCAGAGAAAGATATTTCTCTTTCCATAGCCTTTTTGACTTCTTTAGGCATGACAACATGTAGTTTAAGACCCTGACTGCTCCAGATACAATTCCTTAGGAAGCGGCGCTCCCTCATATAGCTTGATCCTAAACTGTTAAGGTCTTATATGTCAACATAAGGATATTAAACCTGGCATGGAATGGACAATCAATGAAAGCTGGCTAAGACTGGGATAATATGGTCAAGATGACCAATACCTGTGATCAGTCTAACTCAGTGTTTCTCAAATGCTGGTTTTTGGACTTCAGTTCCCAGAAGCCTAAGTCATTTCCCCAAAGCACTGATCAGCCAATGTACTGACTGAGGCTTCTGGGAATTGAAGTCCACTAGTGGGCTGTGTACCCCTTGTCGGGAACCACTGGTCTAACTGGTGCATCAAATACTACATATAATACATCCGATTTGTCTTTTTTTCATTTTTAATCCACTTACCCATTCCAATTTCTAGGACATTACTGAGGTATTGGGAAGGTAACCATATTCTTGGTCATTTGTTTCAAAGTTGGATCATGTTCACTCTATATTGATCGTGAATTCAATCCCTTGGGGTAATATCTACTAACAAGCAGGAAAGCCAAAAATTTCAGAAATCCAAGAAATGTGGTAATTATTGTTTGTAGGGGAGGCCTTTAAAACAGAGAGTTGAAAGCAGTCTAAGAAGAGATTAGCCTGCTCATTGGGGGCACAATGCTGACTAATTGATGGAAACAAGAATGAAACTTGGAGTGATAAGAATTAAAAGGGGTGTCACAGAAGACAGCACCACACAGAACGCATCTCTCTGCCAGTTTTGGGATAGAGCTAACCAAATGTTCTCAATATTTTTTTTAAAAAAATAGATTTCTTGCACATTCATTTGTGATTTGTTATGTGTCCTGTTAGCACAACATGCAGACATCATAATCCTCAGGAATGACCTATTATATTTTCTACTTGCTATTAAATATATTTTAGCAGTGCACAGTTATTTTCTTCTGCTCTGAAACCAAGGGGGTGGGAGATGAAATGGCAGGTTTTCTTGGAAAGTTTTCAAGCTTACAGTCATCTTTTTGGCCACTTAAGGAAAAAAGAAATGGATCTTCCCACTTTCTTTTTGAATAATTGCCTATCTACTTTTAAATAAGGGAAATGGTTCTTTGCAACATAATTCTATGTATGAGAACAAGAAACATCATCTCAACCTCAAATAAACATAGACACATACAATCCTGTACTTCATGTACCTATTACGGGGCTCCCTTGGGAATCTGCATAGAAAATGGCACTTTACAGACTGTTCATAAATGGCATGGAGTGAGTGAGGAGTAGCGGGACTGGCAAGCTAGCTGATGACACTGAATTATTTAAGGTGGTGAGAACCAAAATGGATTGCAAAGAGTTCCAAAGGGATCTCTTGAAACTGGGGAATAGGCATTAAAATGGCAAATGGGATTTAGGGGAAGCAAATGTGCACTGGTACATAATGAAGCAAAAAAGAAAATATCCAACATTGCATATACACTAATGGGATCTGAGCTGGCAGGGACTGACCAAAAATAGTTATGCTTTTGGTCTAATCAAGCATGGCATTTCACATGTCTTTAAATCCATGTACAAGGTAAGTGAAGGCAGGATGGGGAAAGTGGTAATGTAGTTCAGCATAATAATTACAACACGTGCAGCTGAAACTCACAACAAATGTATTTAGTTCCCTAAGATAGATCAAAACAGCATCTGTACAAGTCCCAAAGATGATCTATTCTCAAGGGTCTACCTACCAGCAGGTCTGTAACATGGTTCTTGTACAAGCATCTGATTAGTAATTAACTATGTATTATCAAAGTAAATCATATTGCAACATATTCTACAATGTGTAGGGCTATTTCTGGGCTCAAAAATGGTCCAACATAATGTCATCAGTTACACTGTGGAAACAATCTGTCAGGCCCATGAAAGGATTGGAAATTTACTCTTCTTAAAAAGGCAAATGTCAGGGTCTCTAAGTCAGAAGCAAAGAGACAGTGAAACAATTCTCACTGTTTTTCTTTATGACCTGGCTTCATAGGATGACCACAAGAGAAATGCCTCACTCTTGAGGGGTAAAACAACAACAGCATATGCGAAAGACATGAGAGAACAGCCCTAGTTCTCACTGCTAATATCTTCCTTCTCCCTTCACCCCACACAATAACTAGCACTTGAATTTTGCAGCATCTTAAATAGAAAAAGATATATCACAACCCCTATTTACAGCCAGGAGAATAAAAGAAAAATTCAGTCTACTCATGTGTGAAAGACTGCCTTCCATGTCTCCTACATGTTCAGAAGAAGATCAGAAAATGGAGAACAAAAATATTATCAAGTAAAACAGAAAGAGGAGGAGGCAACATGAGAGCCAGCCTTAAATGCCAGAAACAGGAGAATTTTTTTTTACCAACAAAGGAGAATGTCTTTGGGTCATAAAGACCACCCACCCACCCAAAAAAACAAACAAAAAACAAACTCAAACTCATTGTTACAAAGCATGTGTGTTATTTTAACAACATGAAAACCCTCAATTTATGCTTGATGGCAAAGTAATTTCAGGATTAGTACATAGTAAAACAGTGGGCAGCCAGACTTTGACAGAACTAATTACCAATAACTGGATCAACTCAACCAGATGATGACAAAGATAGTTGATTGCATGATTTCTCACTAAGTTTAAAAAGAAAACCTTACCTGATTGTTCATTGCCTAGGTCAACAAGGATCATATTGAATGTTGGGGTTACTACTACTACTACTGCTACTACTACTACTACTACTACTACTTCTTCTTCTTCTTCTTCTTCTTCTTCTTCTTCTTCTTCTTATTATTATTATTATTATTATTATTATTATTATTATTATTATTATTATTATTATTATTATTATTATTATTATTATTATTATTATTTCATGTCAGAAAGTATTCTGGGTTGAAAGGATTTTTGCTGGAGAAACTCCACTCAGAGGACATCTGAATTAGGTTCCTTTCATGTCCCCAAGATCTTTTCCCTGTTTATCTACTTGTAATTTCTTGCTTTTGAACTGCTAGATTGGCAGGAGCTTGGACAGAGATGGCCACTCAAACCATCATGCAGTACCCGGGTCTTGAACTGCCAACTTGCCAGCCTTCCAGCTAACAAGGCGAGCTTCTAACCACTGAGGCGCCACAGCTCCTGGGGTTCCTGGTCATTTAGTGTTATGTGGACCACACAACCCAGTGTCATCTGCTGAGCAACCAGGGCAGAGTGCTAAACAACTGCTGGAAGAGCAACCACAAAACAAATGCTAGAAGTCTGAGCTATAGCTTTCATCTATTCCTCCTCCTCCTCCTCTTAATATTACTGTTTTCTCTGAAGACGCATGTCTTTTTCCCCCTGGGAGAAACAAAAGAGTTAAGAGTCTCCTGTCCAGATACAGACTAGCGTGGGGAATATTTTGTTTTGCTTTGTTTCATTTTACTTTTGAATTGATGTTGCTTGCACAGAGTCACTTAAAGTACAAGGAGTTACACTCCGAGTAGCTTTGTTTTTCTGACTACAGGCAAGACAGCACTGAAGGATTATTTTTTAAAAAACCATTGGGGGAATGATTTATTAGCCCAGCACTTTTCAAGTCTTACTTCCCCAGGGACAAGTGACTTAATCCATTCAAAGGATAACCAACAGACGGTCTCTCTGAGCAAGATACTGTGAAAGACGGTTTTGTTTATCCTTTGAATGGAAAAGCCGTGTGGAAAAGTCAACAACAACAAAAGTAGCTCCAAAATGTGAATGCTGAAGTATGGTTATGCCTTCATTGGGAAAAACAAAAAAATATTATATCATGTGCAAGCCTTTAGGTTCACCAAAATTCTCCATTAGGCAAGACTTTCAATACAGTATGACATTGGACCTGTGTTCACTGACCCTCCTGGATGGGCTTTTAAATAGTTGCTCATATGGGAAAAATATTGCACAACAAGGCATGCATATTTTGGAATGTATTTTTCTTAATGTAAGGTAAAGGTTGCTCTTCTTTGAAAGCCAGTTGTATCCAACTTTCAGGGTTTGGTGCTCATCTCCGTGTATATGAACTGTGGTTTTTTTATGTCTCTTCATGACCCTTTGTAATCCACCCTGAGTCGCCTATGCGAGTAGGGCAGAATGGAAATTCAAAGAAATAAATAATAACAAAGAGCCAAAGAGCCAGCACTGCCTGTGCCTGCAGATGTTTCTGTGGTCATGTCTACATAGACCTTAATGCATTTTAGTGTGTACTCTTTGGTCACATTTCACCCAGCAGTGAAGGAAAATTAAGATATACATATACTTCGATAAGCATCTTGCAATCCAATTGGACAAATTTGTAATTAAATAAAATATAATAAAATGACAAAAAATAATTTTCTTCCATAGATGCTGCTGGTCTTTATATCTTACTGAGCTATAGCTTCACTGATAGAAATAAAATCCAGTTAAAGTTGCTGTGGGAATCCTCACTGCCTACATCTCCACATCTGAAACATATATACAGTATTGAGGGAGAGGAGAAAGAGCTTAATGACTTTTTTTCAACATCCTATCCTAAACAAAACCATAACTGCATACAAAATAAGCAGTGATATATTAGTCATTTTAAGGGCTAATGAAAAAACTAACATTTGTATACACTGACATAAATTGACACATGCAAATATATAAGCTATTTCTAAGGGAAAGATATGAGAATATATGTTCCCCACTACAAAATGTGATCCGATCAGCAAAATCGGTCCAAAAGAACATTTGTTTGTGTCTGTTTCTAACACAAGCAATTTTATTAGGCAGATTTATTTCAGATAGTGTATATATAGATTTCGAGTTGGGAATGGCTTTTGACAAGCAAGCTTTCCTGCACAACACAACCATATATTACTAGCACTTGACAAATGAAGCTGAGACATGAAGAGGAGCTTTTAAAGGAGCTGGGTTTGAAGACAACCTATTAATTGGTCATTCAACTTGTTCATGCTCAAGAGAGATTCTTATTAACCTAAGAGTTATTTTTGTGCAAGGCTTGTCATATTTTATGCCAAAGACACTCCTGAAAAAGATAGCTCATTTATCTTGCATCATTTTATTGACTTTAGTGCAGGGTTTGTCTCCAATAAAGTGATTCCACTCTTAGAAAGAATCGTGGCACGCCCATCTTTGTTTCTAATATCAAACAGCAAAGCTAGCAGTACCAAAAGTCACAATTCTGGTGCCTGTAGAAGATGGCTGGCAATACAAAAGGCTTCCTCCAAATGCCACCTGAGGTTTTTGATGTTATGAGATGAAGGTTAACTGCGTTTATGGTGGGTATGGAAGCTGTACTGATCCATACAAACCATAGTGAGACACAATTAATGCTATATCAACTCATTCCAGGAGAATGTGGGAGGAGAAAACCAGTGTGTGTATGCACTTCAGTCTGGCCAGGTTATCCTGCTACGGTAATAGAGTAGACCATACTGCCAACCACTCAACACCGAATGTCAAGCAGTGGTTAACTAACCTGACAACCCTGAGGTCTAACAGCCTTGGGTGGCAAAATCCATAGTGAAGGGTGATGGTTCCCAAGTGGATTAAATCCCACTTGAATCCATCTTGATGGAAGGCAGTAGCTTCATCAATACTAATCTGTGGCTGAGAAGGACTTATTGTGCCAAAAGGGCTCAGGACAAAAAAGTTACTTGCAGAACTGGATCAGTGGTGCAGGTGTCATGCTGCGATGTGGCAGGCAGATGAAAGGCCACTGCATTATATTCTCAGGACAGTCATGATGGCGGATCACCATGATGATAGCCAATATTCAGATTCAGATACGGCAGAAGAAGTGTGCACTTGGGCCTGTCATACTGTTATCACGGCAGGGAGTGGGATACAAGCATTGCAGCTCATGAGTCTTCTTGTTTTCACAAGCCCCGACTTTCCCCGAGTAATATTGGACTAGTGGCCAGGGTGGTGGTTGTGAAATGTTCATACAAATGTCCAAAAGCAGATAATCTCCCCTCTCAAACCCTGCCTGCTCTGTCTCTGGCATCAGAAGGTACTGTACCATGATGTTAAATTTTGAGCTGAAATCTCAGGAAATGTGCTGCTGCTGACCTGAAAACTATAGTTCCATGGTTGTGTGGGTTAGATGTGGCTCTAAAATATATAAGATCTACTGGATCCAATTCTTTTCAATTTCTCTTGACATACCCACCAAACATGAGTGTGGGTATGTTCACTTTGGTGCTTGATATACTCATTTCTCTTCCTACTGGGATGAATGGGAGGAAAAACAAGCAGTGAGAAGTCGACGTCGGCTGCAATGCATTTTTTCCTGCCATTGGCATGAATTTGTTTAAGGTGGATCCCAGCTTGCCATTAAGTGACCCACACACTATGATCACGGAGCCATCTCCTGTGGCACATATGAAATGAGACATGCAGGATTTAACACCAGGACTGCAATGGACTGCCGGAGCTTTGAGGATATTGACAAGGTGTGCTTTAACAGCCATCTGACATGGCCTTCTGCCTCCATGACCATTGGGAATCAGACTTCCTCTTCCACTCATTTTGCTGTTGGACTCAATATGATGGTTTCCAGTGGCATTTTCTCCACTGAGATGACCATCACCCCACCTAAAGTGGCTCATCTGCTGTTGGCCCCTTTAGGGAGTCAGGTCATTTACCACAACAGTAAAGTGAGAAGTAAAATGGGGAGAAAGGAAAATTCAATGTCTCTTCCCAATGTCTGTCCTGCCAGTCTAAGCTCAGTAGAGAAGAGAAGATGGAAATTTGTCTGTGAAGAGATTTTATGGGACCCAAAAGGCACTGGAGTTGGCATCTGTGTGAGAAGGGAATAGCTCTTGTTGGAGAGACTTTGCAACATTGTAGCTTGACAAGCCTATAGAATAAGGGATAAAAATATACCAGGACAAGTAGTTTCAAATTTGGACTTTGATGTGCAACAAAGAAGCCAATTATATTTTACACACAACCTCTTTTTGCCTGTTGAAAAGAAATCATATAACTACACCTTCAGGGACAACGTCTTTAGAAATTTAGTGTGTACTGGTGCAGCAGATATATCAATTAACATGCCATACGTAGACCTTTACTTCACTCAAGTTGAATTTCAATAGGAGCTTCAGTAAGAATTCCTGCAAATAAACCATGCTCCAGTCACAATGGTGTATGTATACGTGAGAAAGAGAGAGGGGGGAATTTTCTTTAAACTGATTGCAGCTTATTCTTTCATTTTACTAATGTCACACAAACCTATAAATGATTGATGACTTTTAAAAAAGCATTCCAAATTCTTAATGTATTAGTATGACCTGAGCAGGGCTGCTAATGTTAGGACATTTTAGAGGTCACTAATTCTTACAGTTGCCAGAAGGCAGAAGCAATTTGATAGCAATAACAGCAACAATTCTTGGTGTGTTGGGAGGGAGGAGAGAGAGTGTGTATATGTGCATGTGATGTGCTGGCAATTCTCATCCTACTTATGGCAAGGTTTTCCAGGTAAGTGGGGTATTTAAGAAGTGGTTGTATCAGTGGCAGCTGGTCGGATAGCCAGAGGCTAGAAGTTTGATGCCATACAAAAACAAACAAACAGCAAGAGCAGTAGCAGCAACAACAACAATAAACTACTCCAAAAGGAACATTACCTTGTTGTGGTGGAGGGGCTTGTGTGTTCTAATGATGCTAAGGAGCTATGCTAAACAGGTGCAGAAATATCAGACAGTTGTAGCTGAAGAACCTAAGAAACTACATCTGTCCCACAACAAATTTGATATGGTGAGAACACATTACTGTATTCTAATCTCATGCCAGCTAGATCATCACCCAGAATAACAAGGATTAGTTGGATACTATGGCTCCTGGGTATCCTTCGAAAAATGTGCCACAGGGCTCAACTCCTTTTGCTAAGCAACTGGGACATAGAGTTGATGAGCGACTGTAAGCAGTGGTGGGATGTCAAAAATTTTACTACCCCACCTTGATGTCATGACAGTGTGGGCGGAGCTAACATAATGATGTCATGATGTCATGGGCGGAGCCAAATAAATAAATAAATAAATACAAAATAATAATTAAAAAATAAAATAAGCACGTGCACACGCACACACCCCTCAACCCACCCACTCACCCACCCACAACACAAACCCATAAATAAATTAAATAAATACATAAATAAATAAAAAATACATTAAAATACAGCCAGCCAGCCAAATACCCACCCACTCACCCCAAACCCAAATCAAACAGAGCTTTTAAACCAGAGTTTAAAGCTTATTCTGGCTAATCTTTCTCACACTAGGTCAGATGGAAGGAACTACAGAATGAACTCACCACATGATGGCTTCATTTTGGCACTTTTCACCTTTTCAACAGTTAAAGAAGTTAGGTACAGTAATACCCCAGATAACGTTATGACTTGGTTCCACAAGTCATGACGTTATCCGGTTTTTAGCATTGTCCGATACATGCATCCAACAACGCTAAAAATAAAGCCCTGACTTCAGGGACAAACCGCTTTAAAGGCAGGCATGATCAAGGCCCAAGCATAACTTACACAGCAGCTAATTTACAAACCGAGCAGCAAGTAGTGGAGAAAAGAGAGGGCTACTGAAAAACCAGAAGCAATAGCTGAAAAGATTTTGCAGAAGCAAATTAGCTGAGAAAATTAAGGTACAAATGAAAAGGGTAGAAAGAATCTGTCTGCCAAATTTAAACCAAGTTTATAAAGAAAATTAAGAACTAATACTGAAGAAAGAGAATGAAGCTATCCAGATTATTCTGACAGTAGCTCAGACAAATCAGATAATATATGCAGCAGGTTATGTTACTACAGAAGAACTGGGTTTGAAAATCTTGAGGTCAAAGATAAACGGAGATAATATCATACAGACAATTAATGCCTAGTCAGTGCCTGTTATATGATATTCATCTGGAATAAGTGGAAGTGGATAACTTAAGGGAAAAACAAGGAAGATAATGACTATGCATCATGTCCTGCACCTAAAAATTGGCATTGATCATTTGTACTTCCTAAGAGCTGAAGGTGCCAAAGAGTCCTAGAGGTGAAAAAGACAGTAGAGAAAGAAAAGCATAGCTTGAATAATTAAATTTTAAAAAGGGAAGAGTCTATGCTTAAGGAAGTTCATGAAGCAGGTCATTTGAAAATTGTGAAGAACAAAACTGAATACAGAAAGGAAATGATTGAAAGGCAAGCTGAAATTTGGAAAAATAAGTCCATGCATGGTCAATACTTGAAAAATATAGGAAAAAGGCTGATCAAAAACTGTTTGAGAGCAGGACTGTTGAATAAATAACTGAAGGATTTATATTGGCATCTTAAGAACAAGTTTTTGCAAACAATTGCATGATGATTAAATACAGGATGTACAGTATATAAGATAGGAAATGTTGACTTTGCAAAGATAAGGATGAAACAATAGATCATCTGATCAGTGGATGAAGCAAAATTTCACAGACTGATTATTTGCAATGCTATGACAGGGTTGTACAAATTATTATTGGAAACTTTGCTAGAAGTTTGGATTTAAAAGTAGTAAAAGTTATTGGGAACATTAGGTTGAGAATTTTTTTTTAAAAAAAATGGGGGAATCAGGATCATGTGGGACTTTAAAATTTAAACAGATAAACATCTGACTCATAACTCACCTCATATAACTATTGCGGGAAAGAAAAAGTACTGGTTTATTGCAGTGGCATAGCGTGGGTTTCAGTGGCCCGGGGCGGAGGCCAAATTTGCCATGACGCAGACAGTGTCAAATTTTGCTATCCCCCAAAAATGCTGCCTGAGGGCCACTGTTTTTGGGAGTGAAGGAGGGATCAGGGTGCCCCAAAAACAAAATCCTCATTTTTTTAGGAGGTTGGTCTCCACCGTGTCCCACACCTACTTCCAATACACCCACCCCAGGGGGCTTGTAGATGGAGAAAAGGCCCTGCAAACCCACTTTAGCCAGTCCCATGGTGGACAAAGTTGCTTGCTGTGGGTGCTGCCTCCTCAAACCTCCCTTGTGCAGGCAACGCCCTCACTGTGTCTGTCACCCAATGCAAGGTCTCCCTTGCCCAAAAGCAGGTTATATCTGACTCTAGGGGTCAGTGTTCATCTCCATTTACAACTAAAGAGCCAAAGCTGTCTGTGTTTGCAAACATTTCCGTGGTCATGTGGCAGGCATGACTAGATTCGAACTGTTACCTGCTTAATTTCCAGGCATTAAGCTCAGTGCCTTAACCACTAAGCCACTGCAGCCCTCAAATTGTTAGTTAGGTAAAGGCAAAGGTTGTCCTTGCTCCAAAGTCTGTTGTATTCAACTCTAGGGTTAAGTGCTCATCTTTGTTTCAAAGCCGAAGAGCCAGAGCTGTCTGCTTCTGCAGATGTTTCTGAGGTCATGTGGCAGTCATGACTAGACACCGGAATGCACAGAATGCCACATGATTATGAAAACAGGCTCTTTGGCTATATGCGGAGATGAACACCGAACCCTAGAGTTGGATACGATTGGCTTTTGAGCAAGGGTGAGCTTTACCTAATCCTTCTCTAAAATTGAAACCCCAACTCTATTTTCTTCTCTAATTGAACATGCTGAATAGTGAAATGAATGTAAATTATTTGTGCCTGTTTTTAATATGTAAATGCATGAACAGGCTGATATGCTGTATATGGTTGGGGAAGAAAGGTTGGCTATGGATTCAATGATCTAGCCATCTAGTAATCTTCAGTTGTACTGCACTAATGAGCTTAGAGAGCACTTTTATGAATTCTGCTGTGTTTCACTGATAATTTGGTTAAATCTGTTAGAAATCATTTTAATCAAGCAAAACCTAGACTGCTGTCAAGATTGAAACAACTACAAGAGCACACCTCTGGACATTTTTAGAAACATATTATACAGCATTCCATATAGGCTTTAAAGAGTAAATTCACTACTGCATGCTGTTTGTTAAGTCACCACCAGGTTGCTCCAGCTAGTCATGCACTCAATCTAGCAAGAGCAGAGGAGAAGCTGGGAGAGAGAGCAGCGTGAACGACATTTACTGATGCAGGGCTTTTTGTGTGCTGAGACATTTTGCCACCCCCTGGTAAATGGTGCCCGGGTCAGCCCATCCCCCGGGCCACCAGCCTACGCCACTGGTTTATTGACATTGCTCATTGCAAATTGAGGACAAACAGATGGAGAAAATTGCAAAATATTGTGATTTGCAAATTGAAGTTGAGGATTTATGAAAAAGAAATCAGTTGTATGCATAGTGATGGTGAACTTTGGCACTCCAGGTGTTCTTGGATTTTAATTCCCAGAAGCCCAAGTCAACACACCTACTGACCAGGACTTCTGGGAATTGAAGTTCAAGAACATTGCTGCTTTAGAGCAATACCTAAAGGACTCCCTATATATATAGAAATTTTGGATTTATTGGGCTTAAATATTCAACTTTACAAAAAACAACTTTCCTAGGAACAGCCTATATACTTAGACATTACCTTGACAATTTTTAGGTCCTTAGTTAGGTCTTGTACTGTTAATTGTATGCCAGTCTTTCACTCTGAATCTAACAGTAGACTTTTATTATAACAAAGAGATTGAAAAGACAATGTGACATCAGGATTTGAGAACTAAAGTACAGCATCTCTGTGAGAAAAGAGCAACAGTGATACAAGTAGTGATAGGAGCACTGGGGGCAATTCCAAAAAGATTGTAAAAACATCTGAATGTGATTGGCATTGATAAAAATCACAATAAACCAGTTGGAGAAAGTAGCACTGCTAGGTACCGGTTACTTTTCAAGCAATGCCTCACTGACTCTTAGGTCCAGGGCTAGGACCTGAGCAGTGAGGTTCAAAAATTCTGCTCCAAATATCTGGTGGATTGATAATAATAGATTTGAACTCAAGTCTCTTGAGCTTAGGTCTGATAGTATATCCACTATAACACACACAAATATTATGTTTGTACTCTTCAACTATATTTCCTGTTGTACCATCATCTTTGCTTCCTAAATGGTATTGTCAGCCAAGTTCCCTTACCAGGTGGCTTATTTAAAGGACTGTCAACCTGGGTCTGGAAGTGGGACTGTGTACTGTTTTTAATTTTTGTGGTAATATTTTGATGACCTTTTAACTGATGTTTTATTGGAGTAAACTGTTTCTTATGCTTTTACTTTTATTTTTAGTGTTTTGTAAGCCGCTCAGAGTCGGGTTCTCCCGATTGGGGCGGGGTATCAAGTGTAATAAATAAATAAATAAATCTGATCTCCAGGGCATTTGATCTCCAGGGCTGAGTAACAGAAATAACCACACAATACAAAATCAATTTGGAAGGAAAAGGCCACAATTTATTTGGTTTCCTTCCAGTTGATATTAATCAAGATGATAAGAACCCAGGGTTAGCCACTGGACATATGCCACTGTGTGTTCCCACTAGACACTAGAGAGTGTGGCTGCCCTTGAGCTGGGTCCATGCCCAGGGAGGGCCAAAGACCAATTCAGCCTTCCACAGTCACTAGGATCTGTCCTTATCCATATTAATCAAGCAATAAAGCTGAGACAAAAATAATGTAAATTGTAGTACTGTATTGGCAAAGCACCATGAAACTACATCAAATGAAGGAGGTTCAGTGGACTAAGGCTGTTCTGGTCCTAGACAAAGAAGGCTGGCTGTTCTTATCCTGGGCAAGCTGTTTGATACCTCACAGGCAGACTGGGGTGAAAATCCTCCCTGTTTGCAAAGCAAACTTTTCCCCTAGTGCTCTGATTAGTTGAGAGCTATCGAACAGGGGAAAGTATATGATGGGCAAAGGGATTTATGGGAAGACCCCCAAGCCCTAAAAACAGTGATTGCCAAGGCATCAACCTGTTTCCACCAACCAATAAAGTGCATTCCAGTTAAAATTGGGGGGGGGGGGGCGTGTTAGGTACATCATGAAACATACAACAATCTTTTGATTCACATTAACTGTTTGGAAAGGAGTGGGACAATCTGGTTTTCTCTATTTCTCAGTATGATATCATATGAAGTGGGAAATTTATGTACCTGTATTTTCTTTTTTTATCCACGGGTCGTTGCATGCTTCATATATCACTACAATCTCAATTATCTCTATGTGAAACAGTGTCAGAGTGTAGGTTCACAGATGATAACACTCATTCTAGAAAATAGTAAAACGGACCATTTCTATCTGAAGGACATCTTCAGATATCAAATTATTTGCATTCTCTCTATGGAAACTGTCAAGTCTCGGAGGCCTCATTTAGCACCATCTAGTCTGATTTACCTTCTTGTTAAACTTTCACTACATTACAAATAATAGGTAGCATAATATCCCATTCAAGCTATATTTTCATAGCTCTTGATGGTGCTTACCAAGTAAAGTGAAACTATGAAACATGCTCTTGTTTCACATTTAATCCGGGGGGGGGGGGATGTCCCAGTAGATCAGAGGTAAATATATGGCACACATACACCTCCACAAAACTGTGAAATCAGACTAATAAACTGAATCTGAAAAAGAGGATTGGAAAACCTGAGTTGTGTTTTTTATTGCTCTTTCAGCGAGTTTGCTTTTTAAGCAAAACACAATTGTAAGTGACCAATTGTGACTTCTGGTGGTGGGGGGGATTGCAAACCCCGATTTAGTTGTTAAGTGAGTTTTTTTCTAAGTTTCAGTTGTTAAACAAGGTGCCATTCAGAGAAAATTCGGCTCTTTAAGTGAGTTAGTCTCTAAGCCAGGCGCTCTTTATGCGCGGTTTTACTGTATTTGAAGGATCCAAATACTCATCTATTTTATTGAGCAGTTTTGCCTTCTTATTATTTTGAAATGATATTTTACAATAACATCATTTAGTAAAATATTGCTGGAAAACCAAATGGAACTTAAGTCCAGAGACCTGAACGCACAATGCATTTATCTAAACAACATTACTATTAAGCTATATCTAGCTAGAATGAACATAGAGGAATGGTACTGGAAATAAGTTCTTCTATAAAGAACAGGTGATTTTAGAGATGCAATACCAAAGAATTACAGTCTTATAGAAATAAACAAACCACCCATCAAAAATGATGTTCATCAGATGCATTGAATTCTTCAGTCAGTTGATCTGTCAAGGTTAATTTCAATACCTTTTTCTAACTGGATTATTCCTTTTTTTCTTCATTTTAAAAACATTTTCTAAGTTTTCTCTAAAGTAAATAAAAATCATGGTATCAAGTCCGTATAGGGTGAACCTTTGAAATCCTTAAAAATTACAATTACAGATATCAAAAGTTCAAATTAGACCCATACTGGATACTTTTAACATAAAACTTAGAACAGAACATTTTTAAAATCAACAATTCCACAATTTTCTCATATATTTGCAGATTCTCCAGAAAGGGTAGATTACATATACAGTTGTACCTCGCTTAAAGAGCATAATGCGTTCCACAGGATTGCTCTTTAAGCGAGTTTGCTCTTTAAGCGAAACACCATTGTAAATGACCAATTGTGAGGGCGATTGGTTGGTTTATTTGTTAAGCGATGCGAACATTCAGAGAAAATTCTGCTCTTTAAGCGAGTTACTCTTTAAGCGAGGCGCTCTTTATGCAAGGTTTGACTGTACAGTATATGCTGAATTTCCAAAGGTGGTATTATCATTCTTTATCAATGTTATCTCATGTTACCCACATAGTAATGACCTTTGTTCTTGCCCTTTTAGAGCTTTTGCAACATCTTAAGATAAATTGCTTCTGGCTATGTAGAGAGCCATATGGCAAACTCTGTGCTTCCAGAAGCATTTTTCACCCATGTATTTCTTTCTTTTTGAGCTTCTACTCTTCTGTCTGCTTTATGAGGATTTTAGCAAACCTTCTGAATGCCTGCTGTGACACTAAACTCCCTGGGTTGACAAATTGCCATTTTAACCTATCTGAAATGCCAATGAGCAGCACACTAATTTACTTACTAAAAGGCAAAGGAGAGGATTTCATTCCAAACATAATTAGCACCTTCGACAATTGTTTGCCTACACATACACAAATTCATCAGCCATCCCATGCCATTTCAAAATAAAATATCACAGGAGCAATATCACATGGAGGCATGAACAAATATCCACAAAAATGTCAAATGCAGATTATCCCAGAATGTATTAAGACTGCACAGCATTGCCAGTCTTCAGATTTTGGCCCAGAGACTCTGGTTTGGAGGTTTGGATGTAAAACCATAAAGAGGGGAATGGGGCCAGAGTGAGAATTGTAAATTTTAGGATTCAGCATCATGGCATCAGCACATGCCATTTGGAAATACAGTAAAACCTCACATAAAGAGCGCCTCACTTAGAGAGTAACTCGATTAAAGAACATAATTTTCTTTGAATGGTCACCTCGCTTAACAACTAAAACCAAACAAAAACTCATTTAACAACTAAATCAGAGTGCGCAAACACACACACACACCGCCAGAAGTCACAATTGGTCACTTACAATGGTGTTTTGCTTAAAGTGCAAACTCGCTTAAAGGGGAATCCTGTGGAACACATTATGCTCTTTATGCGAGGTACGACTATACTCAAAAGGTACCCCAGCATTCCCTATTATCTTGCATCATCATACCTTCTGCATGCTGTTGCTATTTGAATCCACACATTGGCTTTTAAATTCAGAATACAACCACTAAGTTGTCTTTCCAAACTGTTGCTGAAGGGACTGTATGCTGTGACATTATAAGTCTCTATGCACTCTGGTGTCTAGTCATGCCTGCCACATGACCATGGAAACGTCTGCAGAAGCAGACAGTGCTGGCTCTTCGGCTTAGAAACAGAGATGAGCACTGACCCCTAGAGTCAGATACGGCTGGCTTTCGAACAAGGGAAACCTTTACCTTTACCTCCATGATATCAGTCTGGCCAGGTTATCCTGCTATGGTAATAGAGTAGGCCATGCTGCCAGCGATTCAATGCTGAGTGTCAGGCAGTAGTTAATGAACCTGACAACCTTGAAGAATAATGGCCTTGGATGTTGAAGTACATAGGGAAGGTTGATGGTCCCCAAGTGGGTTAAATCCCACTTGAATCCATCTTGATGGAGAGCAGAAGCTTGATCAATACTGGCCTGGGGCTGATGAGGACTTGTTGTGCCAAAAGGGCACAGGAGCAGAAATTGACTCACAGACTTGCCATGATGATCGCCAATACAGTAGTACCTCGGATAATGATGAGACTTGGTTCCACAAGTCTCATCGTTATCTGGTTTTTAACATTGTGCGATGCATTGATCACACAACATTAAAAAAAGCCCTGTTTCCCTGGAGACTGCAGCAAGCCAGAATGTCGGGATTTGAATCCTGACATTTTGGCTTGCTGCAGCCTCCAGGGAGGTGGGGAAACTTTGGAAACAGCTTGGATCGGGTCTTCCCACCTCCCTGGACCCGGCGGGGGGGGGGGCAGAGAGCCCAAATGGGTAAAAAAACAGATTTTTTTTTTACCAATGTTGGGCTCCCTGACCCCCCCTGCCGGGTCCAGGGAGGTGGGAAGACCCGATCCAAGCTGTTTCCAAAGTTCCCCCTCCCTCCTGAAGTCTGTAACAAGCCAAAATGTCAGGATTTGAATCCTGATGTTTTGGCTTGTTGCAGCCTCCAGGAGGCTGGGGGAACTTCCAAATTAGCGGGCATCGGGTCTCCCGACCTCCCTAGAGCCGATGCGCGCTATTTTTGAAGTTCCCCCACCCTCCTGGAGGCTGCAACAAGCCAAAACGTCAGAATTCTAATCCTGATGTTTTGGCTTGTTACAGCCTTCAGAGGTGGGGGAACTTTGGAAACAGCTTGGATCGGGTCTTCCCACCTCCCTGGACCTGGCAGGGGGGGGTCAGGGAGCCCAAAATTGGTAAAAAAAAAAGTCTTTTTTTTAAACTCATTTTGGGCTCTCTGACTTCCCTGCCTGCTCCAGGGAGATCAGAGGACCTGATCTAAGCTGTTTCTGTGCTTCCCCAATGTCCCCAACCAGTGGAGCAATCCAAAATGTCAGGGTTTGAACCCTGACGTTTTGGCTTGTTGCACTTGCCGAGGACGTTGGGGAAGCCCAGAAACAGCTTAGATCGGGTCCTCTGATTTCCCTGGAGCAAGCAGGGAGGCGAGAGAGCCTGAAATGAGTTTAAAAAAGGACTTAAAAAAAACCAATTTTGGGCTCTCTGACTTCCTTGCCTGCTCCAGGGAGATCAGAGGACCCGATCTACAGCTGCAGGGTGGCTGGGGAAGCCGATGGCGGAGCCCCCCATCAGCTTTCCAGCCACCCCACCCCTGCCTCCATAGCTGCAGAGTGGCTGGGAAGCTGAACGGAGAACCCCGTTCAGCTTTCCAGCCACCTTCTTCTACGAAGGACTGTATCGGATAACGCTAACAGATCGTTATCCGATGCAAAATTTCTTTAGAAATTTTGCATCGTTATCTGATTTTAGCATTATCCGATGCAGTCATTATCCAAGGTATTACTGTATTTGGATTCGGATATAGCAGAAGAAGAAGACCTCTGTGATATCATAAGGACCTATCCTAAAATCTCAAGGAATGGGACGCAGCTGATCTGACAGCCTAGCTGAGAGGACAATATGAATCTTTCAGAAAGACTGGAGTCATGCACATAAGCAATAAAAATTAGACTGAACATGTGCTAGGTGCACAAGTAGGAAACCAAAATGATAAGCTCAACAGATTGTAGACCCATTTGGAAGTACAAATATTTCTAGAGCCTGGGAAACATAGAGCACCAAGGCGAGCAGACAAACCAAGAATTTCAGTAGCTGTCTCAAAGCTGTTGCCTGCTAGATTTTTGGACTCCTATAAGAACTATGCAGCATGGATGATGAAATAATCTCAACCACTGAGAGATTACTAGTTGTTGAATGTTGGGTTGCAGCCTTCAACTATCTTGCATGTATTGTTCTGTGAGTAGCTGTAGCTCTAATACCCCAGGACCTGCATCTTGTCCAGAAAGGGACTGTAATTCTCCCAAACTCCTATTGCTGGAAAGTGAATGCAAATAATGACTCTAGGAAATGCATTGGTATTACCTCTTCTTGAGGCACCTTGGGACCTGAGTAGTTGACCAAAGGATGCCCTATGAACAAAACTAGGAAATGTTACTTTTTGGTCCCTAACTCCCTGAACCCCCTGATTTCCTTTCTATGCCCCCAAAATAAAGAACATGTTACTGTACTGCTTACTGCATGTTTACTTTCTATATATAATCTAAGAAAGTGTATGCACCTGTGTGTGTTTTCAACTATTCAGTGTTAGGAGAAAATTTGTGTAAACCCACATGGAAGTGTTGTTTATTCTCTTGATAATTGCTCATTTGTTAAATATTGTATAATAGGCTTATATGTGTTCTCTATGCTGCTCATCAGAATACACAAGCCTGGGAAACTTGTCAACAACTTTTATTTTATTTAATACATTTTGATTTACAACTTTGCCTGTCCCTAGAGCTCAGAGCAGTCTATGACATTTCTTAAAAATCAGATTAACGATGTAAATACAATCCTATAATGCTAAAGTGACCTTAAACAAATATACCTTCAAGAAGCAGTTCCAATCCATTTGTGGATCTTTTTCTGTAAAAAGTTTCATAATTGTTGGGCAGAAACCAAAAATACTTACAGAACATTGGTGCTTCTGGAAGTGCCCCCTGAATTCTATAAGCAAAAGTATTAAAGTACAGTACTGTACTTGATTACTAGTTCATATGAGCTGCAAATCTGTTAAAAACAATTGAAAGTGTTATTTCACACCTTCCTTCAGTGTCTGCAATAGATTCCATCTTATTCTGTGCAACAAAGAGTTCTATGTCACCCTAGGTTAGAAACCTGTTGTGGGGTGGGATGAAGAAAGAACAATGATTATTCAAGTGGTTTGCTCATTTGCTAGGTGGTGTGTCCATCATGAGACTGGTTAACAAGCAGTGTGCAAGTGATGTGCAATGAAGAGAGTATCACACAATGGCTGTGAGGGCTTTCCTCCCAAAGGATTCCTGACTGAGATATTTATTATACCCTGAGCTAAATCAGTATCTAGCCACCAGTGGGCAGATCCTCTTACTCCTCCCTCCTCATGGTTTTACTCACTTCATGTCATGCTCTATGTGCTTGAGTCCTCTTCCAAGGAGGAAGATCAGGATAATTCATCTCAGTAGAAGGAATCAAGGACAAAGAATGACTTAAGGGCCCAGCTAAAACAGAGGGATAGGAGAATGAGGTAGAACCTAGCCATGCCAGGAAGGACACATTAACTTCAGATGACCATGATAGCCTGACAGACACACAACTTCCATGTCCTACAGACCACAGAAGATTTAAGATGTCAGAATAAAAACCTCAGAAGAGGGGAATCTGGAATCTTGAAGACTTTCCACTTATAACTTCTATAGTTTGGAAGCCTTTCCTCCTCCTGCTAGGAGGCGGCGGCTTGGGATGATGCTTAAAGTCCAAGACACACCAACACATACCTTAAAAGTGCAGAAGGAGAAGGCAATTCTGAATTTGTTTTGTGTGGATGATATGGCCAATTTTGTTTGTTTATGGAAATACCTTAAAAACACAGGGACATTTAAAGTGTCTTGTTTCCATGCCGGGTAGGTACTGGATGTTCCAGCAATTTCATTCACTATTAGATTAAGTTGTTCTGCGTTAGCTCTGGTAGCACCCACCCACCCACCCAAACTCTTGAGTACTGTTGACATCTTATAAAAACAGTGTAATCTGGTGGCAAAGAGGGATATGACATTGCTAGGAAAAATGGGAGAAGACAAGCTGTTGGTTCAACAACCCTGTTTACAAGCAGAATGGCAGATTTTCCATGCCATTCATCCCATCACAAAATTAACTGAAAATAAGCTGCCTGGCAATAACAAAGGCAATAACTGAATTACAGACAGCTTAATTTAAGTTTTTAAAAAAAGATGTTTTGGCCCAGGAATTGATCAGTATAGGGTATGACCAGTATTACTAGAGCAAAGAACATACCACATCTGTTTCTAGACTGTGCAAAAATATTAAAGTAACAAAGGCATTCCTTCTGGCTGAGACAAGGAGCACTAAAAAGTCACACTTTCATGTACAACAAGTACATGTATGCACACTTATGCACAGTAAATGTACATATATGTACACCTTTACATAGATATTTCTTTTTAAAAACCTGATTAATCTCTGTTGATGGTTATTTTTTAATTAGGGGGTATTATTTTTGTTTGTTACTTATAATTTACTTAGTTTGAGTCCCTGAGAGCTGTATGATAGGAGACATGAAAGGAGCTACATTCGGGCGTCCCCTGCAAAAATCATTTCAACTTAGAGTAATCTCTGACACGAAAACACACTTAGTTTGTTTATTCCTTTTTTTTAATATTTGTATTGTATAGTTGTGGTTTTTTTTATTATTTTAAATGTGTTTTTAGTCACCCAGAGAGGGAGAATATTTCATATGGGCAGGATATAAATAAATAAATAAATAAATAAATAAATAAATAAATAAATAAATAAATAAATAATGAAGTGGAAGCAGAATGGGCTATTATCTCAGCCAGAGGGAGACTGTGGAAGACACCAAAGAGAGATCTGCTTCACATCTCCTTCATCTCCTGTATCCCTCACCTGTATCTGCCTGAATCTCTTTAGCCTGACTTAGATTGTCTTTCTATCACACTCCTACATGTTGCTTGACCTGTAAGAGAATTATGGACTGGTCATCTGACCTTGCGACTCTTGAATGTTATTCTGCAACTCTCTGTTGATTATTCTGGGTTTGAGACCAGATTTGACTAATGCAACACTCCAAGTTTTACTTCTTATGCTGATGCTATGTTTGGACTACAGGCAAATTCTATAGAGGAAAGTTCTATGTGTACTGGTTTCCCAGCATGGGAAAAATCAGGTATATTCTGAAGCTGATTTAAAGCTGGCCTTTGATGCATTAATGTGAAAGTTTCTTCATTTCCAGAAAGACCACATGTTTGGGCCCTATTTCTAGCACCAGTCTGAAGCTGTCCTAGATAACTTCCACCTTGCTGAAGAAGGATTGTATGACACAATTACATGGTTATGATCAATCTCTCAAAACAACAACAACATGGGGTCATGGAATAAATGATTACATCCTGTTTACATTCAATTGTAATGTGGATGAATGGCTTGTGATTTCTTTAACTTCAGGCATCTCACACCTGAACCCATGGAAGGAAAAGGGATGCTGTAATACAGCAAGAATGACACTTGAAAATGTTCCACTGTAATTGTTTATACTATTTTATATAATGTAAAACCAAAGTATTTTAGCTTGGCAGAAATGTGAAAATGTTGGGCAATATGTTTAGAACAATGAATTCTGGGAAATGGAAAATCAATGAGGCACAACGCATAAACCAAAATACTTCCAGTGGCAAAATGGAAGGATAAAGTTGCACTAATTTCTTGATAAACTGATTATATTGTAATCTGATTATGTTGTAAGTATACTACTCTGTGTATTCAAAATTGTTACTATCTAAGGTTTTATATGAAACTCTAAAATGTGTCAAGGATATAGTACATTCCTGAAGTTGCTGCCCTTAAAAAGAATTATTTTAAATTATTTACTTTAAATTTTTAATGGATGTTAATTATTTATTTTGGGCAATAGATTCCAGACTGTTAATTGGTTTTTGGAAGAAACTTGCTTCCCATACCCTTCTCTCTCAAGGGTTGCAAAATTTGGCTAAACCCTTGCTCGTCTCATATTTTATAGATGAAAAGTTCACTTGATTTTTCAATGAAAGAAATGAAGCAGGTACTTGGTTGCTTAAGTGAAAACTTCATACAACTAGGATTTGGAATACCTGTCACCTTTGATTTCTGCTATTTTTTTAATGTTCAACCTCAAGCTCTTTCTATCCTAAATATGAAAAAACCAGCAAATGTTAGTCAATTCTTAAAAAGCAAACTGAAATGAATTTGTGGCAAGCATCCAAATTTAAAAACATACATATACACTCAACTGTAATGTATTATTAATGTGTTTGTCTATGTCTATCCATATATATGAGTGTGTGTGTGTGTGTCCATCAGGACCATAGCCAGGATTCTAGATATGGGTGAGGGAATATTTTTTCAGGATGGGCAACAATGTCATATTTATATGTCATATATATGCCAACCTAGCAGTTTGAAAGCAAGAAATTGCAAGTAGATAAATAGGGACCACTTTGGTGGGAAGGTAAACAGCATTCCGTGCACTCTGGTGTCTAGTCATGCCTGCCACATGACCATGGAAATGTCTGCAGAAGCAGACAGCACTGGCTCTTTGGCTTTGAAACAGAGGTGAGCACTGAACTCTGTGATATGACTGGATTTCGAGCAAGGGATACCTTTATCTTTACTTATATATAAGCAGCCAGGAGTTTGAGGGTGAGCAAACTGCTAACTCAGGGTGGGCAAAGCCCCACTCCCTGGCTACACCCCTGCTCTCCATACTTTTCTGTTGTCCTTTTTTGTGCACCACACTTGGTGGAAACTCTGCAAAGCTGTTATTCACTTCTTCTGATCCACCATCATTAAACTGCACACGGTTGGGGATTTCTGAACTAGAGAAGACAAGAAAAGTGAGCATTTGCAAACCCACATGACAGTGAGGAAAATGTGGAGTATCCAGTCTTCATATAAAGGTTGCCTTTGCTCAAAAACCAGTTGTATCCAACTCTAGGATTCGATGCTGATCTCTGTTTATAGCCAAAGAGCCTGTGCTGTCTGCGTCTACAAATGTTTCCACGGTCATGTGGCAGACTAGGCACTAGAGAGCATGGAACACTGTTTAGCTTCTGTTGTGGCCCTGGAGTCTGAGTTGAATGATGAAAGCTGGCAGATGGCACTTCAGCCCACTGTCAACTTGGATCTGTCTCTCCCTGATCAGCTTGATCAGGAAATGACAGAAGTTCAACCAGCAATCTCCAATGAGAGTGATGTGTTGTAGGTTACAGCTCGGAAATCAGCTCCAGCTACAGAGAAGGGAGGTGAGGGCTCGTTTGCAGAGAGCACTCCCACCTGCAGAGCCTTGATCTGGAGTGCTCTTAAGAAGACACGTGTGCTTGCTCTAGCTTTGTCAGAACAACATTTGTGCTTCCTGACTCTACGACACTTTGACTTATACCTTGCCTGCTTGATTGCCCTTGGACCTTCTGCCTGGCTATCGACTATCCTTCTGGATCTTTCTCTTAATTCTGTTTACCAATGACCAGCTACCAAACTTAGCTCCCCTTGACAAAGGCTTCTGTCTCATCCTCAGGACTATTGTAAGGCTTTGCCTCTTTCTCCCTTTCCTGTTGCAGCAGCCTGCTCTGCAGGGCAGGTACGTGCATACATTCCCATTGAAACAGCACCTATTTATCTACTTGAAATTTCTTGCTTTTGAACTGCTAGGTTGGCAGGAGCAGCCACAGAGACAGGTGCTCACTCCATCATGCAGCACTCGAGTCTTAAACTGCAGATCTGCCAACCTTCCCATGCCAAAAAAGTAATACAGACAGTTTCTGTGGTGATCTGCTCTAACTCCTGTAATTAATAATTTTTATTGGTGTGCTGCTTGAATGATCAATGTGACATTTGAAGCAGAGGCTCACCAAAGTTTGCAGTGGGTGCCTCTGTGCAAGAGTTTATCATTTAATTTTACATTTTCTTGCAAGAGCTATTTCCCACTGCTTTTGAAAATAAATGCTGCTGGAGTTTGGCATACAGGAAAACAAATGGGAAATAATTAAAAAGGCAATATCTTTACCACCTCTGATTGTAGAGAGAGGATGACATCTGGGAAAATATATTTATCTCTTAGCATGAGCCTAACCAGAAGAAATGCTCAATATTGGAGCTGAGAATGCCATTTGAGAATACAGATAGAACAAAATAAGAGAGCTATCCTCCTAAACTAGACTTATTTAAACACTGGGCCGCACAAAGCAGAAATGTAAATTCAATATTAATGAAATGGGAAAGGAATGGAACAAAAAAATCAGACTGTCCAGTGCAAGTTAATCAATGGAAATCAGTACCTTAAATCTCTCTAGAACTTAATTTACATTTGTTTCAGGAAAATTACTGTTTCTAATACACTTTGCTTAGGAAGAAATTGGGCACTTCAATTAAATGTTGGCATTGTAGTCTGAGGTACATCATCTGGGTGTGTCTGATGGTGCCCCCCTTTTGAGTTTGGATTACTGCAGCACATTAGGATTGTAAATATTTAAATACTTTAAAATTATGGCCCTGAAGATTGGAACTTAATTGGTGGGCATTGCAGTTGTATTTATTGAGCTTAATCACCACAAAAGTACTTCTATTCACAAGTGGAAAGGCAAATATATGCCAAATGCTCAATGAACACAGGGTCTGGTTGGTTGACCTAGGCATGAACGTTCATTTTGCCAATGCAAATACCAATCAAAATCTTTTTGAGACATCCTAGCTAACAATACGATCTGTAAATCTCAAGAAGTTGCACAACCTTTTATGGCTTTTGGTTAGCCTGATAAAAATGTTACACCAAAACACCCCCTTCCCAAAGCAAAGCAGGAGTCAAGACTCTGAAGATGCAGAGTGCATCTCAGAAAAACATCTGGAGTATGAAATTTGGAATACACACAGCTTCTCCCAAGAAAGCCAGCTGTGCTAATTCTCCCATTTAACAGGCCTCCTGGGTTGATCTTGGCAACAGATAACAACAGATTAACAGGTGTGCTCAGCTGGGAACATGCTCCCTGTGCAGACATGGCAGAAATTCAGCTAAGTGACAAAAGTTAGGCCTACTGACAAAAGTGAGAGTCTTCATACACCCTTTATTCCATTTTGTACCAGTTCTATGCAGATTATTTAACAGGGGGGGGGGAATCATATGTATTTGGTGCCCATTTTGCATGCTTTCTAAAAGCTATGCAGTATTTCTTTGTATGTTTCATGTACGAGTCCATTGTTGAACATCTCTACCTTCCTGCCTTCCTTCACTACCAAGACCCCTAGCAGTCCATGTGCCCTCATCCCAAACCCACTGGTGGCTTGAAGAGTGTTGAAACACCTGGGACTCAGGTGAAAGATGACAAGCCCCAGGTAGGGACGAGGCAGAGGAAAGATATAGGACCCAGTTGGGTGAGGAGGTAGGGACAGAGGCTAGCAGGCAGCTGACAGAGATGGACAGAGAGGAGATGAAAGAAGAGGGCTTTGAGACAGAGCCAATGCAGGCAACCAATGTGGAGGAAGAGACATGGAGCAAGGCAACCGAGGAGCTAGACCCCATCTTTTTCACTTTATAGAACACATGTGTTTGGGCCCTGGGGGAGGTCTCCATGGCCAAAGAAAGAGGTCATGGAGGGTGAAAGTCCTATCTTTAGACCATTTCTTCACCCCACTAAGCCATGGAGGCTTCTGTGTCCAGCAGGGTACCAGGCCCCCACCCCTACTCAAGAAGGGAACTGGAGATGCAAGAGTGGTAGAGGTATCTTCAGGAGGAGCCAGAGAAAGATACTAAGAAGGAACCAACAGTACAAGCCATATTTGAGAGGTACGTGGTGGCTCTGGACTGTAATAAAGCCCCAACACCATCAATAGACTTTGGATGCACAACCCATGTAATGGCAGGGTCAGGAGTCAGAGGTCAAACTGTCAGGGGACTAGGAAGGCAGTTCAGCACCAACTCCAAAGAACTGTTGGAACAGGGAGAAGTTTATGCCCTTTCCTTCTTTGTATCCTTCTCACTGACCCTGATAAATGCATGTCTAAGCAGCCCTGAGAGTTTGGAATTTATGGGAAAAATAGCTGAGGAGGGTCTGATTGCCATCCCTTTGTGAGGCCATGGCATTATTTATTTATTTAGCTTTTCCTCACTTTTACTTTTGAGGACATACATGTGGGTTTCTAACTACAGATTATGACTGCTTCCATGTTTGATCAGGGGAAGAGGAAGTAGACTGGGTAAATTTATTTTTAAAAAATGATTTGATGGGCCAGATTTATCAAACTTCATTAGAACAACAAAATCATGGCTGAAGAAGTGGGGGAGAATACCTAATTTAATTATATTTCATTTATAAATTTAACTGAATATTTCTGAAAACATTTTTGCCCACAGGTATTCTTGTAAATTTAATCTGACATATCGGATTTCCAATATTTAGAAACCTACTTCTTAATTAGCACAAGACTGAATATGCAATCCAGTCATCTTTCAGCTCTTGTTAAGTCCTATTGATTTCAATGCCTGAAACACTGAAGCATATGCTTAATATTCCCACTGAAATCAATGCAGTTTTAGAAGTGCTTATCTCACACATTTCAATGACGTTTAAAATTACCAAGTCATCTCCTATTTGATAGTTCTCTGTCCTTGCTTTCCCCATTTGGCTGCTAATCATTTCTTCTGGGAAGGTAGCTTAAAATATAATTACAGTTGTACCTCGCTTAAAGAGCATAATGTGTTCCACAGGATTGCTCTTTAAGCGAGTTTGCTCTTTAAGCGAAACACCATTGTAAGTGACCAATTGTGACTTCTGGTGGGGGGGATGTGAACCCCAATTTATTTGTTCAGTGAGTTTTTTGTTGGTTTAATTTGTTAAGCAAAGCGAACATTCAGAGAAAATTCTGCTCTTTAAGCGAGTTACTCTTTAAGCGAGGTACTCTTTATGTGAGGTTTGACTGTATAGACTCTATGCTGTTGTTCATGCTGATGCTGCTGATCCTGATAGTTCTATCCCTATTTTCATCCAGAAGATCAGAACAATGGGCAAAGCCTCTGTCCTTAATCATCTTCCATTTTATCTTCACAACAGCTTTGGAACATAAGTTTGGCTGAACAAGAGTATGTTGCCTATGGACCGTCTGCCCTGTAAACTTCATAACAGAGAAGCAATTTGAGAGTGTGTTTCCTAAAGTCCAAGTTAAGGTTTAGCTACATTACTACAGAATTCATTGTACCCTCTAATGGGAAGTTTTATTTAAAGGGTTTCTTCTGACTATAATGGGCAAAAGCTGTTGCTTCAATTTACTGTAGAACTGCTGATCTTTGGTTCATGCTTTAAAAATTGCAAAACCAAACTAGATTATTATGCTGATTCCAAAGCCTGGCAGCAACATGTTAAAATCATCATCATTATTCATGATATGCTTTTCATAAACCAGTGATGAGGGGCCAACAGTCTCATGTGCTGCACATTGGGTATTTTTGCCATAATGTTCACTTGTTATCCTGACTGCTATTTTGAATAATTTTTTGATTCTTTCCCCTTAATACTTGTTTTTAGTTTTAATTGGAAGTGGACATGTACAGCAATCTTTTCAAGAGATGGGGCTGGACTTGCCGCAACACAACTCTCATCCTGGCCGCTTAGCTTACTACCCTGTCACCTGTCACAACAAATAATTTTAATAACACTTGCTTAATGACAAGTAGGTGTGTGGCTGCTGCTGCTTCACTTCTGAAGATACTTTTAAAGTTTTCCAATTTGATTTTTTGCTACTACTGTAGATGATCAGGTTCAACAGTTCCCCAGTATCCTGCTTTTCATTATCAGCATCCACATCAGCAGGCAAGTGACATCAATGGGCCTCTAATAACAGTTGGCAGTATCTAGAAACTGTGCAAATGCATGAGGCCCCAACCCTTCCATGGGCCAGAGGCACTGAAAGGTTGCATGGGCATCATCATAAGTATACTTCAGTCCTCAACAGCCAGCTTAAATACCAAACTTTATTCTTTAACTGCTTATAGGAGGTGCCCTCCAGTTCTCTGTGTCACTCTCCCTTAGTCCAAAGGCCTTCTGCATTCCCTTGTGCCAAACCAGGGTGGTTCCTGATATACCTGCCCAGTTGTTTGGGAATGGTCCATGGGTTGGTGCTGACCAAACCTTAATTCTTAACTATCAACTAGTGAACCTCACTGGGCCTCCAAGTGGCTCCTCCTTAATCCAAAAGCCTACTGCAGTCTCTCACGCCAGATCAGGGTGGGGCTCTTCACTCCCTAGCCTGTAGGTTGACAACTATTGATAGGTATGGTGTCAACAGGATGGTGCTCTTCAAAGCTTCTTCTTTTGGGCCTTTTGTGCTTGCCAGCTCTTCTCTGTTTAGTGGAGCCATTGGAACTGATGCTGTCTCCTCCACCACTGCAGCTGAGTGGGTGTCAGTGTGGTCTGTTCAGGTGAATCAAAGGCAGTGTCTATACTCCACATTCTTGGGCCTTCCCATACTCTCATGGGTTGGGCTCTGAGGTAAGACAAGACAAAACAAAAACTGTGTAAGTGAAATGCTAGAAGATCCCAGAGAACCTGGGGTTAAGGGTGCATGACTCCTCTCTTCCACCTCTTTCTTGTGTTCTTCCTTCTCTTCCTGGGGTTCTCTTTCCTTCTTATATCCCTTGCTTTGGCCTATGAAGGATAAGGAACCTTCTCTCCCACTGATTCCATTTTTGTATCCAATGTGGATGGGACTCCTGCTGCCACAAGAGTAGGGACCTCCTGGAATGGGCCATATATGACTCTTGAATGGATGGCAAATAGCCATTCCTCACCTGTGATCAGCCTCCAAGGAGGATGTGAAAGACATGGAAGTCAGCTGAAGCACCAGCCCTTAGCTTTCCTGCTCATACTACTGCTTAATATTCTTTTCCCAAAGTGATATCAAATTGTATGCCTTTATGCCCCCCAGGTGTGTATTTTCATTACAAGATGTCATTCCTGCAATTGCCCTTCATTTAATGTACTGTATGTTCATTTCTATTGGGTGCCTTTTCTCAGTGATCAAAATCAGATCTGGTACCCAAATAATGATACATTTCACTCTTTTTTTTAATGCTTTAATGAGTTGTTGTCATCTTTGTTATTGTTGTTTTTCCTGTGCCACCTGTTATTCATGCATATTTTAAAATATGCAGTCTTTGTAGTTGTACAGAATTCATCTTCCATGTAGGAAAGAATGAGATTTGTTGTTTTTTGTTGTTGTTTTAAGCCAGTAGTTCCCAATGTGGGGCCCACAGGGGGACCTCAATTCCCAGAAGCTTAAGTCAGTACATTGGTTGATCAGTGCTTTGAGGAATTGTCTTAGGCACATTTGGGAATTGAAGTCCCAAAAACCAAAGGTTGGGAAACACTGTTTTAAGCAAACAAATCAGCCATGTGATCCATATAAGAAACAACTGTAATAGAATTATTATTAACTAAACAAAAATCATTGCAAACTTTTGTGATTCAAGATCATTTCTTCAGGCATGCAAATGCAGGGAAATCATCAATGAAAGTACAAATGTTCATGATTATGATGGTCTGTTTGCTAGGCTCCTTTCTTAAAAATAAATGTGAAGTAGCAGTCCATTTTTTTTTGTTTAGTGATCCAAAAAAGGTATCGCCTTCTTTTTCTACAACCATTTTAAGCATTATTGAGCTTTGTTTTTCTATTACCTTTTTTTGTTCAAATTTTATTTATTTATTACAATACAGTACTTATTATAGGGGACACCCTCATTTGAGAGGAGTAGGAAAGGCTTTCTGAATGACTGAAACATGAAACTAAATGGGGAATCATTTTTTATTCTTTTTGTATCAACCAGTAATGAGGTAGGGGGCATTCTGTTTTATACTCTGGAAGGTTTCCAGCAATTTGTTCAAACTAGCCCTGGAGAACATGTGGCAAGATAGTCTATATGTAAATTAAGTTGAAAACATGTTGGCGAGAAATGGCCTGGGAGGAGCTGTATCTTACTACACCAAGGAAATTCTATGGAAGCACTGTTATAATTTATTATACTCGCAGTGTCAAAATTATGCTAGATGCTTTATAGCCAGGTAGGAAGGCAATTGTCAGCAAATCATACTATCAAGGCAGGCAGGGAAAGTAATGTGATTTTACTGCTGCATTTGTCCATGAACTTGTGAATATTCATGAAACATCAAAGGAGTGTTTTCAAACTCTGAAGTAGCTTAAATCCAGTATAATATCAATACTTTTTTTAGTTCACTAAGGTGTCCATAAAATGTTCTTAAAGGTTTTATTTATTTTATACATTATTATTATTATTATTATTATTTAGACTTGTATGCCGCTCTACTCAGTAAAGACTGACTCAGAGCGGCTCACAGCATTCATACATACATCTTTTATCTATATACCTCCATTTTTTATCTAGAGATCAAGACACTTCTAAGCCACCTACCTCATATGGTTGAAAAATAATCCAATTGTAACCAGGATAGTTTTAAATGTAGCTATGAGAGTAAAGCTGGCATGACAATTCCAGGAGTTGTTCTTCTATAGAAACATCCCTAGAAATGAGAATATTTGTGACTGCCAAGCTAAGTCTAACAAGGGTGACAGTATCTGATAAGTTACTTTATCAGAAATGAAGATGTATTTACCCAGCCTAGTACCCTATCCTTGTTGTATATCTTTAATTCTCCTGATATTAAACCTCAGCTCCTAGAAGTACCACTTTATGAGTTGAAGTCCAAAACTTCTGGAAGGCCACTTGAGCTAAAGAGAGGTGCAAAAACTGGTTCCTCATGCCACCCATGAGTCCCACTTGCCAGGCAGAGGAGTGGAGCCCAGCTCAGCTTTGCTCCCTTAGTTTGGTTCTCCCCCCCCCCCTTCAGCCCTTTATCCCCACCATCCCTCCCTACTATAAATAACCATTTTGTGTCAGAAATTATTCTGGGTTGAAAGGATTTTTTTTTTCCGGGAGAAATTCAGCTCAGTCAGGAAACCCCCAAATGAGGCTTTTTTCTTGTCCTCAAAAGTTGGGACAGAAGGGATTGCTCATTCTGTCATGCAGCACCCCGGGTCTCGGAAGTGCCGACTTTCCCGCTGGTTGCAAGAGTTGGACCATTAAGAAAGCTGAACGCAGAAGAATAGATGCCTTTGAGATGTGGTGTTGGAGGAGAGTTTTGAGAGTCCCATGGACAGCGAGGAGAACAAACAGGTCAATCTTAGAAGAAATCATCCCTGACTGTTCCTTAGAAGGTCAAATAATAAAGATGAGGATAAAGTACTTTGGACATCAAATGAGAAGAGAGGATTCACTTGAGAAAGCTTTGATGCTTGGAAGGGTCGAGGGCAAAAGAAGAAGGGGATGGCCCAAGATGAGATGGCTAGATGGTATCGTGGAGACAATGGGCACAGAGCTGAGCGAGTTGAGGGGGATAGTGGAGGACAGGAGTGCCTGGCGGACAGTGGTCCATGGGGTCGCAGAGGGTCGGAATCGACTGTGCGACTGAACAACAACAAACAATGGTTTGCAAAACAAACAAAGCAGGGCTCTTGGTCCATTTCCACTCAGAGGTCTGGGCCGGTTTTAATCTACTTTGCACGTCAAAGAGAGGCCTCTTAAGAGTGAACAAGCAACACCTGCTGTGTCTTTTCCTGCCTTCCCCACCTCATTGTTTACGTTTCTGGGTGCACGGGATTAAAGGGAAATGCAAACTCTTAAGTGCCTGCCTAAGGTTTGCAAAAGGAGATTGAGATCCCTCCTGCTCCTCTTGGAGGGGGGCAGGGTGTCTTTGCACAGGGCTCTTTCCCCCCATTTTTAAAAAAGGCCACACCCTCCCTCCCCTTCAGTCCCCTCTCCCCAAAGGAGGGAAGCCAGCACTGTGTGCAGAGACTCCTGCACCCAGCCCAGGATTTCCAGATGATTGGCTGGCCATGGATTTCCCAGCCCTGGTGAGTGAGTGATTGACACTTGGAGGGAATGGGGAAATAGGGGCTTTGAGTTTCCCAGGAGAGGGGCTTCTCTCAGTGGCTAGCGGGAGGGGGCACCTAGGGTGGCTCTTTTGGGTGGTGGCCCTTTTGTGGGTGTCAAAATTTTACACTGCCAGCATCCTGGGCCCCACCCAGGGGGTGGCGAATTTGGGCTCTGCCCCAGGCGACTGAAACTCACGCGACGCCAGTGACAAGATATTCAAATCTTATTGACCAATTTTGTGAGTTGTTGGAGAGTTTGCTCCGTTTCTTTCCTCCCTAAAGCAGCCAATCAGCACAATTAGGGCTTGTTTTACTGGCAGATATGTGTGATGCTTAAAACTACTGGTGGATCAAGATTTGTGTTTTTAAAAAGCTAGGCGAATGGGTTAAATTTAAAGCATATATGTGAAATCCTTTTTGTTTCCTATTTTTCCACTGTTCAGAATCCTCAGCTTTCAGATTCCATATCAATTTGCATTCCTTCCATTCCTCCATGGAAATTCATGCACTTTTCCTAACACGTGTATGTTTTAAAAGCTACTCACTTTTTGGGTTTCTCCACATTTTCTGAAGGGTGCATTACTCAAAAATGCAGGCATAGAAAGAAAGAACGCCTGTGTGGCTCTACAACAAAATCCACAAATGAAGACGAGCGATGCCTTTCTTAGACTAATAAAATATCAAAAAGAGGCACAGGTTAAATGTCATGTGCAACAGATGCTGAGAGTTTGGCATACCAGTGATGACAGAACTGGAGAAAGATAATAAAATCAACATACCCTGAGCAGAACTGGAAAAGTTACATCATCCAGATTGAAATTCACTTTAACCAAACAAGCTTGGTTTAATTTTTGACCAAGACTGCATAGGGGAGGAGACTTTAGGGAATTTTATTTTATCTTCCACCTCCATTTTGCTGATCCACCAGATGAAGAACCGGTGCCCTATGCCTGCTTTTTTATTTTAGTGGTATAATGAAGGTACATATCCCTAATCTGTTTTAAGATTTTTAAATATTAGTTCCTTTTAGATCAATAGAAATATCTAACAATTATGGCTTCTTCACAATGATGGAAAAGTAGGATTTACATATGCAAAGAATCTTGCAAAACAGATAAATGCATTAAGAACTTCAGTTAATGTAACTTCCTTTTCTAGCCTTGATCATATCCCTAAGAAATCAAAATAAACATCTATGCTGATGCATGCTGAAAAATGTATATCTGCTTTCAATAATGAAAAGAACATTTTGATTTTGGCCTTCACAAGAATGTTTCGTATCCTCATCTGCCATTATTCAGAATCTAATTTAGATAGGTCAATGAAAGTCTGTCACTGACAGCTCCTTTGTTGGCTTAGTGGTTAAGATGCTGAGCTGGAGACTGGAAGGTCAGGTTTCAATACCCAAGGGATGCACTTGGGGACATGAAAGGAGCCTCATTTGGGTGTCCGCTGAGTGGAGTTTCTCCAGCAAAAATCCTTTCAACCCAGAGTAAGCTCTGACACAAAATTATTATTATTATTATTACTGAAGTCTAAAATGATAAAGTCACCATAGGATGCAATGCTTCCACATAAATTGGTCCAGAGTCTTGCACATTAAAACAAACCCTAGGTTTTACATTAAGGTCGATGTCAAGTGTCCAGTATGGTTCACTTATTAATCTGGGTGAGCTGGAATTGGCATTTTGGTCCTGATTATGGTAGCAGCAATTCATTTTAAGTTTCAGAAGCAAGGTTTAAGAAGTACCAGGGAGAGCAGGTGTTCCCTTTTTTCCCCCTTCAGAAAGTCTGTCAGTCTCTCTTTTGTCTGTCTATCTTTTTTGTTGTTCAGTTGCACAGTCGATTCCGACCCTTTATGACCCCATGGACCACTGTCCGCCAGGCACTTCTGTCCTCCACCATCCTCCTCCATTTGCTCAGTTCTGTGCCCATTGTCTCTACAACACCATCTAGCCATCTCATTTTTGACCGCCCCCTTTTTCTTTTGCCCTCCACCTTTCCCAGCATCAAGGCTTTCTCAAGTGAATCCTCTCTTCTTATTTGATGTCCAAAGTACTTTAGCTTCATCTTTACTATTTGCCCTTCTAAGGAGCAGTCAGGGTTGATTTCTTCTAAGATTGACCTATTTCTTCTCTTCACTGTCCAGGGGACTCTCAAAACTCTCCTCCAACACCACATCTCAAAGGCATCTATTCTTCTGCGCTCAGCTTTCCTAATGGTCCAGCTCTCACAACCATACATTGCCACCGGGAATACTATTGCTTTCACTATACGAATTTTTGTTTGCAATGTGATGTCTCTACTTTTCACTATGTTCCCCAGGTTTCTCATCACTTGCCTCCCAAGAATCAGTCACCTGCACTCTAGGAATAACAGTATGGTGTGATTAGGAACCAGTCCTAATGGTGTAGGAAAACTCAGTAGCTACTGAGAAGTGGTGACCAACAGAAGGTGACCTCATTGCTATTCAGTATAGTGCCCTTCTTCTCCAGTCATGAACCTATCGTGATAGGAGCTCTACCACCAATTTCTATGGTAAAAAAGGGGAATGTTCCTTCAACTTTGCTGTTAGATTCCACTCTCAGAACTACTAGCACTCTTCCCAATATTTGGAAAGATGATTTGCTTGTCCTTTTAGCCTATCCTCCTCATAACATTCTCTTTTTTTTATAACAACAGAACACCTTCTTTCTCTGTGCTCTTTTCCTCCTTTTAAAAGCAATTTGACCAAATAGTTTGAAACCAGTGGGAAAACCTGGCTCTGTCATCTAATAAATTATACATCTCATATTAATACTAATCTATATTTGCCTGTATAATTAATTAGGCACCTTATTTGTAATACAAGAATACTAAGATGATTCATTTTTAATGGATGAAAGAGCAATTTTTATAACTATTAAGCAGAGACTTAGATCTGGACTACCAAAAATGTAGGCCTGCTCAACTTTTTTGTGTTCTCCCGCTATGCTAGGCTTTGAATCCTGTTTGGGTAAAATGACACATTATTTTTATGACCTAACAATTCGTACTCATATAAGCTTTTTACCCAGTAAGAATAAATTCCTTTCCCTCATAATTTTTTTTTAATAGAAGGTACAAAAGTGCTCCTAAACATGAAAGGTTTTGCTCTTGTGAATCTCTTGATTCAATCCAATATATTAGGTCTAATTTTCTAAGTGTCTTCACTAAGAATTTCTTTAAAATCCTTTAAGGGATAAATTCCCAACAAAGATTGTGCCCTCTTACCAATACTTAAGTGACTTTTTTGCCTGAAATTTCACAAATAGTTGCCCAAATCCTAGATGAAGTACTTAACAGCTATGGCAACTGTATTTCCTAACACTCTGTTGTATAATTTATAGTCAGCTTTGGTTGGAATGGTTGGAAAGACTGTGCTCATTTTGTTAATTATTTTCTTTGTCGTCTCTTATGCCAATAAAGGTTTAATATGGAAATTAGTCACCTTATGAATTCTGATATATCCATGCTGCAAACACCAGAAGCTACACCTTTGGGAAAGAGAAGGGAGACCCATCAACTAGAGCAGGGGTGCCCAAACTTTTTGGGCCGTGGGCCGATCATGTGGTTCAGGGAGCTGTTCACTAAAGCCCGGGGGCCGGGTGTGGCCCCTGGCACCAATTTGTCTAGCCCGCGAAGCCCTCCTCATTCCTGGAAGGGAAGTAAAACGTGCCCATACGGGCACGTTTTACTTCCACTTCCAGGAGAGACGAGGGCTTCGTGGGCAGGATGAATTGGCGTCGGGGGCTGCACCTGGCCCCCAGGCCTTAGTTTGGCCACCACTGCACTAGAGAGTAGAAATCTCAACAGAGACTATTCTGTTAAGGAACAAACCTCTGCACTCACAGGATTTGATATATTTAAGAAGAAAAGACATATAACTGTCTAGCCTAAGGAATTCTTGAAAGACCTACTTATTCAATGTAATTCAAATCTAATTAGAACAATCAGTCAAAGAGACATTGAAAGAGCTACTGTTGTGTAGGATGAGTTTCCTTTAGAATCTAGAAAGTATTTACAAGAAGAAAAGACTGAACGGAGACTAACTCAATGTTGCGTCCACATGTGCTTGTATACCCTAACTGAAATGAATTTGTTCAAACTACTTTTGTTTTTGGTCTTTTTCCCCACACTTGACTGTAAAGGTAAAGGTTAACCTTGCTCGAAGGCCAGTTGTATCCAACTATAGGGTTCAATGCTCGTCTCAGTTTACACACAAGGAGCCAGTGCTATCTGCGCCTGTAGACATTTCCATGGACATGTGGCAGGCACGAGTAGACATGGAATGCTGTGTATTTTCCCACTGAATTGGGACCTATTTATCTACTTGCAATTTCTTGCTTTCAGACTGCTAAATTGGCAGGAGCTGGGACAGAGATGGGAGCTCACTCCATTGTGCAGCACTCAGGGCTCGAATTGCTCACCTGCCGAGCTTCCAGTCATCAAGTTCAGCATCTTAACCACTGAGCCACCACAGTCTATTGACTATATGTAGCAAATATGATCTAACCAGCCAAACACTGCCTTCTGCTAAACAGATAACGTAGCCTAGCAGTCACCATCAAAAATAAGAAAATATACTTTGATTTGGATTTCTGTATTGAGTAGGGGACATTCAATGGCTTTATATTTTATGATTCTATGAGACATGATTTTATTTATTTATTTATGTATTTATTGATTTATTGTTTGATTGACTGTTTGTTTGTTTGTTTGTTTGTTTGTTTGCTAGCATTTCTACCACTGCCCTCTTGCCAAAGCAACTCCAGGTGGCTTACAACAAATAAAAACTTACCAAAAAATAGCATTAATTGGATTGTTTACATTAAAAATTGTATTTCTTTTTAAATATCCTCCCAGTGCCACATACTAAAACTGACACCCCAGGCAATAGTTAAACAAGCCAGCCCAGGGTGGCTGTCCCCCCAGCCACCGCCCCGCCCCTCTAGCCGCTGCACCAGCCAAGTCTTAAGACTCCTGCGAAAGGATAAAAGCTCTGCCTATACATTTAAACAACACTTAATAGTGTTGCTTTTTAACCCATAGTGTATGTTTATCTGTTTCAGAAATTACCAGTCACAGTAAACACTTGTTTGGAAAGAGCAGAAGGTTCAAACTTAATTCCATAGTTTCTCATGAAACCAGTAAGTCAGAACAGTTGCTGTGATCCTGACATACACACTTGTTGGCTAAGGAAGGGACACGATAAAACAGTAGGTTTCCAATGATAAAACCGTGTCCATCAGAGGAAACAAGAATGTCTAATCTTTCCATCACACTGCAACTTTCATGCACCCTAAAAATGTTCTCCAGGGGATGAGGAAATATTCCAGGGACAGGTTTTGGGGAGCTTTAATGGCTGAAGGTGAGGAGGAAATCGCATTGCATGGGTACTGTTGGTAACAATGCCATGCTGAATTTAGATCATGGGAAGATACCACAAGTAAACTGATACAAACTGTGCTTTAAATAGGCCTTGCGTTCTTCAGGTTATAGGATACACCCAGTGGTGGGCAGCCAAAAATTTTACTACCACACTGTGGGCAGAGCCAACATCATAGGTGGAGCCAACATAGTGGGTGTAGCCAACATCATGACATCATGGGCAGAGCCAATTATGTGGGCGGAGCCAACGTAAAAAACCATAAAAATAAGTACACATAAAAATAAAAATTAAATAGATATAAAAATAAATAAAAATACACATAAATACACATTAAATACACATTAAAATAAATACACATTAAATAGACATAAAAACACATAAAAATACAAATTAAATGCACATAAAATACATAAAAATACACATTAAAAATAAATACACATTAAATACACATTAAAATACACCCACCCACCCTACACCCAAGGGTGAGTCACTTACCCTGGGGAGCAGGCTATAAGGAGCTTCAGGCTAGCAGCTTCTCTTCCTCCTCCCCACTTGGGAGGACAGCAAGGAGGCCACGCATGCATACCAAGTGCTGTAGGCATGCACACACACCAAGCGCAGTGGGGGAACCAGAGAAAAGATAAGCCCCTGAGGTGGTTCCCCCCAAAAGCCGATACCAGTTTTCCGGGACACTGGGGAAAGTTACTACCGGTTCTGGTGAACTGGTGTGGACCTGTTGCTGCCCATCACTGGATATACCCCATTTATTTCATACATTTTATGAGAGAAGCAGGAATTTCCAATAAAGCATATTCTTATAATTGAACATTACAAAGATGAATCTTCTGACCTTGTACATGCAGGTAATATTTATGAGATTATCTGAATTGTAAGCATGTGCCTCGAATGTATTCCTGCCAGTATTTGAAAACAGCCTTTCCCCCCATCAGAAATTCCAGAAAGACTGTTAAATCCTGAAAGCAGCCATTCTTTGCATTGTCTAGTGCAGTGTTTGCTACAAATCATTTTCATTTTAAAGATGTATTCCTCCATATCAACATAGGAATTCATTTATAAGAAGAAGGTATATAAAAAATAATCAGTCTCCCAGCACAGTACTCTAATGTGTTCAATAAGTCAAAAGTCCATGTATTAATTCAGGAAAGCAGCAAAAGATAGATTTCAGTTAAGTTTTACAGTGGAGTATTTTTTTTTTCTTCAAAGTGACTTTGCTATATATTCTCATGCATGTCACATTTATGAAGGCAACTGGGAACAATATTGGGGAAAGAATGCTCTGCTGAGGAACTATCTGAGATTTTCTCACCCAGATCACTCAATTCATTTCATGCCCAAGTTCCTGAACAGGTTGATCATTGATTGTTGCTAGTGTGAAAGGGCTCTTGTATACAGCAGAAGTGGGCAGACTTCATGCTTGTGGGAGCTTCTTTAGGAGGATACTAAGGTTCAAACCATGTGCTTAATTTTTTTGTTTTGTTTTGTAGAACCCATTTCTTGCTGCACCTGTTGACAACTGTCTCTTTCCCAGCCAATGCTGCTAATAATGAGTTATACTGAAAGCTGCACTCCACAAATATCTGAAGACCATATCTGCTGTTGGCCATGGATCAGCATGCAAGTTCTTTCCATATATATCTCAGGGTATCCATGTGCCTGCACATGACTCCTTCATTGGATCTCAGTCCATCAACAATATCTAATCAGAGCACCACTGTTACTAGCATTAGATAATTCTAATGCTTTAAAAGCATTCCCCACCGCCACCTCTTGAGCTCATTTCATTAGCTGGGCTACATGGAGATGTATGTGGGTTCCCATCACTAAAGTACTTCTAACTTAAGCAGAAATCAGTTCTCAAGATCAGTTTTCTCCCCCAGCTAGTACAGTGTTTCTGCTGTGAAACTGTGGCTGCTGCTAAAGTACAAAATCCAAGACCACTCGGAGGGGGGGAAAGGGGTCAGAGAAGAGGCAGGGGAACTGGCACTTCTCCTTCACCACTGCCATTGAGAGGGAGATCGCCGGACACCATTCGGCCTCCCACCTCCAGGACCACTCAGACGGTGGGAGAGGGGTCAGAGAAGAAGCAGGGGAACTGGCACTGCCCTGCTGCTGGCACCATTAAGAGGGAGGTCCCCAGGCACTGTGGGCCTCCTGCCTCTAGGACCACTTGGATGGTGGGAGAGGGGTTGGAGAAGAGACAGGGGAACCAATGTTGCCCCACTGCTGTACCATTGAGAGGGAGGTCATCAGACACTGCACTGGGCCCCTCCTCCAACACGACTCAGACAGCGGGAGAGGAGTCAGAGAAGAGGCAGGGAAACTGGCACTTCCCCTCCACCGCTGCAATTGAGAGGGAAATCGCCGGACACCATGTGGCCTCCCACCTCCACGACCACTCTGACGGTGGGAGAGGGGTCAGAGAAGAAGCAGGGGAACTGGCACTCCCCCACTGCTGGCGCCATTGAGAGGTAGGTCCCCAGGCACTGTGGGCCTCCTGCCTCCAGGACCACTTGGACGGTGGGTGAGGGATTGGAGAAGAGACAGGGGAACCAATGCTGATCCCACTGCTGTACCATTGAGAGGGAGGTCATCAGACACTGCACTGGCCCCCGCCTCCAACACAGACAGCAGGAGAGGGGTCAGAGAAGAGGCAGGGGGACTGGCAGGGAAAAAGCTCCATACAGTCAGCAAAGATGAGACCTGGAGCAGACTATGGCTCAAATCATAATCTTCTGATTGCCAGATTCAGGCTTAGATTAATGAAAATAGAGGAAAAGCTTAGGCCACACAGGTGTGACTTAGACAGCATCCCTAAGGAAAACACAGTGGAGGGTTGGAACAGATTTAATGGTTTAGAATTGATAGAGTACCAGAATAATTATGGATGGAGGTTCGGGACATCATACAGGAGGCAGCAAGTAAAGCAATACCAAAAGAAAAGAAGCACAAGAAAGCAAAGTGGCTATCTGATGAGGCTCTTAAAATAGCAGAGAAAAGAAGGAACACAAAAGGAAAAGGCGAGAGAAAAAGTCAATTAATTAAACACAGATTTTCAAGAAAAGCAAGGAGAGATAAGGAAACATTAAATGAACAGTGCAAAGAAATAGAGGAAAACAACAGAAGAGGAAGAACTAGAGATCTTTTTTAAAAAATGGAAATCAAGGGAACATTTAAAGCAAAAATTACCACAAAAAGGGACAAAAAGGGCAGGGATTTAGCGGATGCAGACAACATTAAGAAAGGATGGCAAGAATACACACAAGAATTCTACAAAAAGGACCTCAACACCCCTGACAATCATAGTGATGAGAGCTTTGAACTGGAGCTGGACATCCTGGAGAGTAAAGTCAGGAGGACCCTAAAAGCACTGCCAACAACAAAGGTAGTGTAGATGATGGTATCCCAGTTGAATTATTCAAAGTCCTAAAAGATGATGGAATCAAATTATTGCATTCTATATGCCAGCAGATTTGGAAAACACAACAATGGCCACAGGATTGGAAAAGATCAGTATAAATTCCAATCCCCAAAAATAGCAATGCCAAAGAATGCTCAAATTATCGAACCATTGCGCTCAACCCACATGCTAGCAAGGTTATGCTCAAGATAATACAAGATAGACTGCAGCAGCAAGTGGAGAGAGAACTACCCAAAGTGCAGGTGGGGTTGAGAAGGGGCAGGGGAACTAGAGACTAACTGCCAACATAAGTTGAATCATGAAGAGAACAAAGAAATACCAGAAACAAGTCTACTTCTGTTTCATTGACTACACCAAGGTCTCTGACTCTGTGGACCACAATAAAATGTGCCAAGTAATTAAAGAGATGGGAATACCAGAACACCTTATATGTCTCATGAGAAATCTGTAAATGAGTCAAGAAGCAATAGTTAGGACGGAATACAGAATGACAGAGTGGTTTGGAATAGGAAAAGGAGTAAGACATGGCTGCATTTAGTCACCATGCTTATTTAATTTATACACAGAGCACATAATGTGCAATGCAGGGGTGGATGAATCAAAAGTTGGAATTAAAATTGCTCGGAGAATCATCAACAATTTGAGATATGCAGATGATACTACCCTAAATGGCAGAAAGTGAAGAAGACCTAAAGAAGCTCTTGCTTAGGTTGAAGAAGGACAGTGCAAAAGATGGCTTGAGACTCAACATCAAGAAACCCAAGATAATGGCAACAGGACCTATCAGTCTCCGGAAAATAGATGGGGAAGAAGCAGGAGCAGTGACAGACTTTACATTCTTAGGATCCAAGATTACTGCAGATGGTGATGGTAGCCATGAACTAAAAAGGTGACTAATTCTTGGGAGACAAGCTATGAGAAACCTGGGGAACAACCTATAGGTATGGCCATTTCTATCATTTATCTATGGTAGTCTCCTGTTTGCCTGGGAGATGAAACATATCCATATTTGGCCTCCAAACAGAACAGGCTTCTCTGGCAGTGTGTTGAATGATTGAAGGACAGCTTACATGGAAGAAGCAAGAATGGTACAAGCACTTTAGAACCACTTCTTCGTGCAGATGCTGTGTCCTCACTAAACACGTACATGTCTGAATCAACAGTAAATTAGACCATATGGATGATGTGGTTTATGCCGTATTGTGTGAGCTACTGATACCAGGAGCATTCCATCCTCTGAGGTTGGCAAAATGAGTACCCAGCATGTTGGGGCCAAAATGCTAATTACTCTGTGAACTGCCCAGAGAGTGCACTAAGGGCTATGGCGGGGGGTGGGATGTATAAGTGTAATTGCTTTGCTTACTGATGACAATAATAACTTTATTTTTAAAAAGAAAATTGGTGGTATTGGAGCTTGGGCACTTGGGATGTTGTCAGAGGGGTCACACTACCAATCTTAATAATGCAAACAGGAATGGCAAGTATTGTCTGGTTTGGTAATGGCATTGTCTATTCAAGGGCTATAGTTTTATCCATGCACATGCTTTGCAAACGAAAGATACCAGGTTAAGTCAGAGAGAATCTTGTGCCTGAAACCCTCAAGATATCCCATTCTGGATGTCTATAACTCCATTGACTATTACTTGGTTATCAGCAAACTTCAATGAACAGATAAAAGTTGTGCAGAATGACAGAAGCTGCACTTTCTGTAGTTTGGTTTAGCTGAAAGTTCAAGTGAAATTCCAGATTCACCTTTGAGATATTAAACAGATGATGAATCATCTGTTCTGAACTTTTAATGTTTAAATTTTCACTAAGTGATGTTTTCATGTAAAAATTATGATAATGGCAGCCTTAGCCTTAAAATATATTTTCTGTATGAGGAAAATTATATTACATATTGCTGGGTTCAATCTCATTTGTAGTCAGAACCTGAATGTTCTTGCTTTGTGTGTAGTATATAGACAGAGATAGCTGTGAAGCTTGACTACCTTTGTAATACCTCAATACTTTTCTATTTGCTTCATTGTAGGAGAAGTATTTACTTAGAAAAGTGTCACTGCCAGTTAATGTCAACATCTATTGGCAAGCAGTCAGATGCAAGAGGGGAAAAATGCAGGGTAATTTAAATGTAAGACAAACACCAATGGTTTCAGTTTTTCTCCCCAGGATTTCTGTATGTGGGAGAAGACTGTCAATTAGCATACTCGTATCAATAGAGTTTCTTGAATAGCCTTTTGCAACCCCAGCTAAGTGGGACTACAACAAGGAAATGTTGTCTGTGGGTGTCAAGAATTGTAATTCATCACATTTTGATGGTAGTAAGCCAAACAACACTCCTTTTAAAGTGTAAGTGAACCATTTGTACAAGACACTAATTAGAATTTCTTATCCCAAATTATTAATTTCAAATCTGTGTATCCTCTGAAATTTGTCATATTTTTAAAATATGTAAAATGCCCTTCCTTCAATACATGTGTTATAGCTTATTGGAGGAACAGACAATATGTATTCAGAACTTTCCAGAGATATTTCCTGACATCTCCAGATAGATCTGGGAAACGATGCTATCTAATAGACAATACAATAACACTAGCAATTACATTTATGTACTGCCCAATAGTACTTAGTGAATTCTCTGAGCAGTTCACAAGGTAATTAGCATTTTCCCCTCAACATGCTGTGTGCAACCTTGTGTCCCATCAGGATCAAACTCACAACATTAGCAGTTTCGGTTGCATTACTGCAGTTTAACCACTTCACCACCAGGGCTATATTTGCTCCATGATGAATAATCTAATCTGAATTTTTAGTACAGTATTAAAATTTTCTGTTCATTTGCAATGTTCAAGGCATAAAATAACGTTCTGGCTTTCACAGTGATGAAACAAACATCTTTCTATAAAGATCTGCTACCATCCTTCAATCAGTTAACATGCAGCCTGATTTGTGTTTTTTTTTTTAAATGTACGTTGCATGTTTAGTGCATCTGACTGCATTTATTTCTATTTGACTTCAATACATGAATCTAGCCTTTCTAAGAAAGAACACAAATTGGAAGGAGAGATGAATTCTAATTGCTTTCTCTTTGCTCATTAGCTCAGAAGTCACAAATGGTTGACGTTATATTGCAAAACTGGAGCTTCAGGGAATGGTATCTGAAAAACAGATTATCAGGTTTTGCATTTCCTTTGTGATCTGTCCCACTTTTACAAACAGCAGGACATTCTCTGCTTTCAGTGGCCTTTGCACAGTGCTGGCAAATGAGCAGTACAATGCATAAAAAGACATGCGATGACATGGTTTTGGATCTGGATACAGTGAAATGCTGCATCGGATTCAGGAAAGGAGGGTTGTGAAAATACACTTTTTATTATGCTTCCTGATTTGCTTTCCTCCCTGCTACCCTCCATAAGCTTGATTCAAGGAACAACCTAGGAAACACAGACCTATGCAGATGTAGAAATGTGCAAGGCTAACATACTACAGTAGTGGAACAAATTACAAACAGCCATCTGTCATAAACATTGACTGTGTTCACAGTGGGGGGAAACTGGAACTGTTTACAGCACGTACTACCCAAATATGTGTTTGCTGTTTTAGTTGCAGAAGGCAAAAATATATCATTTTCAGACAACATAACCTTATGAAGCTTCAGCTTCATTTTAGTCCAAGACTGCAGTCTAGAAAAGTGTTTGTTAGTAGCTTTAAAAAGCAGGTATTTAAGCAAAACAACTTTTTAAAGACAGAAACAGGATTTGGATTTGGGGGAGGGGGAACATTCTGTTCAGTAACATGCTAAAAAGAAGCACATGGTCATAATCCCTCAATTTCAGGCAAATCAATAGAGATAAACCAAATGCATGCTTCAGTGCTTTGAGGAATAAAAATTGTGATGCTTATACTGGGGAGACTCACACTCTTTGACAACATGATATCTGTCATTCTTTCGGTAAGCCGGCAGGAATGGGTTGTATATTTATGAGGATATGTATGTTTCAAAAGGGATAGCAAGGATCTAGAAATAAATTTATGGAGTGTACCAGTGCTGGCTCTTTGGCTAGAAAGAGAGATGACCACTGAATCCTAGAGTTGGATACAACTGGTTTTGGAGCAAGGGCAATCTTTCCCTTTCCTTTGCCACCTTCAACTATTGCAGGCAGTGAGGGAGAAAGGAGAAAACAATGAGGAAATCTCTCAGCTGAGCTGTAAAATGACCATATTGAGCATATTTCCCTCCAACATATACCATAAAGGATACTCCTTTTTGTTTCTCTGAAAAAGAGCCAGTACTGTATAGGATATTGTTAGTGTTGGCTTAAGATCTACTTCCATGAAGTTCCTAGAAGACTTGTTGGTCACATAAACTCTCCTACACATAAAACACAAATCTAGACACACTGTCTCTATTTTTATTCTTCCCTATTTTGTCAGGTACTAACATAGCATAAAAAAAGAATGTGTTTTGACTCTATAGGTAAAGGTAAAGCTCTCCCTTGCTCAAAAGGTAGCCATGTCCAACTCTAGAGGGTGGTGCCCATCTCCATTTACAGTCAGAGTCAGTGTTGTCCGTGTCTGCAGGCATTTCCTTGGTCATGTGGCATGTATGACTAGATGCTGAAGTGCACAGAATGCTGTCACCTTTCCAGCCAAAGCAATACCTATTTATCTACTTGCAGTTTCTTGCTTTCGAACTGCTAGGTTGGCAGGAGCTGGGTCAGATGACGGGAGCTCATTCCGTCATACCATACTTGAGTCTCGAACTGTTAACTTGGTTGTCAAGCTCAGTGTCTTAACCACTAAATATCTGTCTATTTCAATACTGTATTTCTACTTTTTTCCTTACCCACCTTTTAACTTTTGACCCCACTATCATATTTTTAGTTTGTTCTTTTCTTTGGATACTGATATTCAGTTTTCACTGAACAGCTGTGATTAACAGCTTTGTTTGGTACTTGGAGAATGGTTTATTTTATGTGTACCTACAGTAAAGCTATTTACTTTCTAAAATCTTATATAAACATGTGCACACTTAGTCTAAATATGTTGAAACACTGTATGATATTTTGTCATGAAACATCAAGATTGCTCGCATAAAGAGCGTTTTGCTTAAAGAGCAACTCGCTTAAAGAGCAGAATTTTCTCTTAATGTTCGCTTTGCTTAACAAATAAAACCAACCAAAAACTCGCTTAACAAATAAATTGGGGTTTGCAGTACCCTCCACAATTGGTCATTTACAGTGGTGTTTTGCTTAAAGAGCAACCTCGCTTAAAGAGCAATCCTGTGGAACACATTATGCTCTTTAAGCGAGGTACCACTGTATTCATATAATCCACATGTATTATACAAGAGATTATGTAATCAGAATACATATTATACCTTCTACTACATAATATGTGGAATGAGTCATCTGAAGACTTTAGCCTTTCAAAGACATAACCACGATCCACAGTTGCTTCACAGGAGACACTATTAAGAATAGAATCATAGACTAATGGAGTTGGAAGGTGTGCATAAGGTCATTAAGTCCAACTCCAAGCTCAGTGTAAGAATTCAATTTAACATTCATCTTAAACCTGGCTGGCAAAGCAGATGTGGGGCACCAGCGATGTGGTGCCCTCTGCCTGCTGGCTGATTTAGTAAGAACACTCTCTCACTCTTTTAATCTCTTTTAATATGTAGGGGTCGGAGTAATTTTTGGTGGCAGTTTTAATAGGATTTTTATTGGTTTTTAAAATGTTATTGGTTTTATTTTCTGTGAGCTGCCCAGAGTCTTTGGCGTTAGGCGGCAATATAAATCAGAAAAATAAAATAAATAAATAACATCTGACAGCTGGTTGTCTAACTTTCTCTTAAATGACTCACTTCTTGAGGCAATTGTTCCATTGCTGTACTGCTCTAACAGTTAGGAGGTCCTGAAATTCAACCAAAATCTGGTTTCCTACATCTTGAGCCATTATTATGTGCCCTCCTATCATATCTCCCCTCAATCTTCTTTTCTCAAGGCTGAACATGCTCAGTTCTTTCAATCTTTCCTCAAAGGGCTATGTTTCCAGTCCCCTGATTATCATCGTTGTCCTCTTCTCAACCTGTTTCAGTTTATCTGCATCCTCCTTAAAGTGTGGTGTATTTTTTGCTCTGTTGACTGATATTCAAGAGCCCTGGTGGCACAGTGGTTAAACTGCTGTACTGCAGCCAGAATGTTGTGAGCTCAATCCTGACTTGACTCAGTATTCCAGCCTTCTGAGGCTGATAAAATGAGTACCCAGCATGTTGGGAGCAAAATGCTAGTTAACTTGTGAACCACCCAGAGATTGCACTATGCACTATGGGGTGGTATATAAATGTAATTGCTATTGCTATAGTCCAGGAGTTCTCAACCTTTTTAAGCCAGGGGCCGGGTCATGCTTCCTCAGACAGCTTCAGGGGCAGACAGCTATTTTGGCCTTCCTCCACCACATGGCACTTCCTGGTGTGGTGGAGGTGGTGGTGGGGCCATATGAAATAGTGTTGCAGGCCACATCTGGCCAATGGGCCGCAGGTTGAGATTCCCTACTATAGTCGGTGTCTGCTCAGAAAATCACACAATAAAGTCTTGTTTCTTGGAAGCAGTAAGTCAAAGCACTGACTCCATGTTTTGTCTAGGATGTCTGGTTCTGTAAGGGCTAGATTTTTTTTCTTTAAAAAATGAAAGGCTAGAATAGATGATGGTCTAAATTAGTATGGGGTGCCACCTTCAAAGGAGAGAGAAGTAAATATGAGCTACAGCAACCATATAGAACAGCCCCATTCAAACGTTAAAAGAAGTGTGTAAATATGCAAGGTTCAATTGGTGGTGAAGACATGGGAGCTCTGCAGAGAAGCATCTTGATCCCTTGTGACCCAATGGTCTCTTGGACATTAGCTAACATTAATAGCATTATGGAGGACACTGAGAGATTTGTAGCTATTCTCTTATGTGTGTCTCTGTACTTCTACTGCACAGCTAAAAGGGATTTTGCCAGGAATTCAAAACTACAATGGTAAGTGATAAAAATTAATAAGAAAACATGTATCCAAGCCTTTTATAGCTTCCTAGGTTTCTAAATCATTTTCCCTTTCCCTTTGCCAGTGTTATCTGTATTTGTGTTCATACACGAGAAGCAGTGATGGGATGTCCCCGGTTCTATACGGTTCCCTGGAACCGGTAAGAACAATCCCGGAGGGTTCTCCGTGAGGGGAGTCCACTTTTGAGGCGTCCGGTTCCGGACGCCTCACCGAAAGAATTTTTTTTTTAAATTGGAGCTAAAATGGCTCCGATTTACTGCGCATGTGCAGAAACTCAATCTGCCACATTGCGTATGCGTCAGATTGAGTTTCTGCACATGCGCAATAAAATTGGAGCAATATTTACTCCAATTTTACTGCGCATGCTTAGAAACTCAATCTGACACATGCGCAATGCGGCAGATTGAGTTTCTGCGCATGCGCAGTAAATCGGAGCCATTTTAGCTCCAATTTTTTAAAAAAATCGGCAACACCGGCAGTCCTCAAGAACGAGATAGTGGCGGTGGCGGCGCTGACGGCGGCGGCAACACAGGCAGTGGTGGCGATGACGTGAGCGGCGATGACGGCACCAGCAGCGGCAGCAACGATAATGGTGGCGGCGGAGATTGCAGCGGGGATGACTTTGGCGGCCGCAACTCTCCACGGGCGCCCCAAGCCTTGCTGCCCGGCGGCGCGCCTAGCCCGGTGGCCCAGGGCTCCCAGCCGCAACTCTCCACGGGCAGCCCTGAGCCACAGCGCCTGGTGGCGCGCCTAGCCGGGCAGCCCAGGGCTCCTGGCCACAACTCTCCACGGGCAGCCCTGAGCCACAGCACCCGGTGGCGCACCTAGCCGAGCGGCCCAAGGATCCTGGCCGCAACTCTCCACAGGCAGCCCTGAGCCACAGCGCCCGGTGGCGCGCCTAGCCGGGCGGCCCAGGGCTCCTGGCCGCAACTCTCCACGGGCAGCCCATGGAGAGTTGTGGCCGGGAGCCCTGGGCCACCGGGCTAGGCGCGCCGCCGGGCAGCAAGGCTTGGGGCGCCCGTGGAGAGTTGCGGCCGGGAGCCCTGGGCCGCCCGGCTAGGCGTGCCGCCGATGGGTGCCGAGGCTCAGGGCTGCCCATGGAGGGTTGCGGCCGGGAGGCCCTCGGCCACCCGGCTAGGCGCCGAGGCTCAGGGCCAGCCCCAACGGTCCCCATTGTAAGTGGGGTTTGTGTTTGGGGTGGGTGGGTGTTTGGGTGTATTTTTATTTAATTATTATTTTATTTATTTATTTTATTAACGGTTTTGTGTGTGTGGGTTGAGGGGTGTGTGTGTTTTATTTTTATTTTATTTATTTTATTTTTGGCCCCGCCTACAACGTCATGACGTTGGCTCCACCCATGACGTCATGACGTTAGCTCCGCCCCCACTGTGATGACGTCAGGGTGGGGTACTAAATTTTTTATCATCCCATCACTGACGAGAAGGCTTCAGCCAGGAGTAGGGCAGCTGATAGACTTTACTACTGTGACAGAAAAATGAACACAGGAAGAAATAAAAAAAGAAGATTTCCATTAAAGAGGCAAGTTGGTCACCCCTGTCTGATAAAACTATTGGGATTATTATTATTTTCAGCAGCAAACTATTGCACATCAGATTCAGAACTAAATATCAGCATAACAGAAATAGAAAAACAATTGATCATACCCATTTCATAATATGAATCAGTGGGAACGGATTTAGTGTAATTCCTTATGAAATAAATGTATTGGATCTAAAACACAAACAAATGAGCAGATGCTACATTGCTTGAAAGCATTGCATCAGTGGATATGCATGTTCCTATAATCCATGATGCTACTGAGTTTTTCATTCATTTTACAGTGACTCTTGTTGATTTTTATGGTAATGTATGTTAATTACCATCTATATGGGGTTTTCTATCTGCAGTGAACATACCATGAATAAATAGCAATACAGTAAAGTTATTAATGGAATAATTTCCAAATAATGAAAATGTCAATAATTATAGATTGGGAAACTGGGGTTGCAAAAAAAAGAGCGGGGGGAGTGCAGCCTTTTATAAACATCTCAAATATAGCTCAACTGCATCGTGGAATTAACAATTCTTAACCCTGTAAATATAGACATGTTTACATAGCAGTAAATTGCACTGTTGGGGTATTTCCCTGTTCAATGTCTGTTTATACATGCAACCAGATATTGCCAAATCCAAGGATTCTAAAAAAAAATTGGGCTATGAAACCCACTGATATATCTGTATTTCTGCTGAACAAATATGAGCTAGACCTGATCCAACACACAGTCTAAGTAACAACTTTTTTTTATCAATGGGGATCCTTCTACATAACCATGCTATTACTTGCACTCAAAAATAGTCTTTATGCACACTCCCACCCACCCACGCAATAATAATTGAGCAATTTAGGGTTATTAGGTCCCAGATTTTCAGCTGGGAGTTCAAGGTTCCTTATCCATACCTTAAATTTCGGACCTGAAGGCTTGAGGAATAAGATGCTGCCAACTGTACATTTGGGTGTTAGAATCATAGAGCGATGGAAGGGGCTTGTGAGGCCATCGAAGCCGCTGCTCAATGCAGGAATACAAAGCAGGTCTGACAGATGGTTGTCCAATTTTGTCTTGAATACCTCCAGTGTTGGAGCACTTACCAACTCCTGAGATAATTGGTTCCATTGTCATACTTCTCTAACAGATAGTATGTTTTTCCTGATAGTTAGCCTATATTTGACCCTCTGTAGTTTGAGGCTGTTATTACATGATCCTGCCCCTCTTCTTTATGACTATTTTTCATGTATTTGAAAAGTGCTATCATATCCCCACTCAATCTTTTTTCTCAAAACTAAACATGTCCAGTCCCTTCAGCCTTTCTACATAGAATTTGGTTTCCAGTCCTCTGATTATCCTTGTTGCTCTCCCCTGAAGTCCCAATTTGTTTGCATCCTTTCTGGGACCATCCTGAGACTCCACAACTTGTTTAAAGCCATATAGGCTGTCTCTCTGGGGACACAAATACTTAAACCACTAAACTAACATATATTTTATTGCAGAGTACTTTTCTACCATTTTGGTTTGAAATTTTGAAGCCACCATATATGGAACACCTAAAATGTGATTTTCTGTCCTAAACCCTGAGACTTTTGAGGATCACCATTTTATAAGAATTTCCCAATAATGGGGGTTTACAGTACTACTCTGTTGAGTTGATCATTTCCATTCACCAGGTAAGCCACTGTGTGGCTTGCCCATGAATTAAAGTTGTGTCCATAGTAGGATTTGACTTGGAGTTCCTAGGTTTAGAATATGGTTGTCAAAATACATCACACTATCTTTTGCATTAGAAATGTAAATTCTCTGTGTCCTCATCCTCACAGGAAACAACCTGGGACTGTAAAATTATACCCCTTGCCCAAACATGGGGGGAAATTGAGCAAAACTAAGCAAATAATGAAAATAAAAAGTTAATGCACACAACACAACTGCACAAAATGACAATAGATGTTGCTATCTTGCATGGACTTAAGAATTAAAAGCAATGGTGGTAGCTGTTTTTTTTTTCTTAAACAGCCCGCCATCCTGTGGCTGATGTGTGTTTGTGCTTTGCTTCTCCAGGGATAGGACACTAGTTTTATATGGAGACAGTTTGTGCAAATTACAAAAGCAAGCATGAGAAAAAATATTGCTCCCTGTCTCATTCTCACCCGGAGGTGGGGAATCTCATGGGGGAAGGGTGTGTGTGTTAAAGTCCTTGCTCAAGTGTCTTGTTGAGTCAAAATGCCCTAAACTGATGAGCACAAAGAATTCATCTTTATCGCTGTGTTAAAACTATAGTTTTAACTCACAGTTGAACTTGCTGTGGGGAGTCAGCATTAGGCCCTAGCCCTTCTATATGCAAAGATCCATTTTTTAAACTACTCAAAAAGTTATTTTGAAAGAGTTCCCATTAGAAGAGACAAAAGAAAAAAAAATAGATTGGAGAAAGGAAAGGGTAAGAAAGGAGCCAAGTTAAAGCATGTACAGGTGGATGTATACGTCACTATTTTGATTGTTTCAGGGCTGCTTGGTTTAAACCAAAGTATGGCATCAACACATGTTTTGACTTGCAGCAATCCAACCCATCCTTTTTTTTTAGAGCTGTCCTGCTCCCTTTTGGCACACCTCTAGGGATACAGGGTTTTTGGTGCAATTTGGAGTGTTCCTAGTTATCTCATTCTGTAGCACAGGGATTCTCAATCTGCGTCCTTTGGGCCAGATGTGGGGCCCCCACATCCTCCACCACACCAGGAAGTGCCATGTGGTGGAGGAAGAGCAAAATGGTCACCTAACCCTGGAAGCTGTCTGAGGGAATGTGACCCGGCCCTGGCTTTAAAAGGTTGAGAACTTTTGCTGTAGCCAGTGGGTTGTATAAACATGTGTTGTATTGGGTGGTTTGTGGCATTGAAAGAGAACTTTCACTTATCTATTTTGATCTTCTTATCAATTTAATGTTTAAAATATTCTTTTACTGATGCAGTGCTATTTTAGATAAATAAGACACATGATTAGTATGTAGATGCATTGTTGTTCTTCCATGTCAGTGCAACAACAACGAAAAGGAAAGTTGTCATGGCCCGTAGAATGCCAGCTGTGCTGACATTCAGGGAAAGGGGAAGGAAGTTAGAGTGTCATTAAGGAAGGGGGACACATTGGAATGATCCAAAATTGGTCTCTTCTCATGGAAGAAAAGCAAACTAATCAGTATGAATGGAAGAATCATTCAAGTGAGATAAAAAATAGGTAGCACTAAAGAGAAAAACTTTTTAAGCAGGAACCAGACCCTTCCACATTCCTTTGTCTTGATGTGCCCTTACTTCAGATCCCAGGTCCAAACCTGCTTCAGGCCATGGACACAGCAATAATGCAAGCACATTTAGGTTAAGGCAAGGGTGATCCTAAATAGTTCCCTAGGCTGGAAAGGGCCGCAAGTGTTCAGATTCAGCACAATTTTAGCTTGTCTTGTGTTGACTCCGCTGGCTGTTGGCCATCTTTGATGTTTAGGATCAAGACTGCATTCTGAACTTTGCTTTCTGACTTTGATGCTCATCTCTTGTGTTTTTCCTTTTGATACAGTCAGTTCCTTCCTGTTAACCTTTCTGACCTTGATGCAGTCATCTTATCCATATATTCAAACCTGACAGCACTGTCTCATTTTTTTAAAAACAATCAAAATCTGAGACTCCATACTGATAAGCATAAAATTACTTGTCAACATTTCCATTACGAGAAATGAGAATGCATCACATTAATGATGATAAGGTGAGGTAAATTGAATAAATAAATACATTTGCCCGGGGGGGGGGGGGATTGGCAATTTTTTTCAAAATTACTTTTGCAGTAAAGAAGAAGAAATTAAACTGTGCAGATTTCTGTTGTCATTTGGCTGCAGACACCAGCCTTTTATTTAATTCATTGTTTTCTTTTTTTATGATCCTGCTGTCTTTTGGGTCTGTGTTCAGTACTAAACATTTGTTCCAAGGAAAATCTGCCCAGAAAATCCCAGGCCAGTTTTGGACAATCCACAGACATCTCAGAACCAGGACTCATCCCAGTCCAATTGTATAATACAGCAGGAAAATATATAAAAACATTGTTACTGTTCAAAACATGTTGTGAAAACTAATCCTGAACACAGCCAATATTTGTATTGATTCAGTTTTATCAGAGAATGAGAACAGTCAAGGAGATAAAATTAGTACAGTAATACCTTGGATAACATTTACCTCGGATAACGTTAAAATCGCATAACGTTAAGTAATCTGGGCAGGAGAATTGGATCGGTAACGTTAAGGTCCTATGGGATGGATCGGATAACAACCGCTAAAGCCTATGTGGTTACAATGTATCTCTATGGAGCTTTAACGTTATCCGATCTATCCCATAGGATTTTAACATGCATCAGATAACACTAAAAATCGGATAACACCAAGACTTGTGGAACTAAGTCTTAGCGTTATCCAATTTATTACCTTAAGTGTTTGGGGATTGATTATGAAAAAATGCACAAACTGTTGCAGACAGGAAACAGTCTTACAAATGCTCAAGATTCAACATTTAGGCAGATTTTTGTGGCTGTTAGCCTCAGCGATATTAGATTGGAAAGCATTTTGGAGGGGAAAGCAATCAAGCAGTTGTCATCACGTTCTTCATAATGGTGGTCCTGCTTTACAATAGGGCATTGTAGATTCTGTCCAGTTTTTACCAGATAAACATAGAGTCAAAACCTGATAAATTATGATGCGGGCTTCTGGAGATATAGGAGTTATATGACATGCTAGATTTTTAATGAATCAGTGGCTGAAAGCCTGTTGTCAAGCATAGTAAATCACAACTAAAATCGGCCCATTGAATCAGTGGGCATTCAACAATTCAGTTCTTCTATATTTCCCATGGATTTAATGGGTGTAATCTAGTTACAAGTTACTTGCAAAAGCAACAGGACCTCAGGCAGTGATAGGGACCGGGAGGATGATAAATTACTTGGGGTGTTGTTTTGAAACCCAGCAGAGAAGTTTGAGCAATAAAGTCTCATGAAATTACAAGTGCATAGTAAAATATAATGTTAACTTAACTTCTATAAAGTATGTGGGCCAGAAGATTGCCCATTTACAGAACTGCTGTTTTCTAACCAACCTGAAAGATAGTTGGGACAGCTTCATGTCATTGTGGGTGTGACTGGGCATCAGTACCAATGTAAAATTGTCTAGGCTTTCCACTTCTATGCAAATGTTATGCAGCCAGAGCTGGGTTGTCTCTTTAGGAGACCTCTTCTTCCTGTGAAGAGCACTTTCTATGAATTGCTTTTCCACTTGTGCGATTATGCTTGGTAAAACTGAAATGTCAAACTCTAACAAGGCAAGAGATGATATTCTATCAGATACAGTACTTACATCGCAATGAGTGAGTGAAATTGAATCAAGTGCATTATTCACTGAAGTGCAGACTGCCAGCAATGTGGTATTAAGAAAGGCTAAAAATGTACCGTAAATGTTAAGGAAGTCTCCCAACCACTCTGAAACTGCCTGTGATGCTCCAATCATAATCGCAGATTAGAGCTGGCAAAAAGACATTGAAAAATTCTTTCTACCATGGGAAATTGTTTACTGTCTTACATCTGATGATTTATACATAACAAGCCAATATACTACTGTATTAGCATTCATGTTTCATTTGTGACATTTCTGTTTCTAGAATTTACTCCGTTCTAAAGGGTACATCAAATTTATTTATTCTATTATGTGTGGATATGTGTTAATACATATATATTTATCTACTTTTTCCCAAAATACCAGTACCATGGTTTGGTTCTCACCTAAAAGCAAGGAACACCTGTGGGGAAAATGGAAAGGAGGACGAAATAAACTCTGAGAAAGTTATCAATAAGGACTCGTAGATCCCACCTGCACTGCTGAATATCCCATGTATATTTAGGTAAAAGTAAAGGTCACCCTTGCTCACAAGCCAGTCGTATCTGACTCTAGGGTGTGGTGCTCATCTTCATTTACAGCCAAGGAGCCAGAGCTGTCTACATCTGCAGACATTTCTGTGCTCATTGGCAGGCATGACTAGACACTGGAGCACATGAAATGCTGTTACCTTCCCACCGAAGTGATACCTATTTATCTATTTGCAATTTCTCAAACTGTTGACCTGCCAACCTTGAAAAAGTAAAAGTGTTTAGATGCTTTGATTTACTTATCAATCCAAGATATCAGGAGAAGATTGACACTCTGAAGGGCAGCAATGACAGAACTAGAATATAACCAAATGTAAGGATGTGCTACTGGATAATAAAACCAAAATAATCCACATATTGTATTTCTAATTATATTTTATGTGTGTGAAAACTGCACAGTACACAAGAAAACTGACAGGGGGGGAATTATTTATTTTAAATATAGTGTTAGAGGAGGGTTTTGTAGATATCCTGGATCACCAGAAAGACAAACAAATGGACTATGCAGCAAATCAAATCCAAATTATCTCGTACGGCAAAAATGATGAAGTTGAGGATGCCCTGTTGTCCACATCATGAGAAACAAAAATTCTCTGGAAAAGATAATATTGGTGTGAAAGGTTGAAGGAACAGCAAAATATGAAATCCAAATGTGAAATGGATTGACTCTCTAAAGCAGGAGTGCCCAAACTACAACTCATGGGCCAGATCCAGTCTCTAATGCCAATTCATGCAGCCCACACCAGCTTCATCGCTCCTAGAAGCAGAAGTAAAATGCACCCTTACAGCCATAGTTTGAGCACTCCTGGTTTAAGCAGAGAAAATGGCAGCCCAAAATCTATCTCATCCTGTTGGGAAACACAGATTGCAAGGTGCATTCTACTTCTGCTTCCAGTGGGAGGAACCAAATGACCAGCCCGCTGAACCATGTGACTGGCCCACAGCCCAAAAAGTTTGGACACCCTTGCTCTAAAGGAACCATAGACTTGAGTTTGCAAGGGCTGAGTAGGGCTATTGAGAACAAGCCATTTGGAGACCTCTCATTTATAGGCATATCAGAAAACAAAATAAAATTAAAAAAACTGTAGCCCTTTAAAGAGTAACTGCTATATTTTTATTGTTAGCTGTCGTGGACCAAGTCCACTTCTTCAGGCAAAGAGTGAAACTTACAGACATGGTTTTTATACACCAAATTCAGGGGTCAAAGGGAGAATGGTGTGGTCAAGCAAGATGATAGACAAACAAGCACAACAATACAGTGTCACACAGCCATTAGCAACAATAGATTATTCAGATTAGCTCTAAATGATTCACTTTCAATCTCAAGGTTGCTGAGAAAGCCCATTTATAGGGTTGCCATAAATTGGAGGTAGTTAGATGACATGTAGCAACAACAACAATACTAATGAGGTCATTGCCACAAGTTATTCATGAAACATTTTTTAAAGTAAATTCTTAAGCACTGCCCAAGCCTGTAGCTAAAGGTTGTTCCTCCAGTCTTTCAGACACATGTCATTATCCTTCAGCAGCACTAATAACTAATAACTTGCTAATTACAAGATATGCAACAATAAATGTTTTTTAAATATAATTTTTGATGACTTTTCCCTTGAACACTTTATGCCTTTGATGAATCCTGAAATGGATATCCTTGTAAAAAGATTGTGACCTTTCGAATGAAGAGAATTAATATGACTTTTTGTTGTTCTCCATGTTTTCCTTCATTAATTTTCTGTCTAATAAGCTAGGCAGAAGAGTAGCGTCAATATCCCTGTACTTTATTGGTCCATTTGCTGGCAGCTTGAACTGATAGTGATCCATCGTCTAATTTCCAGAGCTCTCATTATGACATTCAAGTAATCTGTGGAGAAAAGGCAGATTTATCAAGCAATGTTATTGAATTCCTTATGTATCAACAAAATGAACCTGGGCAACATAATTGAATTTTGCAGCTTTTAAAAATTATTGGGCTTAGAAATGGCATGCCTTGTGTTCTAATTACACTTCAATTCTACAGATATTGACATTTATAAAGGTATGAGACAATGAAAGAAAATGTCATCAGCAGGTTTAAAGAAGAACAAAAAATCTTCAAGAAAAATCCCAAAGGATAGGAGCAACCCAATAAGTCTCAAATGTTCTCAGGTGTCCACACACTGTTGACTAGGGCTTGGAACTTTTCTGGAGGAACTTGTAGTTTACCCTTTACTTTATGACTCAAAAATGATGCTGTCACTATCCCTGGCTCTTTGGCAACAGCAATTCCTTATGTATTAGTAACATGTTGCATTGCCCTTAGCAACAACCAACAAAACACAAATACACACAGTGTTCTCCTGTGGCTCATCCTGATATTGCATTTTAAAAATGACGAAACAATTACAAAAGGCTAAACCAAGAAATACTTCCCTTGTCACTTAGAATTGGCAAGAGAATGGCATAAAACTTGAGGGGGGGGGGGAACTCCTGCCAAAATCAATTTAGACTTTTGAAAGTAATCTAAAAACATTTTGTGGGTTATTCCCAGGGCAGCTTTGTAACTACAAGTCGAATTGCTTTTGAAATTAAACTTTGTTTTATTCTTGTTACCTTTTTTTTGACCAATTGGTTAGTGAAAGGCAACTCTGTTACATGGAATTAGTTTTCCAAGCTTTCTGGTTGATTGACTGCTGAGCAGCAGAAGGGCTAGAAAATGGATGGGAGGGAAGATGTATCAAAAAGATAGATCTAAAAGGTATCTGCCTCTCATTTGCTTTGGGAAGCCACCTGACAGGGACAGAAGATAACTAGATCAGAGGTACCCAAACTATGGTCTGTGGGTGAGATCTACCCTCAAAGCCAATTCATCTGGCCCACAAAGCCCTCATCGCTCCTGAAAGCGGAAGTAAAATGCGCCTATCCAGGCACATTTTACTTCCACTTCCAGGAGTGACAAGGGTTTTGTGGGCCAGATGAATTGGCATTGGGGGCCAGATCTGGCCCACACACCACAGTGACTGTCCCCCTGAACCATGTGACCAGCCCACAGCCTGAAAAGTTTGGGCATCCCTGATCTAGATAAATTGTTTTGATACACACAGACATAAAACGTTCCATTGCAGGGCCTCATTTTTTTTCCAATCTCAAAATTATAATCGTCTTTTAAAATCTCAATTTCCCCTCACCCAAGATAATAATTTCATTTTAGGAGATATGAAATGGAGAATCTTCAACTGATGCATTTATTACTTCAAAGGAATTAAAACATGTAGATTTATAATGCCTGATCGCCGGCCAACATGCATGAGTGACAGATGTTTTTTCCATGCTGAAAGTAACTGACAACTAAAACATAGAACTGGTATTTTATTTTATGTGTTTTTTGTCTGCCTTTATAATATTTCTAAGATGATGTCCATAATGGGCAGATTGCAATATGCAGCCCCTTTCCCCTAAAATATGCTACCCCTATATAGTGCCATGCATCTCCATGCACTCTGTGTTGACAATTGGTGCACACTTTCTGCAGAGTCCTTGTCAGTGAGGGTTGAACTAGCCCATGTAAATAAGAAATGATGGTTTTACTTGCTGCAAGAATTGCTCTTAAAAATGATTTTAGAAATGTATACATTGTTAAAAATAAACCGAGTGCAACCTGAAGCATACAACATAAACCCTGCGATTGTAACACGTAAACAAGAAGAAAAGATAAATAAAATCCTGAGCTTCGTAAAGAAAATATCATTTTCTGGAGAAGAACACGGGAGGAAGTGATAAACCATGTCTTTCCTCCTGGTAATTCTAGTCACTAGTAAGATTACCTTCCTTCAATACACATGTTTTATCTCAGTGGAGCAACAGACAATATGAATTCAGAACTTCCCAGACATATTTCCTGACATCTCCAGATAGATTTGGGAAAGACTACCATCTAACAAATAGTATCAGCCAACTGCAGTGGCTCAGTGTTTAAGAAGCTGGCCTTATGAGCTGGAAGGCTGGCAAGTCAGCAGTTCCAGACCCGGGTACTACATGATGGATTGAGTGCCCATCTCTGTCCCAGCTCCTGCCAACCTAGCAAATCAAAAGCAAAAATTGCAAGTAGCTAAATAGCAACCACTTTGGTGGCATAAGATCTTGGGGACATGAAAGGAGCCTCATTCGAGTGTCCCCTGAGCAGAGTTTCTCCAGCAAAAATCCTTTCAACCCAGAATAATTTCTAACACGAAATTATTATTATTATAGTCAATTATAGACAATACAGAGCAAGATGGACAAAAAGTCTGGTTTGGTAGAGGCAACATTAAACTCTTCACACAATCAGTAAATGTATAGAGGAGGTCTTGGAGTTGCAAAGCTTAGTCACAATTCCTAACTGCCAGGGGAATGACACACCTTCCTCAGTGTTGAATAAATGCAGCAACACTGTGGTTGGCAGTGAGAGGGTGAATGATAGGTCTCCAGGTGTAACTGGGCACTATAACTTCTCTTGAGTTTCTTTAAGTCAAGTGGCAGTTTGTAAAGTCTTATTCTTAGGTCACTTCCCCTCCTTCAAGGAGATTAAGTTGTGGTTGCTGTTCCTATTTGTCTGTTCTTGACAGCCAGTGATGTTTCTCAGAAACGCACCTGCTATTTGATCACCAACCACCAAAACAGAGACTGAAATCAAGACATAGCTTCCTCACAACTTCTTTCTCTCCAAACAACCAGCTGCCACAGTTTGCCTTAGAACTATGGAAGGCAAGCAAGGAGCTACCAGATAACTGGGCAGAACAACATGACTGACTACTGTCTAGCCAAGAACAACAATGGCCTGTGTGGGAAGCTTTAAATAGACTAAGGACTGAGGTAGGGAGATCAAGGCAGTGGTGCAATTCAATTTTTTTACTACCTACTCTGTGGGTGTGGTATGGTGGGCATGGCCAGGGGGAAAGCCCTGCATTGCACCCGAATTAGGACTACTTTATTTCAAAACTTGGATGGGTGGGGGCAGCCAGAATTTCTGCTACCGGTTCTTGCAAACTGTGGCAAACCTGCTGAATCCCACCACTGGATCAAGAGCTAATTTGAGAAAGTGGGGTTACCCCATAGATGTCAACCTGTGTGAATGCGTAGAAGTACAAACTATCTCCCATATGATACAATGAACACAATGCCCCTCAACATACACTGAGGAGGACCTTATGTTGGCAAGAGGAAATGCTGTTGATGTAGCCTGATATTGGGCAGATGTCATTTAGCGCTTTTTATTTCTATTTTGTTTTTAGATGTGTTATTATATGCTGGTGGTGCATCTGACACAAATAAAGAAAAGAAGTAAGTGATGTTGCTGTTTTCCATAACATGAGTGAGGGCGCTTACATGCTTGAGCCTAACATCACTCTATGTTGTTGTGTTCAACTTGAATGGATTTTTCCTGAACCAGTCCTGAGTTGTTATTCTGAGTTCATTGCCATAAGCAGAATGTACTAGCCTACTATACTTTGCTAACATAATAACCACTGATTGTTACATCCAGGATTTTCCCAGTTGAATGTTCATTGTGTGTTCATTAGAAAGTACCCTAACAGAGCAACATCTCTCCTTGAATTTAGGAGCTTTTCGTGGAAGAACTCTTTTGTTAATGCCCAGTGGGATTTTTCAGTGGAGGAGGAGGAAGCAGTATATAATGTCCCCCCCCCCCCCAGTTATCCCTATGTGGTCAATGAGGAAGACATTTAGTCAAAACCCCACCCAAAAAGACATCTAACATCATCTTTGGTTTTGTTCCTGTTAGGAACTTGTTTTTAGAGAGAGAGAATATATGTTGGTATTTATTGCTACTTTAATATTTTGTTGGAGTCTAGGTAAGGAAACCCATCTATACTTGGGAAATGAATAGTTATGAGGTAATTCTATTCTCACCAACAACATATGGGAAGTACAGTTCTACTCCTACACACTACATAAGTGTCGATATCTACTTCTGATCTGATTTGTCTCAGTCATGGATTACCTATTTTCTAAAATGAATTACAACTAGATATACTTATAAAATGTTCAGAATGAGAAATGTGGAGATGCAGAGCTGTCACAATTCACAAAAGACAAAGATGAAATGTTCCTATGTTCCTTTAAAGCCAGACTGAAAAATGGTAACCAGGATAAGAGGAGATGTGGAAACAAAAAGCAAAAGAGAGGAAATATCTGAAATTAATGGCAGAGGCAAGAAACTCTATAAAACCTGTTGCCAAGGGAGTTTTTTCTCTTTTTTCTTTTTAAAGAAGATACAAGGTAAACAATCAAGTCTATGAGTAGACATGACAGGATTTAGACAGACTTTACAAGTGAAGAATAAATGCTATTGGTTTTGTAGTTTTAGACACAGCAGGGAATACTGAAGAAGAATCTCTATGATGTCAATCATTCTCATTGAGAATGAAATTCATTTCTTTGAAGTTAATGTAGAACTCAGCTTTAAATTATCACTCTACAAGAGGGCTCTCAACTAGCAATTTTGCAGATTTGGACCAAAATTCTTTCATGCGACAGTTTATCTAGAATCATATGCTTGTTGTTTAAGTTGATATCTCTCTAGCTATAATGTATATCATGAAGAAGAAAAAATACTGCCACAATCCACTATGCAGTGCTTGCTATATAGAAATAAATGCTTCTAATATGGACACTCACCTTAAGGCCTGTGTGAAACCAATTATTAATGCATTGGTCATTCATTGTACCTGGTAAGGTAATAATAATGGAGAATTATAACCAAAAATTTTTTTTTGCTCCTCCTATCCCTTTTCCTTTTTGCATCAAATCTGTTGGATTTAGAAATTATTTCCTATCATAAATGGCCATCAGTTTACTGCTTTACATAAGGGTGATCAAGAAGTCATCATATATATGTATTAATTGTAGGTATGCATGTGCTAATTATATATCACCACTGGGAACATTAGGGAATAATCACCTTGATAAGTTACTCTTGTGGGACCTCATTCCCCTTCCAAAATGGTACAGAATCTTAAAATGGTCTTTAACCCTTCCCATTTATTAATACAGAGTCGATAAATGATCTCCATATATCTACAAATGCATATCTATGAGCTGACCCTCTCTTAACTCTTATATTGCATGTGAGTTTATGATTAATTGCTATATCCCTCATGTCTCTTTATTTACTTGTTGTCCTTTACCTTTACCTTACTATATTTGTATACCACCAGATTTAGTAACAAACATTACTCATAGCAGTTCACAAAACAAAATACAGTAATGACATGATAATCAAACAATATGCACAAGGAAAAGTACAATACTGTATGACAATATGTAAACTTAGAAAACTGAGATGGTGAGAACGTTACATTATACAGGTGGCAATTGAAACATGAGCTCTAAATGCTTAACTCTATCAGGGACAACAATTTTAAAACCCTAAGTTAACTCTCTTTTATAGGGGAAAAGATGAGCAGTTTATTATATGGATGTGGTCGTGTGTTGTTGGTTTTTTTATGGGGGTGGATGAAAACCTGAAGGGAAAGAACCAAATGAATTTCAGTGGGGAAATCATTCCAGGTGGATGGAGCCATCACTGAAAAGGCCCTCCTGTGATTGTCACTGCTTCTTGCCTCTCTAGAGGTGGCTACCCTCACCAGCATGGCCTGTGAAGATCTCAGAAAGCAAGAGGTGTTTCTTTGGTAGAGTTGCCCTGTCAGGCCCAAACAGTGAAGGGATTTGTACATCAGTACCAAGCAGCTTGAATATGATATGGAATACAATGGGTAACCAACATAGGTCTGCCACAGCTGCAAATGTGTTCATATTGTATCTGATATCTCATAATTAGTCTGGCAACTACTTTTAGGACTCATTGACTTATCAGACTATTATGAGCTGTTTTCCAATTCCTAACAATAACCATTGCCTACCCCCAAAAAACCAGCAAATAAAGAGTATTAAAATGGGGCAATAACTTTATTTAACTTTTATTCCCCAATCTGAAGTGGGACCTGGGATAGTTTCTGAAAGCAGGTGCCAGAACAGGTGAACCCACACAACCCCTCTCAAATCTTAATGGGCAATTTCCTATTTCCTGGGCAGTGTTGTGCTTCACCAACCTTGCCATGGCTAGATCGATAGGAGAGGTATCCTCAGGTGATCTCCAACTTGATTCACATGAATAAAAGTTCATACCATATGGATGTCTCAGAATGCCCTGTACATTTTAATCACATGATTAATGACATCCATTCAAGGGATGATAAATGTATTACACCTCCCCTGAACATCTCAGGGCGATCAAATCTGATCTCTAGTGCTCAGAGTAAAAGCCTTCATTCTGAGGGACCCAGGCCTTAATTAGCACCCATTCAAGCCTGGTTTAAGAAATTGGAGTCACAATCACCTGATGTGTGAGGATGTCTGACCACCAAAAACAGCAAAACAGTAGAGGACACTCAGCAACTTTCACCTAGTAAAAGCATCCCTTTCCTAGATCACCATTCTACAGTGGCCTGCAAGCAGAGGTGGGATTCAAGGTGCTGGCTATCACCTTTAAAGCCCTATATGGTAGTGGGCCAGGATACATAAGAGACCGCATCACCCCAAGAACATCTGTCCACCCCACCAGAGCAGACCGGAGAGGCTCCCTAGTTGTTCCATCTGCCAGAGAGATACATCTCTCTGGCACTAGAAGGAGGGCCTTCTCTGTGTCTGCTCCACCCCTACGGAACCTCCTACCAACTGAGCTATGTCTTCAGATGAATTTGCTGTCTTTTAGGAAGAACTTAAAAACATGGCTAGCGGGACAGGTATGGAGTCCTGGCGGTACCATGACCCCAGCTCGCTGGCTTGTTTGAGCTCCCTCTCCCCCCTGGTCTTTTAATCTTTTTAATCTTGTGTTTTTGAGTTTTTAACTTTCAAATGATTATTGGGACCTGTGGATGTTTATAAATTTTAAAAACTTTTAAAATTTTATAACTGTAATTTTGAAGTTTTTTTAACAATGGGTTTGGGTTGGGTTTTATTATGCTTTTATAATGTTGTACACTGCCCTGGGTCACCCCGGCGAGAAGGGTGGTATAGAAATGTAAATAAATAAATAAATTCAGCAGGTTTGCCCCAGTTCACCAGAACTGGTAGCAGAAATTCCACCTGGCCCCACCCATCCAAGTTTTGAAATAAAGTAGTCCAAATTTGGGTGCGATGCAGGGCTTTCCCCCTGGCCACACCCACCATACCACGCCCACAGAGTAGGCAGTAAAAAAAATTTGAATCCCACCACTGCCTGTAAGTTCCTATTAAATCATTTTCTAAATTTGCCACTTATTGTATCCAGGACGGTGTCAACAGTATTCTTGCACTCATGTACTTGTCACAATATGCTCTTCAAGTATACATGGGATTAACTCAGCCATATTTCTTGGGGGGGGGGGGATTATAATACATATGGACAGGTAGGGACTTATGGGCCACCCTGTAGAATAGTCTTATCCTCCAAACCCAGTTGAAACCCAAGGTCCATTGTCCTTGCTTTCTTTGCCAACCAGAATGGAATGCTATCCATGTAGAGGAACACACTGCATCCTTCCATCAAAACAGGCCCCTGCAAAACAAAATAAAGATAGTTATTGAAGCACAAGGTAGACATAGTATCTGTAGCACCTTGACTACCATTCAGAAAGTGATAGGGAAAAACCCACTAGAAATCTTTCTTAAAAACCCTTTGCACTTACCCTGTTGGTGTAATTTCTGAACAACTTGAATGCTTTTCTTTGGCTCCATAATAAAAGTAAGGAGAAGTAAACATAGAGTAAATCTTAGCTCCTGTTGGTGAACCTTCAGTATTAGAGGGAGGTCACAAGTACCATCCAAGGCCGAGATACAACAGGCACAGAAAGGATCAGCCAGGCTCCCAGTGGCATTACTAAGCTGTCCAGGCAAGTTGTGACCAGAGAGGGGGGGGGACGACCAATCCCACGAGTTTTTCTTGCAAACCAGAACTAATAGTAATCCAGGACAATGCATTAAATAATTGGCGGAGGACAATCCTATACTCTTTTGAATGAATGGTCAGTCCTATGCCAATTACAGTGACAAAATGTTGTTTGAACAAGCCAAAATGGCTGCCTGCACAAAATGCTGGTGCACTACATACTATCCTGCCACTCAAGCTGCAGAATATCTATGTGGTCTTGGCCCAAAAGGGTTGTGAGACCCTAAACTCCCTGGTGGCAGCAATTTTCTATACTCAAAAATGTCCCTTTTCTGTCCTGTAGAGGCCAATGGCTTCTCAATGGCAAAAGGGATTCTATGAGTGCTTCTGAACCATCAGGGGAAATGAGAAATGATTTAATTCTGAAAAATCACTAAGTTTGACGATAGTAGTTAGATGCTGCATAACTTACAAAACAAGATTTCTGACAATATTTGTACAGCATATGCATAGTCAATTTAAATATAGAGCTTAAGCAGTGAGACTAAACTGAATCAAGCATTTAAGCAGAGAGAGAGAGGGAGAGAACGTATTTATTTACCTGTTTGATTGGTGGAAGGAGCACCACTGTTAGAATACTATCAAATTCATCAGCTTCACATGTATATAACTCCTTCCCGAGATGATAAATCTAAAACTAGCAAATCTAGATTAATTTCAAAGTGATTCTTCAGTGTTTGAGGATGCAGAATTATCCCCTAAAATGTTTTATTATACTAGTGAAAGAATGTGTGGACAGCAATGTAAAAAGTCGAGCGCTGGCGATCGCCTTTTTCATACAGGTAAAAACCACAAATTACTTCCCCTTTCCAAATTAAGTCTCCGTTTACAGTGATTTTATTATGGGGAAGTAGGTTTTGTTCCATGGATTGTACCCAAGCCAGGTATTTTCACTTTGGCGCTTTCTTCTAGGTAGGTATCACTTGCTGACCTTTTTAGCTCAAGTTAAATAATATGAAGATTTGAATAAAATGATACTTTGATGGGAAGGAACTGTAAGCTAATTGCAGGCATTGTAAACCTTTCTTCTTACAGGCTACTGAGTAATGTGAATAATCTTAAATCATAGAAATAAAATTCTCCCTGCCACAGGTTAAGAACTACCCGATATGAGAGTTAAGAGGCTTGTTTAAATCAGAATGCTCGTGTTGCCAATAAGAAACTTCACCTGTAGAAGAAAATGGCTTTATAATGGAACCACTGAAGCACAGCTTCTGTGCAATATTTTAGAACAAGGGAAACGGTGTACCATTTTGGCTTTCAGTATGTAGCTAGCAAGGGACATTGAGACAGGTCATTCCCCATCGCAGATTTCTGAAGCAGCATTTGAACTTGGTTCAGATACCTGCTTTAAAAAAATAAAAAGAATAAAATCATTTTGTATGTGGGATATGAGTTAAAAATTCACTACATGGAGGCTCTGAAGAGTTGCACAGCTTTTAGTCATAACAAATGACTCTGCCAAGAGATATGCATGCTTTATTTGTTTCAAAATAGAATTAGGATAACTGAACAGAAAACAGGAAATCAAATAAAATTAATGTCAGCAATACATGGAGTGTTTTTTCTTCAGCTCATCCAGGTTGTCTGCAAACATTTACATATTTATTAAGAGCTGTTTGTCTATTATATTTTGAATTTGAGTAGATAATAGGACTTGAATGTGAGTTATAAAATGTAGTACGTGCAGCATACATATGAAATATATATCTTGAGAAAATGATGTGATTATGGGAAAAGACTGGACTGACCTATTTATATGGTGGAGGGGAGAAATTGTGGTTTTTACATACAAGTATAGAATTTTTTGTCACCCAACCTTCACTTGAATACAATTATTAGAGGGCCCAAGTGGAGGGGTAGTGGCTAAGATGCTGAACTTGATGACTGAAATGTCAGCAGGTCAGCAGTTCAAGACTTGAGTGCTGCATGATGGAGTGAGCTCCCCTCTCTGTCCCAGCTCCTGCCAACCTAGCAATTCGAAAGCAAGAAATAGCAAGTAGATAAATAGGTACCAATTCAGTAGGAAGGTAACAGCATTCTGTGCGCTCCAGTGTCTAGTCATGTCTGCCACATGACCACAGAAACAAGGGCAACCTTTACCTTTACATTTTTACCTGAGAGGAAGAGTTGCTACACTTTGAATTTCATTACCATGGAAGGCTCTGAGTAAAAATCATAGGTTATTGCATGAAAGTTATTTCTTTGCTACTGTGAGCCTATTCAGATGGGCATACAGCTTGCTATTTAGATCACTTTTGGTGCAGTTTGATTCAAATCAAAACAGATTCTACATGGGTTTTGACTTGTAATGGGCCACCCTGCTTGTTTTTACAGCTGTTCCGCTCCTCTTTGGCACAGTACATAGGGCTATGGGGTTTATGTGCATGATTTAGAATACTCCTACATCTCCTATGCGGGTCGTTAATTTGCACTAAAACAGAGCTGTGGGTCATGACTCTGAAAGGGATGACAGAGAATCTTCTCTCTTCTACTTTGATCTACTCTACCATTTTAAATTTTGTTTAGCATTTCCCTACTTATGCATTGCTATTCTCCAGTAGGAGAAGTGCATGCCTGAAGAAGTGATCTTGAATCACAAAAGCTTGCAATGAATTTTTTAAAGTGTACCATTTGTTTTCTGTATGGATCACATGGCTATCTTTGTTTATGAAATTGCCAGTAGGTTTATACAGTACAGTTTTACTATGTTACTTACTGTAACAACAAAAAGGGTACCCCACAAAAACCACTCACTCCCTGGAAGGGGGGTCCTCTCTGTTGCCCAAAGCATGGGACCATATGGCTTGCTCCAATGGGAGCCTGCCATTTGGCCAAGGGGGAGAGGGAGAGGATCACCCTTAAAGGGGGCTCCCTCCTCTCCTCTGCCACTTCTTGGCAGGTGCAAATGGCTCTCCCACCTTCCCCGGGATTTCCATGTGAGACTGAGAGTACCTGGTCACTTTGAGGCCAGATAAGGAATTTTGTACCTACCTGAGATTGGCTCTGCTAGGGTTCTATGGGCATATCTGGAGGGTTTAAAAAAAAAAACAAGTTATAACAAGTCATAACAGGTGTGTAGTGTAGGAGAATCATAGTATGGTGAGGTCCCAGGGTACCCAACATCTGAAATACCAGGATCCCAATACTCAGTTCCAGGATACACTGGATGCACTGGTGGACCACTGAAAGTGCCACCCACCTATGGTCCCAAGGCTAACCTGAGGAGACAGCCAGAAGTGGGCTGGTAAGAGACAGCATACTCTTGGGGTTTGCCCAAAGGGGAAGGCAAGGGTATGGCATAAACCCTTGGCTCCATCCTAGAACCCCACACTACTTAGGACCCACTGAGGGAAAGTTCCAATTAAAAGTTAATAGTTTAAAAAAGTTGTGGCCCATAGTTAACCCCACTTCATATGTCTGTGTCTTTGTTCTGGGCTTGGGACAATTATGTGGCCCACTGAATGATGGCTGCATGAAAAGGTAGGAAAGTGGGCAGGAAAGGGAATGTCATTAATCAAATGGGGAGAAACTAGAATGATCCAATTGGAATGGATTCTTCTCATAGGAGCAAAACATGTCTAGTGTGAACAAAAGGATTACCCAAGTGAGAGATAAAATAGATCACACTCAAGATAAGAACTTTTTAAATGTGAACCAGACATTCCAAATTACTTGGTCTGGACAGGCTGTATGTCCCTTTTGTTTATATCTTATGAGATTTGCTGGCTGGCTGGCTGGAATTGTTGAAGCAATGGGCGTAGATCTGGTCAAGGCTGCAAATGGCAGAGGACAGAGGAGCCTGGCGTGCAGTGGTCCATGGAGTCACAAAGGGTCAGCCTCAACTGTGCGACTAAACAACAACAATATTTGCAGGAAACAATTGGGAGCATAAATAACCTACATTCTGAACAGTAGTTTGGTGATCCAACTCCTTCCATAGAACAAAGTATGATTGAAATAATTAAAACAGAACTTCATTTTAAAAGATTGGTGCTCCATATACGTCATGTTATCTCAGGAACTATGTGGTTACACATCATTAAAAGGCATGAAATGCAAACAGAAGGGAGGGAAGGACAATAATTGGCATAAAATCCATGTGTATTATGTGTTATATATGTGTACATGCATAAATATAAATATATAATGACTGCTATATATCTAGAACAGGGAAGGGCAACTTTGCCTCTGCAGATGTTTTTGAATGATGTTTATGGCTTGGCTAATTTTAAGGTTGTTGCTTTTTTCAGTGTCATGGCTGATGGCTTTGTATACTTGGAGTAGAGATATGGAATGTGTAGATGAGCATTTCAAGTCTGCACAGCCCCCTCCCAGTAAAGCTTAGACTCTGAAGTATAAAATAATGTACCTCAAAGGGTTATTTTTAATTCTAGCGGCAATCCATTAGAATTATGGATGTTGGACTTGAATATTTTTGTGGGTATATTCTACCTGACTTTGTATTTCAGAAGATATGTATTGGCAGTAGTTCATCTCCTTTGTATAGCTGAATGTGTCATGTGCCTGACATATTCATCATTGGATCCTGCTCCTTTCTGAGATATCTTGCTAATTTTGGGAAGAAATCAAGTTACAGGAATTGCATACACAATAAGATGGTAAAAATTGTTACATGCACAACTGCAAACCATTTTTCTCAAAACATAAAATCCTTCTCGCCTATATTGGAGGTGTTGTCTTGTGCATGTGTTCAACCAATACAACTTTCAAAAGCAGTACACCATGTTTCTCCTCTGGATTCTTTTCTTATACCCTCTGATCTTAGGCAATTTGTGTTTCCTTCAGCCTTACCATTATTTTAATCTCAGTCATTAATCTTTTAAAGGTTAATTTACATTGGGTTCTATGCCTCATTGAAAAGCTGGGATACTTCCCAACATTTCTGCAAAAGCAAATAAATCTGTCTTTCCAAATTGCTGGATGCTTTTTTAAACAGAGCTCCATTATCCTTTACTGTGATGGCCACCAACCAGTACGGTTTTAAAGAGAGATGAGACAAAATAAGGCAGAATAAGGCTACCAATATCTACTTGTCTTGGCTTTGGACAGTCAATATTCAGTTGATATTGCTTTCAGGCAGTATGCTTTTTAAATCCAGTTGCTAGAGAACATGAGCTGTTGAGTTATGCTTCCATTGTCTATAAGAACCTTTTTTTTTCTTCCCTGTGGGAGCATGAGCAGAATAGTCATTTTATTGACCACTTAGTCATTTTATTGACCACTGTGTAAACAGACTGTTGGAAAAGACAGATCTCTGAGCTGATCTAGAATGCCCAATTCTTCTGTTTTATCTGTCTCCATCTAATGTACCCTGCTTTGTCCATTTTAAGGAACATTTATCAGAATTAGCACTCTGTCTCACAGACACCAAGTCATCTACCAAGTATCAGTATATGGAGAATCTCATATACAAAATATTTAGAAAAAAGGTAGTATATTAACTTCCCATGCTACATATGTTCCATGGGGAACTAGGACTGAACCCTGGATAACCCAAGATATAGTCAAAGGATCCTCCCAGTTTATAGTTTAAGAGTGGCCAGCCAGACTTGTAAATAGTAACAAGTGTCTAATTTTTAATTTTTACTTTCAAAATAGGTATCACTTTTCTCCTGTACCTGTAATGTGTAAGCATCACATGGCCGTATTTCATTGTTTTCAAAATGTAGTCTTTTTTAAAAAGGGGGAGGGGGACTTATTCTCATACAAATTTATTAGCATCAAACAGTGGAAGCAAACTTCTTTTTATACTCACAGTAATAATTACACTGTGATTTAAACATCATTTTAAACAAAATATATCTCATTTTCAGATTTCCACTTGATCAACATTTCCTGTCTCTTTTAATATGTAAGGAATACTGTATATAACTACTGGTAAAACTGGAAATGGTCATTAAAGGGAATATATAGAGAGAGATTATTGGGGGGGGGGGCTCATAATGGAAATAATATTCAAAGTTCTTTGAAGAGAGCTTCGTTCCTGGTTCTGCATTACCATTCACAGACTCTATGTGCCCAGTGGGTTTACAGTGATGACTAGGACTCAGGAGACATAGGTTTGAAATCCTTACTTGATCATGGAAAGTTAGTGGAGGGTGGCACTGAAAAAATGACTTCTCAAATATTTCACCTTGAAAACTCTACTAGGGTTGCTATAAATCAGGTGTGACTTGATGGCAAATAACAGATGTGACTCAATGACAACCCATTTGTCATAGCACTGGCAGGTCAGAGCTGTGAACTCCATGCACACAGGAGGGCCTATAGCTCTGAAGCAAAACACATGCCTTTGTACGTACACGGTCCAATTTCAATCTTAGTGTCTTCAGTTAGAGTTGACTGTACCGGACTAGAAGGAATGATGGGCTGATGTTATATGACAGGTTCCTATAATCCAGTATGTTAGGATGGATCTGCAGCCAACCCAGTCTGGAGCATTTTGGTTGGAGTTCAAAATATTCATGCTATGCCTTCTGCTGGGAGCAAAATCATGCCTCAGAATGCAATCAAAATAATCTGAAAAGCAGGAAAAGAGGATTGTTTCTTGCTGTAAAAGACATTCTCCCTAAAGCTTTATAAAATCAAAGAGATGTAAGCATTCATCTTCCCTAGCAATTTATGTAAATACAGGTAACATCAGGATTCTGCAAACAGCAACATTTGCAACCTTTTCACTGTTGGGAGAAAAAAGAGAAATTATTGTTCTCTGTGCAATTAGTACAGAAACGGCCACGGAAAACTGAGCATAGCTTGTGTTCTTTTCTTTCTTGAGCCTCTTACATTGCCTTGCTATTGTTTGCTTGTTTAAGAAACTAGGGGCCTAAATGAGACTTATATTCTCTGTAGGCTTTTCTGCCAGCTTCCAAACTGAATATTAGCACAGTGTTCCCAGGTCGATCCAGCTCAGATTTAAATTCCATTTGTAATCCACACAAGAGCAGTAAAGGAGAAACATGTAGCATATTATTACTGAAATAATTGCTGTACAGGCTGAGTTCAGAGAGGCTTGTTGCTATTCGTCTTGCCTTTTTATCATAAAATGTTTAGAATTTACAATTACTGTGTAAGTTCTTCCCTGCTTGGCCTCTTCCTTCTGGAGATCTGACAGTTGTCCTTGATGTTAAAGTATAACTGTTCTCCTCCATTTAAAATATCTCAAACAAACACACACAATTCTAAATAGGTTTGTTGCTGTTTGTTACTCCTTGACAATGTTCCACTGTTTTTATAGGCTCTGAAACTGCCATCTGTTTACTACTATAACTAGCTGGCCTTTGAAAAGAACAACATATCCTGAATATTTTGAACAATTTGTGTTGCCATTGTCTGTAACCACAGATAGTTTTAACAGAGCAGCAACAATTTATGATTTCTAGTGTTCAAATTATGTTAAGTGTAAAGGGAGTATTTTAAGCAAGGGCTCTGGAAGGTACCAGAAGAGTCCACTTATTCCAGCTTTAAAAGTATATCATAGATATGCACTTAGCTCAAAATGTTTTCAAGAAGAATGTAGAATCCCTTACTTCCACAGACAGCCATTTTAGTGTGTAACATAGGAAATCAAAATAAGCTCTCTAATATGCTTTCTGTACCTTGTTTGAGGAATTCTCAAGAATCCAAACTTTTCATTGGGGTTTTTCCTCATTATTCATTTTAACTATTTATAAACCTATGGAAAATTGTTACAAGACAGGTAAAGTATCTGCCTATATGTAAAAATTCTATCTCTAGAATGTCACTGTTGGTCATTCAATATATATTTATATCAAAAGTGAGAAACAAGCACTCCTTGAGTTAAGTACAATGTTGGTTGGATAGCTCAGTGAGGTGAGTCCCGGAATGTTGGGCCAGATATCAGATTTCAGTTCCCCAGTATTCTTCCAGGAAGAAGAATAAGCTTGTTGTGAAGCTATATGCAAGCTGCATGAGCCCAGAAAACCCTCAGAAGAAGGGATTAGCAACCTCTCCCCCCCCCCCGGATACGTTATACCAAGAAAACTATTAGAGTAAAATATAAAAAACTTGACAGCAATTTATTTATTTATTTATTTATTTGCTTGCTTGCTTGTTTGGCCTTTTGCTTTCTTACTTACTTTCTCCCTTTTACTTTCACCTTTCTCCCAACTACAGATCTCCTCCTCCTCCTCTCCCCTGCCCCAATCAGCTGTCAGGGGAGATGCAAGGTTCTTCTTCTGGCACTTGTAGCAGGTTCCACTGGTGTTATTTAGTGTTCTTGTAAGAATTTTTTGACGTTATCACTCCTCCCTCCTCTGGGTCTGCCTCATGGTCTTTTCCTTTTTCCTCTTTCCACATATGTCTTGTAAGGTATGGAATTCCAAGACATTCTCTCCAAATCACTTATTTGTTGTCTCTGTATGTAGTGCAAAATTGTTCAAGTGCTTTCCCTTATAACTCCATCCCTTATTTTATCCCATCTAGTCACTCTAGTAGCCTTCCTCAGACATCTCATTACTATGGTGACCAAATTTTGTTTATGTTTTGTTGTAAGTGTCCATGTTTGGCACTGGTAACATAAGGTGGGAATGAATATGCTTTGTACTACAGATCTCAAGTTAATAAAATAAAATACCTTATATACTATCTGAATATAAGTAGAGGTACCTAATTTGGACCTCTAAAACTAGGAAAATAGATTGACCAAAGTATAAGTCAGGGATGAAAAATGCAGCAGCTGCTAGTGAGTTTCAACAATGAAAAAACATGAAAATACAGTGTCATAGAAAACCCCATTCTAACTGTGCTTTTCCCTGATCTCTGTTTTCACCATGTGCCTATACCCTCAAGATGGAGAATTTCATCTGTAGGAGTACCTGTATAAGACATTCCATCAGCCAGAGAGGCGCATCTCTCTAGCACCAGAAGGAGGGCCTTCTCCGTGTCCACCCCGGCCCTTTGGAACCTCCTGCCAACTGAGTTACGTCTACAGACTGAGCTCCTGCCCTTTCGGAAGGGCCTAAAAACCTGGCTGGCAGGGCAGGTGTGGGGCTCCAGTAATATGGGGTCCCATGTTGGGTGGCTGATCTGATGGGACAGCCACCCCTCTCTCACACTTTTAAACCTTTTAAACTTTTTAATCTTTTTAGTATTTTGTAAATTTATAGTTTAATTTTTTTAATTAATATTGAACCTTAGGTTTTAATGTCCGAATTTGTTGGGGTATAGTGGGATTGTTTAGTTTGTTTTGCACTCATGTGTGATCTTTTTCTTTTTATAAGCCATCTAGAGTCAGGTTCGCCTGATAATAAATCTAAATAAATAAATAAAATAAACTTATACTCAGGTATATATGGTAAATAGAGATGTGTAGTAATAATAATGTGTGATTAGCTCAGTTCTCTTTCTAAATCAGAATTTGCCACAATTCATGTAACTCAGATGTGAAAGTAAAATTGACATATATGCCCATATTTACAAAAATGGTTCTATCATTGTAAGTCCTAATATTCTGTTGCTTATATAGTGGCAGTTATTGAATGAATGTCCTTGAATTCATTGTCTTGCTGGAAATATCTATATTTGTGCCAAATTGCACTGTGATCTGATAGAAGTTTTTTTAAAAAAATTGGAACAAGTTAAAAGTGTAGAAATACAGTTGTACCTCGCTTAAAGAGCACAATGTGTTCCACAGGATAGCTCTTTAAGCGAGTTTGCTCTTTAAGCAAAACATCATTGTAAGTGACCAATTGTGACTTCTGGTGTGCTGGAGTGTGAACCCCAATTTATTTGTTAAGCGAGTTTTTGATTGGTTTTATTTGTTAAGCAAAACGAACGTTCAGAGAAAATTCTGCTCTTTAAGTGAGTTACTCTTTAAGTGAGGTGCTCTTTATGGGAGGTTTGACTGTATGACATTTAGCATTTTTACTCCAGTTTTTGACCATACACAGCATAGATTTCTTCTTTCAGATTTGCTGTGGAAGGTAATCCTTCATTGGTTTGGTGAAATTTTGTGCAGCGGCCTAAATGTTTCTACAAGCTTCTTGTTGTATGAAAGTCAACCTCAGGCCACTGTTGACAAACGTATACCTGCTCAGTTTCTCTTGAAAGATAAAAATTCAGCCAGCATGGCTCTATTTTCAGAAAGATGTATTTTTTTGTTCCAGAAAGAATATGGTCAATTCTCAGTGAAATGACTATTTAATTACTCATACTATACGTTGCTGCATGAATCACAACTATAACAAAAGTGTTCTGGAAGACCGCAACACTACTCTACTAGCTGATTGGTGAGATTGGCAATCACAAATTGCCACTAATTAAAGTTTGATTTCAGGTTGCATGAGGATTTGTCTCATTGTACGTGAGTCACAAGCAAGCTGAAGTCAAAGCCAGGACTCTTTTATTAGCTTTAATGTTTCCTGTTAGTGGTGGTCATATCTTTTCTGTTATGTGGTGGAGTTACACAACTGGATAACTACTTAGTGGAAATATGGAAACATGAAAATGCTTATACTTAGAACTTGCACAGCTCATTTTAGAAGGGAAATTAGTGGTCTACATATTCCAGAGGAACCCACCCATTTCCCTGATGTGTGGGGAAATATGTGAGTTCTGTTATGGCACACTGCAAGCAGCTGTGAGAAAGAAGAGCTTTAAGCTCATTCTATAGTAGTACATATTCTTTCTCATAATATGCAAAGTGGTCCTATGAATGCTATAGAAGGTTTGTAATTAGCATTTTGTACAGAAGTGAAGATACTATTGTTTCTTTTCCTGTCTTGTAATTTCCCAAACATTTGCATATCTGCAACTCAGTACAACTTGCTATGAGCATAGAGTGACTAAATGGAGGTTGAGTTGCAAGGGCCTTTACCACAGAAGGTGATTCATAAAGTAAAATTAGAATATCATTTATATCCATCTGCAGTGCATTGAGAGTCTATAAGAATGTGAATTTACATATAAGGTAGGAAATTGCTGTGTAAAAGACGTGAATGGCAATACATTAATTTTTGCCACAGCACTGATATATAAGCAGTTAAAGCAGTGCTGGGCATGGGCCAGTTCGGACCGGTTCTCCAGAACAGGTAGTAACAATTCTGGCTGGTCTCCTGGTGTGTGTGTTAGTAACTTTCTTGGGAGACCACCCGGGATTGTTACCTTTTTTTTTAGGCGTCCCCTGCTGCCCGACATTGCACTGCTCCAGGTGCTTGCCTTGCGGACAGGGAGAGGGCTTCCCTCCGCTCTCTGCAAGGCAAGCACCTAGAGCACTGTGATCCAAGCACTTGCCTTGCAGAGGGGAGAGGGCTTCCCTCCGACCGCCACAAGGCAAGCACCTGGAGCGCTGGCATCCAGGCCCTTGCCTTGCGTAGTGGGGGGAGGATTTCCCTCCCCCCTCTGCCTGGAGCGCTGGCATCCAGGTGCTTGCCTGGCAGAGTGGGAAGGGCTTCTCTTCCCCCATCCACAAGGCAGGTACCTGGAGTGCAGGGATCCAGGTGCTTGCCTTGCATAGGGGCAAGGAAAATCCTCTCCCCCCGGCAAGGCAATCACCTGGATGCCAGCGGAAGAGGCAGGGGTCTTCATAGCCCTTTTGAAAGGCAGCCACCTGGGTCACTAAACCCTTAGCGATCCAGGCGGTTGTCTTGTGGAGGAACTAGGAAGAAGCCTGCCTCCTCCGCAAGGCAGCCACCTGGATTGCTAAGGGTTTAATGACCCAGGCGGCTGCCTTGCTAAAGGGCTTTAATGTGTATTTTAAAGTGTTTTAATGTGAATTTTTGTGCATTTTATTTGTTTTTATGTATATTTAATTTGTATTTATATGTGTTTTTAATGTGGTTTTTAAATTTTGGCTCTGCCCATGATGTTGGCTCCGCCCATGACATCATGATGTTGGCTCCGCCCATGACATTGGCTCTGCCCATGACGTTGGCTTCGCCCACAGTGTGGTAGTAAAAATTTTGGCTGCCCATCACTGATTTAAAGCCTAGTGAATAAAGGCCTTTCTAACTAATGCAGTTCTTACAATTCTGCAGCACATCAGCAGGCTTTTATATACCTACCTTTGTCTGCTTATGAATCAACATTGTTTCAAAAGGCATAATGCCATTCATGAATCTATAGAGGATTTTTTTTGTCAGGTAGTATTCTTTTTAAATATTATTCTGGGATAAAAACAATCAGTTGTAATGATACCAAACACATGGACTGGTATTTATGTTTAGATAGAAGTAGCTTCATAGACTTACAGTAAAACCCCGACTTACATATTATTATTATTATTATTATTATTATTATTATTATTATTATTATTATTATTATTATTATTATTATTATTATTATTATTATTATTATTATTATTATTATTATTATTATTATTTATTACACTTGATACCCCGCCCCAATCGGGAGAACCCGACTCTGAGTGGCTTACAAGACACTAAAAATAAAATTAAAAACATAAGAACAATTTACACCAATAAAAGCATCAAAGTTAAAAGATCATCAAAATTTTACCACAAGAATTAAAAACAATACGCAGTCCCACTTCCAGACCCAGGATGGCAATCCTTTAAATAAGCCACCTGGTAAGGGAACTCATATTCCCGGGTCCCCAAACCTGACCTGCCAGCCAGGTTTTCAAGCCCTTTCGGAAGGGCAGGAGCTCTGTCTGAAGGCGCAGTTCGGTGGGCAGGAGGTTCCAGAGGGCCGGGGCGGACACGGAGAAGGCTCTCCTCCTGGTGCCTCGAGTTACATAAAATTCAACTTTCATAATGATTTTGTGCTAAAACCATGTCGCAATTTACCTGATTTCCAATGGGTTTGCTTTGAGTTATGAAAACATTCATTTCCCTATGAGTTTGCTTTGATTTATATAAAAATTTCATTTTTCCTATAGGTTTGCTTTGAGTTACATAAAAAAACGATTTAAGCAAAAGCCTACGGAATGGACTTTTTTCATAAGTAGGGGTTTTACTGTACTGTACCTCGGATAACGCTAAGACTTGGTTCCACAAGTCTTGGTGTTATCTGATTTTTAGTGTTATCCAATCCACGTTAAAATCCTATGGGATGGATCGGATAACGTTAAAGCTCCATAGAGATACATTGTAACCGCACAGGCTTTAGCGGTTGTTATCTGATCCATCCCATAGGACCTTAACGTTATTCGATCCAATTCTCCACCCCAGATTGCTTAACGTTATGTGATTTTAGCGTTATCTGAGGTAAATGTTATCCGAGGTACAGTATTACTGTATTCCTAAATTTGTTCAATAGGTCTATTTGTAAATAAGCATGGGATGCTAGCTTTAACTCTTCTTTTGTCCATTAGCTAATATGTATGTTCATTTTAGCTATATATATTCTCTATATATATACTTCAGATGTAGGAGGTTGTGCCTAAAATAGAGGTTTGAACCCAGCTTTCTGATTCAAAATGTCATAGTGCTTGGTTTCTAGCAATATTTTTGTCCAAAAAAAAAAAAATTAAGCTGGGTTTCACAATATCTTATATAACAATAAATCCCACAATTTTCATTTATCTTTGAATTCTCAGGGAGATGTGCTATAATCACAGCGAAACTACGTTATTGTTTTATGAGATTACACATAATTACTATAACAACAGTAGCAATTATACTTAATTACTGCCCCATTGTGCTTAGTGCATTCTCTGGGAGGTTCACAAGGCATTTTGCCCCCAACATGCTGGGTACTCATTTTACCAGCCTGAGAAGGTTGGAAAGCTGAGTCAACCTTGATCCCAGGTCAGGATACAACTCACAATGTTTTGGCTTCAGTACAGCAGTTTAACCACTGAGCCACCAATTTTCAAATAAAGCCATTCAATGTTATACAGTTTTCTCTCTTTTTCCTCTCAAAACTTCTGCTTTGCTCAGTACATGCCTTCCTCTTGGTTCAGTGAGTCATAAACGCCTTTCTTGGTCTCACTAAAAGCAAGTGTCATTTGGCTCACTGACTTTTGTATCAACAATACCATCAATGGGTCTGTACAAATTAGTCACATAAAGATCCCTCGTGTGCCCTTTTGCCTTTTCCTGTGGATAAAGATTACAGGCCCCAGATGCCAAATTGGAGATGCTTTTCTCTGAGAGGTCGCATCTGTCGGTTTGGCAAACTCCACAAGCCATCAGGCTGGCAACACGCAAGCACCTCTGGCTTTTTTCACATGCGACTGATGTTGTAACAAGGCCGTCTTCCAGACCAAAGCATTCCTGCCTTGTGCATATTTCACCCACTGTTGAGATCATTCCTCTACAGAAGTTGTCTTATTTAGAAATCAAGTTACCAAAACAGACAATGACAAGGAATAGACATGATAATACAACAGGCTTACTGCAGGCTTACTGACAGGGATAGGAATTTTTGTTTCATATTCATTTTTCTCTTAATTAAACCAACAATTATTGTGGTTCCATTGATTAAAAAAATCTGACAAAATTCCAACTATTCATACTGGCTATTTTGAAAGGTAATGCTATTCCCATCTTTTTAAAGAAATACTAGAAATACTGTGCAAATACTTGCTAGAAATACTGTGCAAATAAGCAGTGGTACACACACACACACACACACACACACACACACACACACACACACACACACACACACACACAAGTCCTTAAGCTCTGGTCAAATATCTTTCATAACAGAAAAATCATTGTAGGCTGTGGGATTATTGGATAGTTTACTGATTCAGATATCTAACTGCAGAGCCAGAAGTTGGGAGGTCAATTCACCATCATGCCTCCTTGACTGGAGCTGAACTCGATGATTCAAAAGATTTTCTCCAATTTAAGATTATTATGTAAAGGGGAAGTCTTTAATATCTGGAAATTGCTGCTACTAGAATTTTTTTTAGTGGAGGAAGCAATTTTCTGTAATCAAAGTCCTCCCCTTCTCTTTGCTACCAATGGCTTTTTCAGGGCCTTGAGAGGAACTCAGATTTTTTTAAAAAAAATAAAAATCCCACAATGTAAACTGCAGAACAGAGTTTAGCCATATTGTGCCTGTCTTCCATATAGTTGTCAGTGATGAGGACCCCATTTCTTATTGGGCATTGTGAAGAAAACAAAATAGTAGCCATGGTGACACTTTTACATTTGTCATCACTGGAAAGAAAGAAAGAAAGAAAGAAAGAAAGAAATGGTAGTGTTATAATCACTAATAATGATGAGCCACAGCCCTGAGAAATTTCAGGAGAAATTCCCACAGGAGAAATAAATTCATGATCACCATGCTTTGCTTTCTCACAGAGAGGATGGAGTATTTGTATAATTATAATTCAAGCCCAGAGTTTCAAGAACTAATTTTCAATTGGATTAACCTGCCTTTTTCTATTTTCCCCACATTTTAAACTACCACATTCTATGTAGAAATCTGTAAATTGTGGAAAGTTCCTATAAACTCATAACCAAAACTATCACCCACCTCTCTTCACTGATAGCTTGGCCAGTTTTAACCAGTATTTACAACTATGTCCCTTTCTAGTCAGTTTCAGATTTTGCAGGTACCCAAGCATCCATCAACTTGAATCTCAAGTTGAAATTGCTCTGTATGTGTATGTATGTTTACTACAGCTCTCCTCATACCCAACAAGCACCATTACTGCAAGACAACCCAATTTTATATGATAAATGGAAAGTGATGTAATGATTCTTTGGAAGCAAATGAAAATGTTCTAGTATGTCACTATTTTACAGAAATTATGTTTTTCAGAGAGACTACGGTGGCTTCTATATTAAATGACTTTTTGTTTGGTTACTCAGAGTGTACCTGGACATTTCTTGCATTTTTTTGTATTAATATTTCAAAGATGCACAATCCAAAGTTCTCATGAGGAGCACCTCACAGTTGCAAGGCTTTACTTAAAACAGCTGAACTACCACTTAAATTTTCAGAAGGAATGGGGTGAAATTGAGTCATTATTAATCTTTAGTGGAAATATCCAGTAGTGCAAGAGCATATCCTCCCTCATTCAAGTCAGAAAATATTATCTGTCTTTCCCTGTATCAAGTGCTACATAGCTTAGCATGTCAAGTGTTACACTATTCATTGTTGCTATAATAACTCATTTTTTTCCTAGCAAGGTGTTTCATTAAATATCAGCTTACTTTTACGTTTGAACTCAGTGCCATTGCCACCTCAAAATTGCCTGAATAGTTATTTTATGTTTGAGGGCTTGGGTTACAGCTTGTATGTCCAAGCACATGTTAATATGAAAATATGTTGGAGTAACATGTGTCCACTGAGATGTAGCAATGGAAGATAAAACTTCAGTAAAATTGAAAAGTTAGGCATTGCTGTCTTGAAAAATGGCTCTGATTTTTCTTAGCATTTTGGTACAATCACATAGTATTGTCTTTACTATGAAACAAAAATAAAATAACATTTCCACAACTTATCAGTTCAGCTCAATGTATCTCTTTCCTAGGTTCTCTTAAAAAATGAGAAGCAGATTCCCAACTTCTTGAAAATCACCATCTTTAGCAACTCATCACAATTATTCCACATGTACTGTTTTGGAGATGTATCTGTGGTCGGGGCTATGGCTGATGGTCTCTAAGCCACAAGCAAAACAGTTTGGCCATAAGGAGGTGAAGAAACAGGAGGTGGCAGCTACACAGCGCACATGTCCTGCCAGTGGCTGTTTCTGTATCAAGTTGTCTCATCACTAACTGCATGCCTGGCTGCTTCCTGATTTAAGAAATAACTGATTCTGCCACCTTCTGTGGTACAGTTCTGCTGCCATTAACCTCTGTCCTCTCTCTGCAGGATGGTGGTGATGGTGGCCATAGTCACTGTTGATGCAATTGCCACTACTGGACGGCTCACCACCACTTTCTGCAGATGACCCTGCCATCTGTTCCTCCTCAATGAGGTTCTGGAGAGTTGCCTTTAGCAGTTGATCTCCAAGGCACAGCAGTCTTCCTCGTCTTAGATGGGCAGTGGGAGTAGTAAATTTGCTGCTCCTAGTACTCCACCACCTTAGACAACCATCTCAACCAGCTTAGTGCTTTAGTGAAAACTTTTTGTTTAGATAAAACAGCATCATAACTTAAACAGCTGATAAGAACATTTGGTCTTCCAGGTACAGTAAAACCCCTACTTACGAATGCCCCTACTTACGAGTAATTCAACTTACAAATTGGTTCTGCACTGAAATCCATGCATCGAGTTATGAACATGCCCCGATTTACGAATGAATTTTTTCCCCTCTGTGTTGCCGCCAGTGAAGCAAAAAATGCCATTTTCCCTATGGGTTTATATTTTATACACATGCAGCATTTCTGAGCACTGCAGGTAACACTAGAGTGCTTAGAGAGGAATTCTTTGTCTGGAGTTTTGGCGCCAAAATGGCTGCTGGTTGCAGTTTCTAGCTGTATTTTTCTGAGTTTTCTGTCCATTTTCAAAGCTTCTTTAAGGTAAGGAACAGCATTTTTGCTTATACCTGTATATGCTTTCCTTTCAATGCTGCTGTTGTTTTGGGGTGGTTTGGTTGATTTTTAGAGGGTGGGGGAGTCCAGTTTTGATTGTTAAAGGGTGGGGCGAGGCTTTTGCTTTATCAAAGGAGTGCCCAAACTTTTTGGGCTGTGGGCCAATCATGTGGTTCAGGAAGCTGGTCACTAAGGCCCGGGGGCCGGGTGCGGCCCCAGACACCAATTCATCCGGCCCAAGAAGTCCTTGTTGCTCCTGGAAGCAGAAGTAAAATGTAAAACGCGCCCGTACGGGCACATTTTACTTCTGCTTCCAGGAGCGACGAGGGCTTTGTGGGCCTGATGAATTGGCATTGGGGGCAACACCTGGCCCCCAGGCCTTAGTTTGGGCACCACTGCTTTATCTGAATGGACATGCCTCGAGATACGAACTGATTCAATTTATGAACAAGCCCATGGAACTGAGTTTATTCCTAACTTGAGGTTTTAATGTACAGCACTTTGAACTGCAACTTCCAGAAGCTCCTACCATCATGGTCAAATGCAAGGGATTCTAGTGAGTTATGTTGTCTGGTGAAACAAAGACTGAGAACCATAAGGAAGGAGGGAAGGGGGTTCCTCTTCAATATTACCTGAATCTTTGATTAAGTCCAACTACTTGACATATCTGCACATTTGTGTAATGTAGCTATCAATAGTTTAATGACTCCTTTTCTTGTACAAATAAAAAAGCTGACTGCTGCAGCAATATGAAAATTGAATATGAGTCAAGCACTTCTGTCATATGCCTGAAGGTAGAAGCAAATCTTTTATTTCATTACAGACAACACACACATGCGCACACACGTGCACGCGCGCGCGCACATGCACGCACACACACAGAAAAAACAAAAATCAAAATGCAGTAGAAACATGGTCAATACAAAGTTCCTTGTAAAAAGCAAATAGAAATTGTTCACTTTCTTTAGATACAAAATTTATATGGATGAAAATGAAAACCAATATTAATCTGAGTATTCATGAACCTAGGCAAAGAAAACATTATTTTGGCCAAAGGAGAGCTAGTCTTCAAAAGCTGGAGCTGACAAAATACTTCCATACCACATGGAGGGATGTTTTTAATCCCCAATCACCAACCCAAATCCATTTCTTAAAACACAGGACATAGTTCTCTCATAAGAAAAAAATATTATTGGGAGCAGCAATCCTCAAAACCAATGCAGTTTAGTCCTGTTTTGTATGAAATATTTATTTATTTAACACACTCTAAAACACTTTTCTCCCAGTTAAGGGACCCGGGGGGCTCACAAGTTATGAAAAACAAAGCAACTTTTTTAAAAAATTTAAGTATAAGACTAAAATGTGATTAATATAGACACTCCTCTCCCACTTGCTACATATATGCCTCCAGTTGGTCCCTTAATTTATGCCACTGATTGCCACAGCTCCACTTTAACTTAATGGGCCTGCACTGCACCTGCATACAAGTGTTTCATGTAGTGGCAGTGAAGAAAAAGAGCCACTGTTCTGGCAAAAATATGTAACTTCATCAAGTGAAAACAAAGGGAGAAAACCAAGTATTTAGCAATGAGAATATCCTCTGCAGCAGATCTTAGGAACCTAGAGTAGGGATTCTCAACCTGCGGCCATGGGCCAGATGTGGCCTGCAGCACCATTTCATGTGGCCCTCACTGCCTCCACCACACCAGGAAGTGCCATGTGGTGGAGTAAGGGCAAAATGGCTGTCCAGTTCCTGAAGCTGTCTGAGGGAGTGTGACCTGCCCCTGGCTTATAAAGGTTGAGAACTCCTGACCTAAAAATTACCATATAACTCTCACCATTCTGTGCCCACTGGCCATAATAGCTGGGGGATGATGGGAAGTGGAGTCCAGGCACCTGGAGGGCACATGTTTCTGAGTTCTGATCTCACCCCAACTCCCAGGACCTCAGCATTACATTCTAACTCTCTGTTACATTCGTTTATATAAGTATTAGGGGTGATTAAATTCAAGATGTATGTTTTATTCTTCAAATGTGAAATATTTAAGGTCTGTTTTGATAAAACAGAGATTATTTACTGATCGGTTTAACACTGTGAACATTAAATTTTACCAGCATTCTATTACCACAAAATTCTTTTACAGTAAGCATGGCATCTCTGCTTCGTGTATCTTTGTTATGCGCAGGCTAAGTAGCTTGAATCCATTAAGGATAAAGGACTGCATCTATCTCATACAAGGCTCAGACTTTGCCAAGGAAGCCACTCATACAGAAAACCTCTAATAAATCTCATGTGAAATATCAGGAACAGGTGTTGGAAAGAATGGAATTAAGTCTAATTTGAATAAGGAAAGCTTGACTAATTTCTGTATCTGCAGTGAACAGGAAGGAGAAGGGTAACATTATCATTAGCCCTTATCAAGTCAGAATTCAGGAGCACATATTGTATGAGACAACTTGACATTTCGAGACTAATAAATTAAGTGCTTTCTCCTGGTTTCCCCTCTGTTTGTGACTTGCACATAGAGCTCTCCCTTGCTGACCATTTGCCACTTTATGGTGCTAGAAAGAGACATTAGTGTGAGCTTACTGGTGATTGCTCTTTTCTAGCTTCAGAACCTTTCTTGCTTGCAATCAGTGGTGCTGCAAAGGAAATGAAGTGAAACTCACAGCGGATCAGGACTGATTGCCCATACCTATTCTTGAGAATTTGAGAAGATATGATGATCATCATGGCTCTAAAAATCATTCAGTGCACAGTTGAAAGAATGCAGCCAGACTAGCTTGTAATGACTGTCTCAATGCAAAGCAAGCTTAACTGTTCCCAAAGTGAACCTCTAGTTTGAATTAAAATCAGAGCCAGAAAGAAGTGTAAGCCTTCCCTCTCCTTTTGTGGGTCGAAGCAGAAAACATAAACACTGCTAATGTTCTCCACAGAGATTTGCTTCACAAGACAAAGTCCATATTTACCCCCAATGATCAATTTTAAAAAACCAAGCTAATTTGCAAAATGCTGTGGCTGAGCAAAAACATACATGTGTTTCAGCCCTTAAGGGATTCCTACTTCCAACCTTGTGTTATCTCTGTCATATAGTTTCAACCAAGTCGTCATTGCCAGTCGATATATAAACATCCACACCACCCTTTATTCTCCTTATATTCTTCTTGCTCCACAGCAAAGAAAGCAAATAAATAAGTAGTTACTTTTAATGAACACAAATAATAAAGGTATATAACAATTACCAAGTAACAATGGATAGGTTCACTCATTTTAACTCATTTTAACTTTAACTATTTAGATACAGTACTGTTATAATTACTGGAGTGTGGCCTCTCCACATGCTGGAGGAAAAATACCACAGGATTCAAGTGCAGGCTTCTTCTGTACCTTGTGCTGTTGCATTCAAATAGTTTTTACAGTAAATTGTGAGAAATGGGAAATGAGAAAGTAAACAGTTACATTTACAACAGTAACATTAGTGCTAACGGTTTCATTAAACCTCATAATTACAGTATAATGGTAGCAAATTACTTTTAGAATTAACTGGGCTCTCTTGTATCCCATACCTATCTCTGGACCTGTCAACACAAACAGAACAGCTCACTCACACTTTGGGTCATTTTTGGTGCCACTTGATTTACAGCATCCACACTAAACAATTGCTGGAGTAGACCAATCTGCCCCAATTGGACTCCAACACACAACTTTTCCAGACCCTATCAGTTATTTTGTTATTTTTGTGGGCTCTAGTTTACTACATTGCCATTGCATGCAGATGGCTAGTTCAGACTTAAATATAGTTGTGGATAGTGTTATCTGAGGCGGCAACCCTGAGACATATGCAGTAGGTTGTGACATTATAATGCATGATAAAGAAAGCCTTTCCTCTGTTTTCAATTTCTCTATCTTTTAAAAAAAGTATTTCCCTAACTGAGGCAGTGCAATTCTAGATACCAAAATAATATGTGTACCAGACATATGCATCCATAGGGTCACAAATGGTTGGAATTGACTGTGCGACTGAACAACAAAAATGGAGGAAGCAGCAGCAACAGAGGCTGAAAGGTGCTCTGAGCTGCTGCTGGAAATGCTACAAGATGGAACCTTCTAGTATTCCTTCTCCCACCACAAGGGAGTAAAAAAGCACTTGTCCAGTGGCAACAGGTGTTTTGGGAGGCCATTTGGTCTATGGCACATCAGACTTAATGGGGTTTGAGAATGGAGGTGTACAAGTAACACTCCCAAAGCACCTGAAGCAGCCACCAAGGGATCTCCTGGGCATATATCTGCATTTGTGCATATATTCTGCCAGCCTCTACATGTAGCTCACACTTCTCAGTCCAAAATATGTCTTTGGATTTCCATTGTGTATGTTAACCAAAGGATAGAAAACAGAACACACACAAGACATCCATACCCCCAACTCTACTGGCATGCTGTTAACATCTGAAATCACTCCAGCCTTCTTATTTATGTGACAAAAGAGCTGTTGGAGTCTTATCAGCAGCACACAGTAACTCAGGGGCTTTGGCATTTTTATCTGTAATGACTCAAAGCCCATTTTTGTTTCGCTATAACTATTAAAGCTTTATATGCCAGGACTGTTTTTATCTTAAATACATGTGTTCATAAAATATATACAATTGGCAGTTTAAACATATTGATGGCATTTAGGAAATATCTTTCGACACATAGAATTCAAAGCTTAATGGAAGCTTTTCCACCTGCTCGGAATGTGAAGGTAGACCCAAAATATAATTAATGTCAGCTTCCTTATGACCGATGCGGCCCACTAATCAGGCATCTTTTTTTCCTCTGGGCATGCTCTCTCCCCCAGCAAGGAAGAAGTGTGTGCATGCTGGCAATTTCAACTTGAGGCCCCCAGCATGTATCACTTTCACCAGGAATAGGATGAATCTATGAGAAAAAGGAAACACTGGCTGGAATAAAATAAATTACTACAGTTGGTGAGAATAAAGCAGACAGGGGGAAAGTGAAATAGAAACATTACAGGAAAACAAGCAATACAGAACCATTCTTATTTGAAAAAAAATATTTCCATCTCTACTTCCTTAGAAGATCAAGTCTTTGCTTGCCTGTGAAATTCCTCCTTTTTTGTTAACTTTCCACCACAGTTCTTAGAAGTTTTGCCTGAGGATTTATGTCCATATTTCCCCAAATTCCCTTTGGCAGGCAATCTGTAAACTTCAAGATCCTCTCTATGGAATGGAGTGATTGACAAAGAGGGGAAAGTGATGGCTTGGAGAAGATGAAAACAATTAGTGGGGGGTTGCAGGCAAAGATAGGTGGAGAGTTCTTGGCCAACTACAACTCCCATTTTCTGTTCTTTTCTTGGAGATGAAAATTATCCCTCATTATGTTACCATTATAATATAATTTAAGATACAATCAGATTGTGCGAAAGGCAAATATCCAATCACCCAAGAAAAGGTTGCTTGACTGGAAGTGATCTTCTTTAAAGCAACCTCTCGATTTGCTGTGGATTCATTCCAGCCTGGCTCCTAAAAGCTGGACTGAAAAGTTTCAGCTTGGGCAGGTACATTGTCAAAGGTGATATGTATTCTTGGTCCAAATCTGTGGTGCGATTCAGCAGGTTCACCTCAGTTCGCCAGAACCAGTAGCAGAAATTACAGCTGGCCCTGCCCATCCAAGTTTTGAAATAAAGTAGTCCTAATTAGGGTGCAATACAGGGCTTTCCCGCTGGCCACGCTCACCATACCACACTCACAGAGTTTTTTAATCCCACCACTGGTCCAAATGTATAGTGTGGAATTGTGGACAGCTACAAAAAATCAGAGTATACAAAGAATGCTGTGGCCTGACCAATGAAGAAGTACTAAATAAATAAACAAACAAACACCAAGAAAATCACAAAACAGAAACACTAGAATGCTTTGTTTATGTATTGAAAAATGAAATGTACAGGTGGTTGTAGCTCGTCATTCAAGACAATTTAAACAAGAGAAAAGGTGCAGGAAAGAGAAATACTAGCTGAAAAAGTTGCTTAGGAGTCTCATCCAAATGGTTTGCAGGCATCACAGTATCACTGTTCAGAGTGGCTGCCTCAAATTCCATGATAAGATTTAACCTCCATCATGACAGGAAAAACAAAGAGGTAATTTGTTATCAGTAACTTCTAAACTTGCTTTTGTTGTTCAGTCACACAGTCAACTCCGACCCTACATTGATCCTAATGTGTGTTTCTTCAGATATATGCAATTTAGTTGTAAACATCCTTCTGATATACACTAATATAGCATGTTGAACATTTTTATCTCTCTCTGAAATGCATCACAAACTTTACAAATGAAGAGATTTCAAAAGGAAGATGTGTTCCATCAGCAGTCTCAAGCACTTTGGTGTGAAAATGGAAATCCACAGAACTTATTCTCCATCTTTATTCAAAGCAGACCTGCCTGCTTATAGAGCAGTTACTCTTTGGTATGGTGGCCTTTCATTTTTTAGAATAAATTCCCCTGAGAAGAACCATGCTTTCAAAATATCAGTGATGTTTTTACCCTTTAATTTTTTGAAGAAACTCATTATCATTGTTTAGAGTTTTGTGACTTTAGTCATCCTCCTTCAGTCAACCTAAAACATTAATGCATTTGGCAAAAAAAGTTTACCTATGAAGCGGCATAATAAGAGACTATCTCATTTTATGCAGGAACCTTTTCTTCTGGTAATATTTGAAGCACATCCTGTAATTCTCTCTCTCTGTGTGTGTGTGTGTGTGTGTGTATCACACATACTTGCTTTTTCCTGCTAGCACCCCAAAAGCACTGATAATTTGAAGGTCAATAATTTCTCACAGCTGTAAACTTTCAGATCCTTGATAATGAGATGTCAATTTGCAAGAGCAAAAAGGGGTAAAAAAAAGGCCATTTGCAAATATGCCATTTTCTTTCTGAATTATGTCAGCGGTATCAACTGAATATTAAACTAGCTCACTGTATTTCAATTGTATCTTACAGAACCTGCTGCAACCCATTAGTATGGAGTGTTGAAGGCCAGAGCACAGACCTTAACTATGCTAAGGTGGCAAGCATCACAAACTGTGTGGGAGATGTGAAACAATTAATGCAGTTGAAGTACTCCTCTCAATAGTTAATTCCAACAGCTTACAGTGACCTATCGCCAATGAATTCTGCAGCCTTTATTATCTCATCAAAAACAGCAGCAAGTTTGGTTCAGACTGAATATTCAGTATTGTTATGGCAGGATAAGAAACTATGTTGGACCATTCTGTCAGGTCAAATGATAATAAGGGGTGTAGCCATCCATGCATGGTCACTGCCCCTCACCTGATAGCCATCTCATGACTGTCACTGCCCCAACTGCACCCCAATTCTGGGCTCCCTTCACTCCTTTATTCAGAATATCTGCAGGATGCACAGGTGAAGAGGTTGAGGAACCAAATGCTGCCTTCATGTGATGAATAGGCTGTGCATCAAGGCCCTCATCTCAGACTGCCAAGCAACAGAATTTTACTCCCATGGTAGGCCTGTGAAGATATCTACAGTCTGAGCTGCTACTTTGATCCCCCCTTCTCCTGGGCGAGTTTCCCAAGGTCTTGCAATGGGAGTCCTGAAAAATCTCTCTCACCTGTAGAACGAACCAATAATCAAGTTCACAAAACAAAACATCTGTTTGTCTTTTTTTGGAAGGGAAACCACTCCTGTTCCCGTCTCCCTTTTTATTGTAGAAGCGATGAAAAACAAAGCACAATCCTATGAACTATCCAAATGAAAAGCATAGCTAAACTTAAACTAATAAACTCATAACACACTATAGAAATAAAATTCCCCATTCCTGTGTTTCCTAATCTAAATCTACTCTAACACACAATTTATACTGGAAAATAAGAAAACACCCCAATTCTAAGTATCGTCCTGGACTCATCTCTCCCAGAGTTAAAGAAGCACTCTTTAACCTAACAAAATCAGGAGGTTTCATACACAATTTTCCTCTTCTTCCCTCCTTAGGAATTTTTAGGTGGCCTTGGACTCTGATCTCCTCAAAGTCTTTCAAGGTCAGGATCATTGACTGATGGTTTAAAAGGACAATGAACTTGAGTTGCAAAGTTCACTCCAGTTCATTGAACTTTGAGAATCCCTCAGGTGTTTCTCTGTCCACTAGAGGCACTAATCCCAATGATGTAATACATCCAGGAATTTCTTTGAATCACTGCACTTTTAAAGTTCTATTTCTCAACCTTGAAACACGGTAACAAGTAATTTAAAACAAAGTAACTTTTCCAAGTTCATGACATTCCATTTCTGGTTTCTTTGCACAATAAGACTCAAAAGTAACTCACTTTTCATGCCTTCACTATCCAAATTAATGGCAAGGGGTGTGCTCGGAGAATGCACATGTAATTCTTTTTTTATCATTCAACAGTCTTTAGACAGGTCTTGGAATAGGAGAAATAGTGCTGAGAATGGCATTGCAGCAGCTAAAACTTGACATTAAGATCACTGATCAAAAATAAAATAAGGAATCCCTCCTTCACTTACCTTCCCACTTGGATGGGATGGGATGAAATATTATAGAAACCTCATGTGATTTCTGCTCACTATTGGTAAGTAACATTGTGGGAGTGGGGGACTTCCATCACCCACGGGACAAATTGGAAGAATTCACAGAGCATAATGCCTAACTTGTATCTGATCAGAAAATGGAAATTACTTAGGCATTTCCTTCACACTACTCATTTTCCCAACTAATAGGGCAAGTACATCGAGCCCACAGTTTGCATTGGATTAGGCATGGATGAAACTGAATTAAAAACTAATGACTGCTTGACTTAAAGCACAGTATACAGAATCCTGTCTTTTCAGTTGGGAAGAGAGTGGTTCAATTTTGCTCCTATTTGCTGTGTTGCTATTTTCTGCTTTGTGCCATGTATGATCAGCAAACTCAATGCAGAGGGGCAATTGTGAGGTTGCCAGTTTCCTTCAACCAAGTGCCTGTTATCTCCATACAGTCCATTATATCACTAAGTGGGTGAGTGGGCAGCAATAAAAATGTGACATAAATAAATGAAGGGAAGGCTCAGATAAAAAGCAGCTTCTGCTGTTTCAGATTTCTCTGTTTCTGTCCCCACAGACTCCTACAACAGAATAATTGCTTATCATCTGGCAAACTACAATGATTTCAACCATGAAAACCAGCAGAGACCAGATCTGAAAAACTGTAGATCACACCATATCACAATGTATCTTACCTGCTGTGTGGTTGCACATGAAGCAGTTATGGAGGTGTGGCCTCTTACAGACTATCCATTGTCAAGATTTAGTCTGTCCATCCCTCATCATTTAAGGATTTCCCTGTCCAATCTTGTGGTATGGCTTATTAAAAGATATGGCTTATTAGAACATATGCATGAATAGCTTATTTCAACTGGACAAAAAAAAGTAAACCCCCCCACCCTGCCATGTACCATTTTAGTTAAGCTTCTCTTTGTTGCTGTAATGTCATTCCCAGCAGTATTTAGCCTGATTCCAAGTTTCATCCAAAGGCTGATTTACTTATTTTGTTTGCTTGCAAAGCACTAGAATAGAGATCAAAGTGTTGTTTGGAGTGCAATCCCTCTGGTGTCCCAACATGCTTAACGTTAGTGCTTTTCATTATGTCTCTGTACAAAAGAATGTCATAAATAAGTGTGTCTGTATATAAAAGTGCAGATCAGTCAAGTGATAAACAAAAATGACAATGTGCAAGGAGTCTCATAGGAAATGGGGGGGGATATTGAAATGTAAGCAACAACACAAAACTGTGTGTTTTGGGGACTGTGGAGTCAAGAGAGAGGCTATAATAGTAAACTTGTTGAAATGTGACTATTTATCCCTTTTGAAGTGGGTAGTTTATCACTAAAGCTGATGCTCACAGAGCTGGGTTCCCTTTCGCATTTACACTGAATTTATTTCTTCTTCAAGATCAGTATCCATTCCAAATATTGGCTGTTATCATGACAATAGTCTTCCTGTCCTTAACTCTTTGGAACAGCTCTTCTGAGAATATTCCACACCAGTTTGTAAGGTTCTTCAGCCATGAGGTCTATGTCCAGGACCTCTTACCAAGGATTTTCTTTTGCATAATGAGTTGGAGTATTCTATACTAAATATATACCCTTGAGAGCCATCCCCTAACTTCCACTTCTTTACAAACAATAGTGTGCAGGTCAGATGTTGGACTGCAAGAGTCTACAGTGAACAGAAATTAAAATGAGGACCTCTGACAATATTGTTCCTTATCACAGTGGTAATTTATTATCAGAAGATGAGACAGTTAGTAAAGCAGTTAAGGAGAAAATGGGAGCAGTTTGAGCTCCTCTCAGAACATAACACTATGGCTCATGTTAGCCATTCTTCGAAGTAAACTTTTACACTTTTTGTTTGTACAGCTGAACTGAAGGCTTAGATAATGTCTTTCTCTTCTTCATTGTTATTGATATCTGCCCAGAGAGAGTGTCAAGTAGTGGGGAATATGCATCAAAACTTGGAAAATTAATTTACAGTAATACCTCGGATAACGACTGCATCAGATAATGCTAAAATCAGATACAGATCTGTTAGCATTATCCAATGCAGTCGTTCCTAGCAGCAGGATGGCTGGAAAGCTGAACGGGGTTCTTCGTTCAGCTTCCCAGCCACCCCACAGCTGCGGGGGCAGGGGTGGGTGGCTAGGGAAGCTGATGGGGAGTCCCTGTCGGCTTTCCCAGCCACCCCGCAGCTGTGGATCAGGTACTCTGACCCCCCCCCCAAAGCCGGCAGGGGGGTCAGGGAGCCCAAAATGGGCAAATAAAGTCCGGGGGGGTTCCGCCCATTTTGGGCTCCCTGACCCCCCTGCCAGCTCCAAGGAGGTTGGGGGACCTGATCCGCGCTATTTCCAAAGTTTCCCCACCTCCCTGGAGGCTGCAGCAAGTCAAAACATCCAGATTTGAATCCCAATGTTTCTGCTTGCTGCAGCAGCCAGAGAGGTAGGAAAAGTTCAGAAATAGCGCTGATCGCCCCCCCCCCCCGACCTTCCTGGAGGCAGCAGGGATGCTGGAGAGCTCGAAATGGGTGAAAAAACAGACTTTTTTCACCTATCAGGTTCTCTGGCACCCCCGCCGGCTCCAGGGAGGTTGGGGGACCAAATCCAAACTATTTTGGAAGTTACCCCATCTCTCTGGAGGCTACAGCAAGCCAAAATGTCGGGATTTGAATCCCGACATTTTGGCTTGCTACAGCTTCCAGGGAGGTGGGGAAACTTCGGAAATAGCACAGATCAGGTCCCCCAACCCCCCTGGAGCAGGCAGGAGAGTCACGGAGCCCAAAATGGGCAGAAAAAAACAGACTTTTTTTCACCCATTTTGGGCTCTCTGACCCCCTTGGAAAGGACGAGAGGGATTCCACTCATGGAATCCCCACTGCCCTTTCCAAAGAGGCAGGCTGATCGCCCCCCTCTTCCCTTTTCTCTTTGGAAAGGGAGCAGGCCTTTTTTAACGTTGTGCGATCAATGCATCGCACAACGTTAAAAACCGGATAATGATGAGACTTGTGGAACCAAGTCTCATCGTTATCCAAGGTATTACTATATTTGGAATTACCATTCCTAGGGGGGGAACCCCATCCTACTAAGGAATGGTACTTCACCAGCCAACCCTTTGCCAAGGCAAGAAATTTAAAAGATACTGCTGATTATTTAAATGTGCACAAGCATGTCTGCATGGAAGCAGATGCTAGTTCTGTTCATGCTGATTATAAATATACTGACAGATCAATTTTCCCCAAATTAATCCAAAAGGAGCTATTGTAAACATCCAAAACGTCTCTCTTTGGGCCAATACAATATGAGGAGCTTGTCCTTTATAAAATGTCAGGTGAGTATGTTCTAAAAAGCTGGAAACTGTAGGGTTCTAATTCTGTTCATGTGTTCATCAGTTCATTGCCTTAGGGCTATGCTAGTGAGTCTTCCATACAACAAAGAGTGTGAACACAACATCATGTAAGTACTCTGATAGAGTGACAGGTGGTTAAATTCTTCAAAGTATAAAGCTTTTTATCTCTTGGATTAACAAATTGTTTCAGCTGCTAGCACTGTGAAACCAAAAACACCACTTTGAAATGGCCACACATATAACACAGGATTCTAATCTTGTTATGAATTAAATCTGATTATATTGCTTCATCTGGAATGTTGCTAAGGGTAGGAAAGCAGCCAACAGTAGGCCCATTGAATCAGTGAGGTGTTGGTGAATCAACTTTTTTGCAAGTTCCATAGATTTAAATAGTCCTACTCTAACTGAATTTAGCATGGTTAGAGTAGCCCATTTGGTTTAATCTGGTGTGATCATGCTAAAGTTAGTGCAAGGAACAACAGCATCAGGAAATTCACAAACTATAAACAGGAAACATAACCATCCACACTGTGTATATCAGCTTTGGTCCTGAACATGTCCAAGATAGAATTACTAGAGGTTCTGCTAGAAAAGGCAATAGGAGGGAAAGAAGTAGAAACAGGGAACCTGTGACTTGGCCTATATAAAGGAGGCACTGGTGGGTGAGTGGAAGCTGGTGTGTGTCCAAAGCCAGATGGAGAAGCCCCTTCAGGAGGTGTTTTTGGAGGAAGTCTAGGAGGACACTGTAGAACATCCCAAAGAAGGATGCTGCACTGAATCCAAAATATCTTTTTAATTAGCCATTTTTAATTAGTAAGATGTAGCACTTGGTGTGGTTTTAATCTTTTTAGATTTAAATTTTAAATTTTAATTTTAACCATTTTAAAGTTTTTATGTAGTGTTTGTGTTTTATTGTCATGTTTTTTGTTTTTATTTTGTTTTTGTTTTTTTATTACTTGTAAACCGCCCTGAGTCACTTTGGTGAGAAAGGTGGTGGAGAAATACGAATAAATGAATAAATAAATAAATAAATAAATAAATCTTTGAGCCCTGCATCTGCAGGGATTGGGACTATGTATACAGGGAGAACCCATGGACAAGGGACATGGTCAGGTTCTAAGTAAGGGGGAAATGTTGGCTCAGAGGTCATGGAGTATGAGGGGGCAATGCCCAGGAGGAGATCCTACTGCCCTGCCAAAGCAAACCTGAGAAGCCATCCCAAAACATCCCCAAAAGACTCAGAATCTTGGGTACAGCCTCAGCAGATTGTCCCTGTTGTCAATACCAATTTACCCTTCCCTGGGTCTGAGTAAAATTGGACTTCCTGATAAGCAGAACTGGAGAGGCAAAGGACAGAAAAGTGAAGGTTAGAGGGAGAGTGAATGGGAACTTTCCCTTGGCTCAGAGTTGAAGTTTGACTGTTCTTGTTCCCAGTCAGATGTTCTAATTAAATGTATTGCAGCAAACTTGTCATCTCCATCTGATATCGAGGATAGAGAAGAGTTCCTGAACCCCACCCAATTTTAACCTATTAAATGTAATAATGTATCCCTTCTCAGTACATGTATGGTCTGGAAACCAGAGTCAAAACTACGGTGGGACAACTACAACTTTCTCATACCATGGCAAAATTTAGAGGCTACAAAAATTTACTATGGTAATTTGTGGAAGAAAAACTCCAAATAAAATTTCAGAATAGGGTGTTTATTTAAAGCTATTACATTGGCCATAAGGGAACAGCAAAGGGCAGTGGCTAAGAAGTCCAAAGCAGAACAGAGTACAGTATAAGGCTTTTTAAATAGCCATTCATCTTCATACACACAGTTATCTTTGTGACTAAACTGAGAAACTGTGGAATAGGAAACTTGGAATCCATCTATGCAGATTAGACCTGCCTAAGCGTGCCTGGGAGTTTGAATGATCAGTGTGTAGCTGATGAGAAGGTTGGAGTATGTAAAGAATTCAGCTTAAATAGAAAAGACAACACAATTCAATCAGCCACATTGCCTAAAAATGTTCCTGATTTGGGTGATTTCTACGTGGCTAAACATGCTGTGACCTGAGAAATTTCCCATTCAGGCTCTTCTCCCACACTCTGAATCCTTAGACTACATTTTCAAGGGAGAAAATTCAAAACCCCAAAGCTGTATGTTTTTGACGCACACCAACATTAGTAAAGGTAAAGGTCGCTCTTCCTCGAGAGCCAGTCATATTCAACTCAAGGGGGTGGTGGTCATCTCTGTTTACAGCCAAAGAGCCAGCTCATCTGCAGAAGTTTCTGTGGTCATGTGGCAAGCATGACTAGACATTGGAGCACATGGAATGCTGTTTACTTTCCCACCAAAGTTATACCTATTTATCTACTTGGAATTTCTTACTTTCGAACTGCTCGGTTGACAGTAGCTGGGACAGAGACAGGAGTTCATTCAATCGTGCAGCACTCACGTCTTGAAATGCTGACTTGCCAACCTTCCAGTCATCAAGTTTGGCATCTTAAACATTAATCCACTGCAGTACTTATATCAACACTGCAAGTAGTAATTGACAAAACACTCATAAACTGAATGACTTATCATGACCAAGTCAAGGACTGGGAAAACTAGCACAGAAAACCTACTTGCCACAAAGGTTGAAGTTATAAAGTGTTATTAATTTTATTTTAAAATAATGATAAGAGTATGAAAATATTCTAAGAAAATATAGTTGCAGGAGCAGATTCAAAATCTTTTAAAATGCTGAAAAGTGAAGCCAATCCATTGTATAAAAGAAAAGCATTGGTAAGCAAATAGCAAGCAAATCCCCGTAACAGAACAACAGGTTAACTAATCCTTTTCTATTTACATAGTAACATATTTCCAGTGTTTAAGCAGAGGTCAGGCAAAATCCTCTTTTTCTTCAGGTGAACCTTTGTGGAAGGTTAAGTCTTGCTTCCAGTCCTCCCATTCTAGGATCTGACAGAGAGAAAATAGAGCTTTGAAATTTACAGATACAAACAAAATAGGGAATTTTCTTCCTCTAGCTTTGAGTCTCTCTCTCTTTCCCCCCACTCTCCAACAATGGCACTTTTTCTCTTGATAAAGAGAGAAGTCTTTGAAAACATTATTTCCATTTTATTTTTTGCTCAGTTATTGACTCAATTCTTCTTCTTTCCTGTAAACATCAAACTATGGATTGCCAAAATGAAGTCACTTTCTTGGCTTGGTTGTTGACCAAAAGTAAGTCTTCATTACTGCATGGTTCTGGTAGTAGTTGGCAGACCAGTAAATGAGCTGGGGTCTGCATCCCTCCACGTTCAGAGATAATGTTATCATTGACTCAAAGGTTGTTCTAGCAGTAATTTCAAATGTAAAAATAAAATAAAATCAGAGAACACTGGAGGAGAGGAAAGAATGTGGCGGCCTGATTGCCCCATCCTAAACATCATTCTCCAACTGCCCAATTCAATGAAACACCGCCTGCAGATAGAGACCAATACTTTACTACAAATCACAACTGACAACATGAGGAAAAGCCAATGAATTCTGAGCAAAAAAACCCTTTTGGAATAAAACACACTAGATGGATTTAATTGAGACTTTGGGTCATGTGGCCAATAAAAATAAAATAAACCAAATTCACCTATTTTATAAGCAAATCTCATGGGATTTGATGTAGTTGGGCGCTTATTCTGTTTCCCAGCAGCTGATGGTAATTTGAGCTGCTTCAACACAAGCTTCAGCACAAAATAATACTGGTTATTTTAATACTCCACGTCTGGAACTACTGTTATTCATTCAGCTTGCTGGCTGTCATTCAGGAGGCTGCATACTATGGTTTTAATTTCTGTTTGTTTTCCTCATTACCTTTCTACATAACTAGTATCCATCTTCATTTGAAAAATATAATCCAAAAGAACAATGCTCTTTGGAACCAAATTTAGTAAGCATAATGTCTTACCTCATCATTAGCCTTCCTTTCCTAAATAATATTGTCTTTGCACACACCACGTCTTGACCACCACAACTGTTGAAGGGGTGATTTATTTATGAGGGTTGTTGTAAAGCCTTTTTGGTGTTCTAATCCTCAGCGTTTGGTAAAACATATATGCAGGGGACTAGAGAAAATAGTCCTTGCATCAGCAGATTGTGACCATTTTATGGGAAATATGATAGCTTGGAGAATGGTTTTTTTATTTACATTCTTTTGTGAAGTAGGTAATAAACCAGAAGCTAAATGAAATCTAACATCTTGTCCATTTTTCTCTCTCCATTATCTTTTATAGATCTCAGAAAGGCACAGCATGGCAAGATTTACTTGATTAATTTGTCAAACAACTGAGGCAATGGTTAGTTAGCAATCTGTAATGTGTTGGTAAGGCTAATGCTTGTGAGCCAATTTTCTAGGAAATAATGCTTTTATGTGGGATTATTTTTTAAAAAAAGTTCTGAATACTGGTAAGAGCAATTGTTAAAAGGCTGAAGTCGGAGTGGCTCAAAATGATTTTCTAGCTACTCTGATGATTTCAGAGGAGTTGCATTTTGATAGAACTGAACCCTGTGTCTTCATTCAAAACATCAATGTTTGGATAATGCCACTGTAATAGCTGTACCCAAGAAAATTATGAATTTTGGTTCTGCAATGTTCTTTATACCTGAACATCATGCTGCGGTCTTCAGATGTGGTGCTGATTAGGGCTTCAGGAACATAAAAGGCTGAGTTTTATTTCCAGAGGGGAAAGCATTAATTGAAAAGTCAAGGCAAAGGGAGAGAAAGTAGGTAGTAACTTTAGGACAAAAGGGCGAAAGAGAACGATGTGTTGCAATCAGTAGAAATGTTATTGATTGTCTGTAGAAAAAGAAAGTGGACTTCCTACCATATCTTAATTATTTCCTATACTCAGAACATACTTAACATGACATGTTAAAACTTAGATCTCACACACCATCTAAATATCGGTAAAAATCCTTTTGCAAATTGCACAGCAACAGCAGAAATAATGAAGAGGATGAGGAGGACTCCCTACTGATGGATGTTTTTCATTTGCATTTTCCTGAGAAAACTTTTTTTAATTTCAAATGGTCAAGACTAACTTTATGATTATGAATCTATTAATGATATTTTATTAAGATATTAGTAATGTGCATGTTATATTAATTTAATGCAACAAGCAGCTCTAGCTGCTGCAGCTTTTCTGGGGCTGCAAATACAATTTACGGCATTGTCAAGCCATATGATATCATTGAGTGGTGGCGTAAAGCTTTATGAGTCACCAAACTATTAAACATAAATATGCTGGCTCTATAAATTAGTAAAGTGGAAAATTTCCATTTGAAAAATTTATCATTTTAGTGAAACCATTTTGGTTTCTCTTAAAAAATGTTTGGTTCCCCCATTCAGTTCCCCTGAGATATCTCTTCACTTTAGGCAACCTCCTATCATCACCATGATCTCCAAATAAATTGTCAACTACCACTAAAGGACCTAAGAATACAAGGGGCTAAAACAGTATTCCCAAACCTGATGGGTCCCCAGATTGAAATGTGATCAGAGGGGTTCTTGTCAATTATACTTTGAGTGCGCTGGGTTGGTGAAAACTAGGCTGTGGATGCAGCAGGTGAATTTAATTAATCTGCTCCAGTTTCTACAATTCTCTTTTGACATGAACTATAAATCTGCTACTTCTATTAATGTGCACATTTCTGTAGTAAGAATGCTTCCTAAGCATCTCCATAAAACCTAGATTAATGTTTCTCCTATAAACCTTTAGCATTTCATTAAGATGAAGAAAAAGTAAAGCTGAGGATGTCAGTGTATTAGATTTAAAATCCTGGTGAAAGCTTCTGTGTTGAAAGGAAACCTCATGGACAGATGCTTATTAAAGATTTGTGCCTGTATCCCAAGCTATTCTTTTCTTATTATCCTAAGAACAGGTGAGAAAACAAAAATGCATGAAGTCTTATGCTTTCATCTCACCTATCCTCTCAGTTAAAACAATAACACACCTCTATTTGCTGAGGAATGGAAAACAGTTTTGTCACTTTCATTTCACAAATGAAAATGCCAAGTACATTTAAATGTTAGAGTGCAGCAGAGTGCATGTAATGTTTTTATAATGTGCAATGTATAATATATCTCAGATGTTACTTGAAGCAGTCACTTACAGCTGCAATGGAACTTCTTCATATCAGTCTCTAGAGAACAACTTATTCACATCAGTCCCTCAGTATCCTGTTGAGTTTCTGCTGAAAACATGTAGATGGGAATAATTTCCAGCATTTATGTGTCAGCATTATAAAGCTAAAAACTTATACAGGAGCTCTAGGGACCATCACAGGCTCAGAGAATGCTTAGGAGTCTGAGGATTATAAAGGACCCACAATTGTGTGGAATACACAATTTAATGTTAAAGTGATATGATATTTTGAATAATTATTCAATGGAACTCATGCTCTTATTGCTAGAACTTCATAGATGGAAGTTGGGTTCAAATATGAAGCTTTAGAAGATAATTCTATTTATTCTACTTATATACTTCACCCCTGACTGAAGCCACTCTGAGCAGTTAACCTAATTAAAAACACACGAGAAAAATACAATCATAAGTCAATAGGTAATAAAATAATATAATCAAAACAAAGAAATAATTTGCTCCAAACAGTGCCTCCCTAAACAGTTCAGCCTTCACAAAATATTTGGCAGGAAGGAGCCTAGTGTATGTATGATGGAAGGGCCAACACAGTGATGGGTCCACTACCAAGAACACCTGATTCCTTGTAGCAGCCTTTCAATCCTCCTTCAAGTCATGAGTAGCCTTATATGTTAACATTAATAAACCAGATAAAGAAACCCAACTCTCAAACAATAACCTAGCCACCTCATTCTTCACCTGCATGAATATTTTCTATCAGTTATGGGGAAATGAGTTTATCTAAAACAGCTGAAACATTAAAAATATCAGGTCAGAGCCTCTGATAATAATAATTTCGTGTCAGATATTATTCTGGGTTGAAAGGATTTTTGCTGGAGAAACTCCACGCAGGGAACACCCACATGAGGCTCCTTTCATGTCCCGTAAGAGCTGGGACAGAGACAAGCAATCAATCCAACATGCAGTACTCGGGTCTTGAACTGCTGACTTGCAGGGCCTTCCAGCTAACAAGGTGAGCTTCTGAACCACTGAACCACTGCAGCCGTTTTTTAGAGCCTCTGATGACTGAACATTGTGCCAAGAGCCCTAAAGAACTCTGTAGTCAGAAGTACACATTCATCACAGTTGGCATTTAATCTCAATAAATGGTTAAATCCACAATGAACCCAGACAGCCATTTCTAATCTGGCCATAATCCATGTGATGGCAAAACTTGGCACTCCAGGTGTTCTTGAACTTCAGTTCCCAGAAGCCCTGATCAGCAGGAGTACTGACTTGGGCTTCTGGTAGTTGCAGTCAAAAAATTTATTATTATTATTATTATTATTATTATTATTATTATTATTATTATTATTATTATTATTATTATTATTATTATTATTATTATTATTATTATTATTATAGTTGCACTTATACCCTGCCTCTCTATGGAGAATTAATCCCTACATGAGGCAGCTAACGACATAAAATCCCCCAACAACAAAAAATCCCCCGTACAAGAACACCTGGAGTGCCAAGGTTTGCCATCACTGCATGAAATACGCATCTTTTCAGTGTGGCAATAATTTCAGGCAATATTAGTTTGTCTAATTCTACAAGATTTATTTAACTATGTTGCTTCTGTGTTCCATAAACATAAAAATACTTCAAAGCTGTCTAAACAACCAAAAGTGTTACAGCCATAGAAAACTAGGCATAAATGCTTTAAAATATATGAAAGTTAAACCTATGTTGCAGTTAAATGCTCAAGTCAGAATTCAATCCAATATACAGGAAGATAAAATTTTAAAATAAAATATAAACAATAATGTTCCAAGTGCATTCCAAAAATTCAGAAGCTCATAGCCTGAAAAGGCACATTGAAAAAGTAGAGAACACATCTCTAACATACATCGTTTAAAAGTAAAAAGCATTATACATTAAAGCAATCTGCTATTATAGCCTTCAAGTAAATTAAAACAGAGAAAATTATTGTAATTACAAGCCCAGCCATTCCAGTTTGAACCTATGAAGGGAATTTTATGATGTTGCTGTTTTTCCTGCTGCTTCATCTTTGCTGTTGTTGCTGTCTTATGTGTGTATGGTATTTTAATGTGAAGTTCCATTGTATTGTGTTGCCAATCATATAAACTTTGCAGGATAGATGGTCCTGTACAAAAGGAGGATATCCGTAGAGACCTAATTGAGATACTAGATGAAAAAGTCCAAAACAAATTAATAGGAAGTCTATCCACATAAATTTTGTCTGAGTGTGAAATCATAGTTTTGGAGAATGAATTATCACTTGCATCAACACCCATATATAATTTCTTTAAAATTAGTATTGAATTACCAAACCTATTTAGGCAAATTAGATAGGTTCATTTCTTCAAAGAAAAAAAGTGATACCTAGGATAAGAAATACATTTTTAGTCTGCATCTACATTTAATACTGCCTTAACTGATCCAAATATTAGCTGTTTCAGGAAGCATGAAGATTCAGAGATGGCCACAGAATGAGGTACAACTTTGACATAATTTAAAGGCTGAAGAGAAACTAATTTTGGAATGCCTCAGCTCTAGGAATGAATTTTGTATTGTAAACCAACTGTTAAGGGTGGGGCATTTGTCACGTTGTGCGATGGAAATGTTTGCCTCAAATTTCCAGACGTTGATCTCTGCCCCAAAGCCTGCAGGGCTGGAGACCAGTCCTGTGGGCTTTGGGGCAGAGATCTACATCACTGGTTTGGTTAGGGGGAGATGGGCCAACTCTACTTATGTCTTACTACACAAAGTAAAAGGTTTCTGTTATTATATAGAACATTTGAAAAGCTTGCAGTGAAATGGTTATTTTGATTGTTGTATTTTTTAGTGTAATGCTTTTGCATTATTCCTTACTGAAGAGATGAAAGTTTGCCCCTTGCACGTTTAACATTTATAGGAGAGATGAAATGCACTCCTGCTTTGTGGCCTGCTGCTAGATTGTACTACAGCAACAGTACTATCGCCACTAAAGACCTCTGAATCCAAAGGAATCTGTCATCTTTTATTTTTGATTAGCTAACCTCAAACACAAAAGTTCACAGGAAACTCTGGTAGTTTTCATTTGGACCAAGCTATTGTAGTTTGGAGTCTTTGCTTTTTGCATTCTGTTCTAAACCTTTAAATGTTATATATCAAAGCCATTGCTTAAATATTGTTTTGCGTTGATTTCAATTATTTCTTTATTCTTTTTGTTTGTTAATCTTTGTATCCTCAGCATTGTAAAGAAGATTTATGGGCCGGTTAATACTGCCATCTGGGGAGAAATGGTATATTTTACTAGCTAGGTTATTTACAGAGATATAATATCCTTTGAGCAGCTTGTTATTAAACTAAGTCAAGTAAGCACACCATTCTTTCAGTATCTTCAATTCCAACACATTGTGGAGCAAATAATAAATACAGTGAATATAAAGCATGTGCCTCGTTTGAGACACTATTTTTAAATCTTACTTCAGAAAAAAAGCAGACAGTATAACAATACTTTATTTGCAGGTTTAGAATTATCTCACATCTGCCCAGCCTATTGAGCTAAGTAGAGTATAGGCTTAAGCGATATAATCTCTCATTACAGCTGATGGAATGGAAATGGCTTTTTGGATCTTTTCCAAAACTACTAATAAACTCATTCTCAAAGAAAATATTTATAAATCAATCTATCTATAGCAGTGTTCCCCAACCTTTGGTTTTTGGACTTCTTCCACAAAGCACTGATCAGCCAATGTACTGACATAGGCATCTGGGAATTGATGTCCCCCTGTGGGGCGGGTGCCCCACGTTGGGAACAACTGATCCACAGTATCTCACTACACATAAACTAACTGAAATATTTCACACTATGGTGTGCTGCTGAAGATGGAAAACTCCCAAAGACATTTATTAGGAGGGGGTGGGTGGGAATGCACTCCTATAAAATAATTCTGGAACTTATTTATTATTGATAGAAAATGATCTTGCCAATAAACAAAAAGCTATATTATTATCCATGTGGAAGGATATGATTGTGTGATGCTTATATGCAAAGGATGTTTTCATTATACTTCAAACAGCCAAACCATCCACTGCTCGGCAGTATAAAAAGAATCCAGCAAGAGATTGGCTAAGAAGGACAAGGGAAGTTGCTATAATGTTTCAACTGAAGAGAATTAAGCCATCAACAGAATTACTGGTTGATTGAAAATGAGCCTCAATTGTCAAATTTTGGAAGATTTCATTTATAGTCATTCTAATTTATAGTCATCTTATAGTCATTACAGACTTGTGCTAATTTATGTTCCCATTATTTCCCTCCCTATATCCTCACTACTACTAACCTTGTCTTTTTCTGTATTTTTGTCAATTAACAGAATCTTTATGTGTCTATGTCTGCTTCTCTTTGTGTGACTCTACAATTTTCTGTCTGTTTAGAGAAAAACAAGTATTGTGGAAAAAAACTTTGGATGGGTCTGATATCTTCATTTCAATAGAATCTGCAAAAAAAAAGAGTTCATAGGAGGAGTTATATCTACTTCATGTAGCGGGGTGCATGTGGTCATTTGATTCCATTTTTAGATTTTAATTATTTGGGCTTGGGAAGGGGTTTTGTTCATTATCCCACACCATTTCTGCCACCCAGGTTTTCAGGCCCTTTCTAAAAGCCAATAACCCCATCTGAAGGCGCAGCTCCAGAGGCAGGTGGTTCAATAGAATCGGAGCGAACAGGGAGAAGGCCCTCTTTCTCATGCCAGAGAGTCAAGCCTCTCTGGCTGATGGAACCACTAAGGCACCCCTCCGGTCTGCTCTGGTGGGACGGACAGATACTCTTGGGGAGATGCAGTCTCTCAAGTAACCTGGCCCACTACCATATAAGGCTTTAAAGGTCACGACCAGCACCTTGAATTGCACCTGGAGGCAAACTGGCAACCAGTGCAGCTCCCGAAGCAGTGTGGATGCATGAGAGTAACGCCCACAACCCAACACCACCTGGGCTGCCGCATTATGGACCAGCTGCAGCCTCCGGATGGTCATCAAGGGCAGCCCCATGTAGAGCGCATTGCAATAATCTAATCTGGAGGTGACGTGGGTATGGGTGATCATGAGCAAGGAGTCCCTGTCAAGGAGTGGGTGCAACTGGTGAATTACACGCATTTGTGCAAAGGCCCTCCTGGCCACAGCTGCCACATGCTCATTGAGCAGGATCGTGAGTCCAGGAGGACCCCCAGATTGTACACTGGGTCTGTTTGTGGCAAACTAGCCCCATACAGAACCAAAGATGGCAACTCCTGTGTAGACCCGGGACCCCTGACCCACAGCCACTCAGTCTTGCTAGGGTTCAGCTGTAACCCATTGTCCCCCATCCAGACCTTTACAGCCTCCAAGGACCTGGATAGGACTTTGACTGCATCACCAGGGTCCCCATGGGCCGAGATGTACAACTGTGTGCCATCTGCATACTGATGGAATTGTACCCCGTAGAAACAGATGATCTCACCCAGGGGCTTCATATAGATGTTAAATAGGAGAGGTGAGAGAACCGAGCCCTGAGGCACCCCGTAAGGGAGTGGCCTAGGACTGGACCTCTCACCCTCCACCCACACCGACTGAGTCCAGCCTATCAGAAAAGAGGTAAACCAGGCCAACACCATGCCCTGGATTCCCAATCCCCGAAGCCATCCCAGAAGGATACTATGGTCGACGGTATCGAAAGCTGCTGAGAGATCAAGGAGGGCCAGGATGGTGAGATGACTCCCATCCCTCTCCCGCCAGAGATCATCCACCAGTGCGACCAATGCAGTCTCAGTACCATATCCGGGCCTGAATCCTGACTGAAAAGGGTCCAGATAATCTGCTTCATCCAGGGTCTCCTGTAACTGCCCACACTAATGGAAATGTGTTATTATGAAACATAAATTCTTCACTGAATTGAATTACAAGAGATTGTAAGCAGATCAGTGCAAAATAATTCATAAGGCAGCTAATTTACCAATAGAGAACTAAGTAGTGGAGGACAGAGAGGAGACCAAGAAACAAAAAACAACAGCTGGAAAATATATTGAAGAACCCATGACCAGTGATGAATTAGTTGAGAAGATTAAAGTTCAAATGAAAATGGCAGAAAGAGTCCAGCTGCCAAAATTCAACCATGGTTAAGAGATGGTTAAGAGCAGGAGTTTTGAAGAAGGAAATGGAAGGATTTATCTTGGCAGCTCAAGAATAAACTATGACAACAAATTGTATGAAGACGAAATACAGCATGTATCCACTAATAGCAAATGCTATTTTCATTAATTAAAGGAGTAGAGTCAGAGCAGGATAAAGTGTAAGTGTTACAACCTAACACATTACAACCTAACACAGTAAGTTTAATACACAGTGGCTAAACTCTGCTTGGGTGAATCATGTCAGTGTAAGGGAAATGACATCACCATGTGGTAGATTTCTGCTAATTAGAACTCCAGCTCTGATTCCTCATCAAGCAGAGACTTGCTAATTAAAGAGTCTCTGTGATTTACATGCAACAAGATTTGCATGAAAAATTGCTGTGGAGATTCTAGCTAATAACAATCTGTTGAAGCAATGGAACTGTTTATCTTACCTTGGCATTAATAGTACAAGAGGATTTTGGCTGTTAAAGAACATATGCTATTATTCAAATAAACAAACTGACAACAAAGACAAAAAGAATTAACTAGGATACTCAAGTTAAAAAGCACAACATTGTTAGGAAGTGAAGAGTGACTTGGCTCATTCTTAAACTAACCACCATCAAACAAAAAACAAACTAAAACAAAAATGAAAACAAAAGAGGAAGATGACTTGATCCATTAAAGCTCACTTCAAAATGTAGCAATTAGTCTTAAAGGTGCCACAATATTTTTATCTTCTTAACTCTTTTTTTGTTTCTTCCTTGATATGCCTGCACAGACTAATGTGGTTACCACTTTGAAAACCACTGGCGGAACACTCATTACCCCATTCACAGACAGGTAAAGGTCACCCTTGCTCGAAAGCCAATCATATCCAACTCTAAGGACCAGTGCTCATATCTGTTTGTAGCCAAAGAGTAAGCACTACCTGCATTTGCAGACATTTCCATGGACATGTGGCAGGCATGACTAGACACCGGAGTGCATGGAATGTTGTTACTTTCCCACCAAAGTGGTACCTATTTATCTACTTGAAGTATCTCGCTTTCGAACTGCTAGGTTGGCAGGAGCTGGAATAGAGACAGGAATTCACTCTATCGTACAGTACTCAGGTCTCAAACTACTGATCTCCCAACCTTCCAGTCATCAAGTTCAGCATCTTAATCACTAAACTACCAAAGTCCCTCATTCACAGATAATGGCTATAGGTAAAGGTTTCCCTTGCTCGAAAGCCAGTCATATCCGACTCTAGGGATCAGTGCTCATCTCTGTTTCTAAGCCGAAGAGCCAGCGCTGTCTGCTTCTGCAGAGTTTCCATGGTCATGTGGCAGGCATGACTAGACACCAGAGTGCACAGAACACTGTTACCTTCCCACCGAAGTGGTTCCTATTTATCTACTTGCAATTTCTTGCTTTCAAACTGCTAGGTTGGCAGGAGCCGGGACAGAGACAGAAGCTCATTCCGTTCTGCAGTACTCGGGAATCGAACTGCTGACCTTCTGCCTCCCAGTCAGTGTCTTAGTGACTTGAGCCACGATAATGGCTACTAAAACCTAAATGTAGCAAAACTACACAGAACTATGCTAGAAAATGACACATTTAACTTTAGTGATTTCAGTCCCTTGTAGTAAACATAGCAGTTGGACAGCAAATGTGTCATTCTAAGCTCCTTTTAAAAGACAGAATATTAACATTTACTTTTAAAAAGAAATTATTATCCTTACTACAGTATTTATAATTTTTACAGTAATATGAGTTACTTATTTCCTTAAGGTCGTTCAAACTCCAAACTCCATGAATTTAAAAAAAGAAAATGGCTTAAAATGTGGAGGATAAAATCACCTCAAAATGTTTTCCAAAAGCCTTTACTCAGGGGTGCCCAAACTACAGCCCAGGGGCAGGATCCACCCCCTGACACCAATTCATCCGGCCCACGCCACCCTTGTCGCTCCCAGCACAGAAGGTAAAACGTGCCTGTATGGGTGTGTTTTACTTCAGCTTCTGGGAAAGACGAGGGTGGTGTGGGCTGGATGAATTGGCGTTGGGGTCCAGATCTGGCCCCCAAGCTGTAGTTTGGGCACCCCTGAACCATGTGACTGGCCCCTGGCCTGAAAAGTTTGGGCACCCCTGCCTTTACTGCTTCCCCCACTAATGAGTAAAAGTGAAGGTTAAATAGTACTCATCTCCGTCATACACCAAAACACCACAGTAGCATTTGTTAAATTCTTTTAAAATGGAATACTGTATCATTGTTCCTTCATTATTACCAAGCAATGATAAATAAATAAGTAATGAGTTAGAAGGCATTGTAATAAATAATAAGTAATGGGCAGAATTAGTACCATTAGTAGGTTTAGAGAAAGAACATAAAAAATTGTTATTTAAATCTTTGCTGAAGACTTGGTTAGAGCTTCTTCGTTACACAAATCTGTTCTCACGTTTGCTTTTTTTTCTTACAGAATTTGGGTAAGTGCATACAATTTTGCAAGGTCTGTTGCTTATCAGTGCGATTTTAAGCTAAAATATATGCTCAGGATTTCCACAGACAGGGAACAAATTTCAACAGGTGAGCTCAACAAGTAGGAAATAGAACATGTTCCATAGGAAATTTTGTGTTAAAATGAGAAGAGATTAAAAGGACTTGATAGGCTGGCCAATGTAACTGAATAGGATTCTACAACTTAAGTCAGGGGTTCCCAAACTTTTTGGGCCATGGGTCGATCACATAGTTCAGGGAGCCATTCACTAAGCCCCGTGGGCCAGGTATGGCCCCCGATGCCAATTCATCCAGCCCACGAAGCCCTCATCGCTCCTGGAAGCGGAAATAAAATGTGCCCGTATGGGCGTGTTTTGCTCCTGCTTCCAGGAGTAACGAGGGCTTCGCGGGCTGGATGAATTGCCGTTGGGGGCTGCACCCAGCTCCTGGGCCTTAGTTTGGGCACCACTGGGATGTGTATTTGTTCTAAAATTGGGCAAAGCAGAATCTCAGTGGTCCTGGACATTTTTTATCCTCCAGACCTAGAAAGCATCCCACTCACATATACAGAATGATTTACCACCATCATTTCTGATGGATGAATTCTCCTAGGTAATCTCAATTTGAGTGAAATTGGTAGTTACAAATAAAAGTGGAGAACATTCAGGGGAGAGAGAGAAAACTCCACCAAAATTTTAAAAAATGAATCACAGTTGCTGCTGTCTTAGGGTGTGACTACGTGGCAGAGAAAATACCATTTGATCTGCTGTGTGTTTGTAGTTTATCAAACTGGGTTTCCCCAGGTAAATCACTATAGCTGTGCAGACGACAATTTTCAGGAGTTCAGCAGGGCAGAAGCAGAGATCTCAGTTTGCATGCAACTCCAACAGCAAAAGGTGTCAAGCTGACGAAGCACTAATAGGCAGTCTCCAAATCCTGGCAAATTAAAACTCTGTGATGGGAAAGAATTTAAATAACGGATCAAAAAGCCAGAATGTCTCTTTCCTATAGCTACCTCCTACCCTCTGGCAATCTAATAACAAACTGAGGTCTTGTCTACATGGTTGGAGTGGGCTAAAGTCTCCCTTGCTCAAAACCTAATCGTATCTGGCTCTAGGGTGCAGTGCTTATCTCTGTTTACAGCCAAAGATCCAGCACTGTCTGCATTTTTAGATGTTTCCATGGTCATGTAGTAGGCATGACTAGACACTGAATGCTGTTACCGTCCCACAGATGGGGTAACTATTCATCTACTTGCAGTTTCTTGCTTTTTGAACTGCTAAGTCAGGGGTTGCCAACCTTTTTACGCTGCGGGCCTGACCATGCCCCTGGACAGCTGAGCAGGCTGGACCACACTCCTGGAAGTGGAAGTGGGTGCATTTATGGCTGTCATAAATGCATCCACTTCCACATTTACGACAGCCATGGGTGCATTTGTGCATGCATGGGCATGTTTTATGGGTGCTGTAAATGCACCCACTTCCACTTCCAGGTGTGGTGGAGGCAGTGACGGGTCGGTCCTTGGGACATAAGTTGGGAACCTCTGTGCTAGGTTGACAGGAGCTGGGACAGATATGGGAACTCACTTGGTTATACAGTGCTCGGGTCATGAACTGCTGACCTGCCAACCTTCTAGTTGTCAAGTTCAGTGTCTTAACCACTAAGCTTCCATGGCCCCATTGAAGTGGTCTACATCAAACTAAATAAGGTCCTAGGACAGTGATGGTGAACCTTTTAGAGACCGAGTGCCCAAAGAGAGGGTTGGGTCAAACACTGTGCTGGGGGGAGGAAGGAAGCACTACCATTGGGCTGCTGGGCAGAGGGGCAGGGTGAACTCTGTGCTGGGACAATGACGCACATGCCCACATAGAGAGCTGTGAGTGCCACCTCTGGCATGCGTGCCATAGGTTCATCACCACTGTCCTAGGAAGTCCATTGTGCTGTTTGGTATGATCCTACTCTTACCAAAAAATTAGAAGCCACTAAAAGGGGCCAGGGAAATGCAGGGAAGAGTATTTTTGTCACTTAACATTTAGAACAATACTTTTGAAACTTATCTCTGCTATCCTTCAATTATTATCCTACACAGACCTAAATCCTCTTTCCTAACACATCTGGCATAACTTTTGGAGGTCAAATTGCCTAAAGAAATTAACAGAGTCAGAATTTGCCCTACTGAGTTTTGTGATTCATCATGCAAACTAATGTCTGCAGTGATTTCTCACCTTGGGATATTATGTGTCCAGAGCTATATAGCTGTGCAAGAGGATTTGGGCCAGTATCTGTTATGTGTGTGGAAGCAATTTAATTGATTCTCTGTGCCTAAACCTAGAGGTTTAATTTAGAAGCAAGAGCAACTCATGCAGTTTTATGTGCTGGCAGAAATGTGCCATACATTTGGATTTCAGGATGGTGGTCCAACAGTTTTATCTGAAACTGTGGATGAATAAATAAATGAACTTAATGGCTAGCAATGTAAATAGAGAGAAGAGAGTCCCATAAAGCCAGAAGGGGAGATATTGCTATAACACTTTAAGCCGCTTCCTTTGAGCTTCTTTTGCCAGCCCATGAGCAAGACCAATATACTTCGGCAACAGTTTTACAAGATGCAGAGAGTGGTCACATGTTTCATTTCTAGAACTACTCGCTTCTGAAAATAATACTTCATAGCTCTAAAAGCATAAATATTGTCCTCTAAAAAGCCACTTACTTTCTGGCATGCTTCATGGCCCCGCACTGTAATATTGCTGTCGTCTAGGGAATACAACCATCAAAGAAAAGGATGCAATTAAGGAACTGCACATCATGAGTAATGGACAAAACTAATATATTCTTGATTTCATTTCTTGCTCATTTCCTATTGAAATGTTACAACATTTCCACCAGACCTTTTCTTGTTACCTTTTTATATTCATCTCCATACTTAGCACTTTATTAAATCGGTTGCTATACCTGGAGCTCAAGCCTGAATCTCTACAAATCAATGCACAGGACCAAAGGAAATTCTTACTTCCAATACTAAGAGTTTTTACTGATCAAGTATAACAGGGAGCAAACACTTAATATGAGGGAAATATTGGGTGACACAAAAGTTAGCAGAGATATTTCTTTACTTGCTACTTTAATGTTCTCAGTTCCTTCCAGTGAGCTCAGAATGCTTTATGTGTCTCTCCTGCTCTCACTATTTTCCTCACAGCTATGCTGTTGAGGGCTATGATTGCCCAAAGTTCAAACAGTGAATTTCATGACCTAGTGGCAGTGGTGGGCATCAGCAGTTTCACACCAGTTCACCAGAACCGGTAGCAGAAATTCTGGCTGGCCCTGCCCATCCGAGTTTTGAAATAAAGTAGTCCTAATTCGGGTGCAATGCAGGGCTTTCCCTCTGGCCATGCCCTCCATACCACTCCCACAGTGTGGTAGCAAACTTTTTTGTAGCCCACCACTGCCTAGTGGGGATGTTTCTTGAGTTCCACTCCAATCAGTAAACCACAATGACACTTCAGTGACATGTGCTAAGCCTTTTCCTTTCTCTTTTCCACAGAAGGCAGCTATATCTTACAAATAATAGTGCCTGCTGTGAGCCTCCTTTTTCCAGAACTCTGATGAGCACCATGCACTCAGGAACTACAGTTTGGATGCCTTCTCATATACTGTTGCTTTGGGACACTGTGGGAAATTTAAGTGGCTCCAGCACTTACCATATATACCCACCAAGGCTTACAAAGGAGGGCTCTCAGTGGCCAGAAGGTCCATGACCTGCTGAGGGTATGCTGAGCTTACCTCAGACCTGGTAGTTGTGCACTGCATGGAGAATGGAATGTGGTAATGATATGATATGAGAACTGATAAGGTAAAGGTAAAGGTTTCCCTTGCTCGAAAGCCAGTCGTATACGACTCTAGGGGTCAGTGCTCTCTGTTTCTAAGCCGAAAAGCCAGCGCTGTCTGCTTCTGCAGACATTTCCATGGTCATGTGGCAGGCATGACTAGACACTGGAGCACACTGAATGCTGTTACCTTCCCACCCAAGTGGTCCCTATTTATCTACTTGAAATTTCTTGCTTTCGAACTGCTAGGTTGGCAGGAGCTGGGACAGAGACGGGAGCTCATTCTGTCCTGCAGTACTCGGGAATCGAACTGCTGACCTTCTGCCTCCCAGTCAGGGTCTTAGTGACTTGAGCCACTGAGAACTGATAAGGGGAGGGGGGGATATATTGTTACTACATTGTCTCAAGTAAGAATTGGTACTCTACAAAGCATAGGACAAATCTCTCAACAGAAAGCTTGGTAAGCTGTGCAGCCCATCAGATTCCCTTTCGCAAGGTTTCAATAGTGGCCAGAGTCCTCCAAGATAAATTCCAAGGGCTCTGTGCCACTTTCTTTGCTTGAAACAGTTTTCATTAAATACATGTCAGATTTCCCCACAAACCTTTCCTCTGTGGTCTCAAAAGACTGAGCGATAGTCACAAGCCCTTTGAGTGTCTTTTGACAATTTTGGGTGCCAATTTACCTCACTGAAGTTCCCCAGAGGTCTAAGTCCTGGAAGGCAGGTGTGTGTGTGGGGAGGAGTGGGCTTTATACCACAGCATGCTCCTTGTAGGGAGGGCTTGTACAGTTGAGTAGGAGCAGCCAGGCACAGCAGTTCTTCTCTTTCCAGCCTTTGCTCTGACATGCTCCTCTATTACTTGCCTCTCCAGTGCCATGGCTGTGTAAGGGACAAGTACTACACTGGGAAAGAGTGGGGATGGAGGTTTTTGCTTCTGTCATCTGCTGTAGGCAGGCAAGGTGGATGAGAAAGGGAAGCCCGGTGTTATCATTCCTTGTTTAAAGTATGAATTTTTGGACCTTTTAAAAAAATATTCCAACTCTAATGGCACTATAATGGTATTATATTAATCATAAATGCAGTATTCAATGTTGAAATGTCATGTAACTGTAATTGTAGAAGACTAGTTTTCTTTTTTTAAAATGTCTGTTTTATTTAATGCAGAACTAAGAGACACAATAAACACATCGAAGAAAAAGGGCCTGGCATGGACATTTGCTATGAACTTTGTTGCTCTGTTCAAGCCCATTAGTTTAGGCTCTGGGCCAATTCCCTGATCTTTCACACATAGCCTGTGCATTCTAACAGGTCTAGGTGGACTGCAGTGGCTCAAGTGGTTAAGACGCTGACTGGGAGGCAGAAGGTCAGCCGTTCAAAACCTGAGTACTACATGATGGAATGAACGCCCGTCTCTGTCCCAGCTCCTGCCAACTTAGCAGTTCGAAAGCAAGACATTGCAAGTAGATAAATAGGTACCACTTCGGTGGGAAGGTAATGCTCCAAGAAATTTGGTGTCTAGGCATGACTGTCACATGTTCACAGAAATGTCTGCAAATCCAGACAGCACTAGATCTTTGCTATAAACAGAGATGAGCACTGAACCCTAGAGTCAGATACGACTGGATTTCGAGAATGGGTGACCTTTATTTTTACCTTTACCTAACAGGTATGGAAAGCTTGTTTGGGCACTTGTTCATCAAGGTCTCCATGTGGATAAGTTACTTTAGCACAGTGGTTCTGTTATTCAGATTTGTCACTATTATGCATGTTGTAAAACTAGTTATACAATGAATTTCATCTTGAAATGGTTTGTCTGTTCTATCATGCACCAGAGATTGGCTGCAACTTTGAGTTCCCCTCCGTGTCATTGTGCTGTGTAACTCAAAATATAAAGGTCAGAGAACAAGCTTCTCAAAGGGTAAGGATTGGTATACAGTAGTGATGGTGAACCTTTTAATGATCGAGTGCCCAAACTGCAACCCCAAACCCACTTATTTAATGCAAAGTGAAGTGAAAGGCCTCAAATCTGGTCCAGTATGGCTCATTTTATGCTGTTAGACTAGAGCCAATTTGCCCATGACAAAAGAGTCTCTGAAATTGCCAGCAGACCAAGGGCAGACAGAAGTTACAGCCCAACACTCTCTGGAGGGAAGCACTCTTGTCCTGAGCAAAGACAAAAGCATCATCTTTCTTTACAATATGCAATTATTTTTGTAGGAAGAAGAGAGGATGCCAGTGCTGTTGACTTAAACCAGGGGTTCTCAACCTTTTCAAGGGCTGGGTCACGCTCCTTCAGACAGCCTCGGGGGCTGGATGGCCACTTTGCCCTTCCTCTACCACATGATACTTCCAGGTGTGATGGAGGCAGTGGGGGAGCCAC